>JAPPVO010000031.1:11655997-11981909 GCA_030407325.1 Camellia japonica | reverse complement strand
CGGTGATGAAGGATGTGTGTTCCCGATCGGATGAGTGCATCATGATTTGGTTGTACCCAGAGAAAGCATCCATGAAACTGAGCATTTGGTGACCGGCCGTGGCATCGACCAGCAGATCTATGCGGGGAAGTGGGTAGCTATCCTTGGGGCAAGCTCTGTTCAGGTCGGAGTAGATCGACGCAGAGACGCCATTTGCCGTTTTTTTGCGAACCAGGACCACATTAGACAGCCACTTAGGATAGTCCACGTTTTGGATGAACTGGGCCTCAAGGAGTTTGTCAACTTCTGCAGCGATAAGATTATTACGCTCTGGGTGGAAGATTCGCTGCTTTTGGCGGTAAGGTCTGAAATGAGGTGTCGATGCTGAGGCGGTGAGTTATGAGAGAAGGGTCAATGCCTGGCATGTCAGCATGAGTCCAAGCAAAGACGTCCCTGTGCTCGGTCAGGAGGGCAGTAAGGTCGGCTTTGGTTGGGAAGGTAGTTGGCTGCAGATTTTAGGTGTTTTGAGCGGGTTGGTGGGATCAATATTGACCTCGACGAGCTCCTACTGGTTCTCCTCTGACCAGCTCGTCTTCATCCCGGGCGTCGAGCCCTTCAATGATCATTGCTTCCTTCAGCTTAACCTCTTTAAGGGAAGCGACGTAGCACTCCCTGGCCACTGTCTGCTCTCCTCTGACTGTCCCGACACCGGAATCAGTAGGGAATTTGATGGCAAGGTGATAGGTGGATGTGATGGCTTGGAAGGCATTTAGGGCCGTGCGGCCAAGGATGATGTTGTAAGCAGAAGGGCAATCGACCACAAGGAAGGTGAGCAACTTAGTGGTCTGCCTGGGGTGTTCGCCGATGGTGATAGGTAGGTCGATGGAGCCGATCGAGGTCACACGGTCGCCGGTGAAACCGACTAGAGGGGTTTGGAGCGGGGATAAGCTCTCTTCTCCGACCTTAAGCTGGCGGAAGCAATTTAGGAAGATGATGTCTGAAGAGCTGCCATTGTCTATGAGGACTCGTCTGACCTTGTAATTGGAGAGGATTGAAGAGATCACGAGGGGATCATCATGGGGATAGCGGATTCCTGCACAATCGGCGTCTGTGAAGGTAATAGGTTCGATCCACTGCTTTGGCTGTTTGGAAGGTCTGTCGACCATGGCCACCGTGTTGTCCGAGCCCTGCCGGATTTTTCTGAGCTCGGCCCTCTGAGTTGAGCGGGATGGTCCTCCGCAGGCGAGCCCGCCTGAAATAACCCTGATTTCTCCAACTGGTGGAGGAGGATTTCCTGGGGTCGGGGTTGCGGTTGTTGACGATCACGACCCTGGTCAGGTGGGGCTTGGTGTCGGGGTGGGGTGCGCCGACGGTCGTGTCTGAGGGGCTCAGTCTTCTGTCTCTGCTGAGGGTGGATATTTGTGAACCGGCTGAGACGCCCTTGACGTATCAGGGCTTCGACCTGGTCCTTGAGGTTGATACAGTCGTCTGTGTTATGGCCATGGTCTTGGTGGAAACGGCAATATTTGGACTGGTCTTTCCGGCTGGAAGGGTTTCGTGAAGGTAGGGGCCATTTGAGGGGGTAGTCTTTCTGGATTTGATGGAGGACCTGTTCCATGGGGGAGTTAAGGGGGGTATACCTCTCGAACCGACCAGGTGGTCTAGCTGGTGCCGGTCGGTCGGTGCGCGGAGGCCGGTCGGTATAATGGGGTGTTTGGTTGTTGTACTGAGTGTTTCGGGGTTCGGGGTCTTTTCTCTTATCTCTGGGGGTCGGGTTTTTAGTAATCGGATCTTGCCGAGCGGCTAGTGAGTCTTCTGCGTTCATATATTTCTGGGCTTTGGAGAGTAGGGTTGCCATGGAGGTCGGGGGGTTTTTAGAAAGTGAGAAGAGGAAATCAGACGACCGTAGGCCTGCCATGAATGCGGTGAGGATGACCTTGTCATCATTTTCAGCCACCTGCAAAGCTTCGGTATTGAAGCGAGTAACAAAGCTGCGCAGTGACTCCCCCTCGGTCTGGCGGATGTTGAGAAGTTGGGTTGCGGGGCGGCGCTGGCGTTGAGCTCCGATAAAGTGACTCAGGAAAGACTCACTGAGATGTTGGAAGGTGGAGACCGAGTCCGGTGGTAACTGGCTAAACCACAACCGAGCCGACCCCTTCAGTGTCACGGGAAAGGCTCGGCACATGATTTCGTCAGGGAAGGCATGGAGGATCATGAGGGTGCGGTAGGTCTCCAGATGGTCGACCGGGTCGGTAGTGCCGTCGAAGGAGTCAATGGCGGGCATTTTAAACTTGGCGGGCAGAGGTTTGTCTCGGATGGAAGCGACAAATGGGGAGTTTGCTGTGGTGGAGGGCTTATGCTGGATATTTTGCATGACCCCTTGGAGCTGAAGTTTCATGGCTCGGAGCTCAGCGTCCCAAAGGGGAATGTTGTCACCACCAGAGGGAGACAGGTGTTGGATACTGCTGGCCTCTCCCTCGGGGGAGCATTTATTGCGACAACACCTCTCAGCCGGAATGGCACCCCCTCACCCTGAACAAGACGAATGACGGCACAAGCTTTCGGCAGGGAACGAAATGATGACAGAAGGATATAAGCAAGTTGGAAGACAAGGAGAAGGTTAAGCTTTTCTAACCCCTATCTCTCTCACTCTCTCTATGGCCAGACACTAACTTGTTCGTCGGAGGGTTCTCTGGGGGACTACCCCGTTCCCCATTGAACTTGCTTGCAGGTTATACCGGTGGGATTCCGACATCCCGACCCAGATTCAGGGAGCTTGGATCAGTCCGACCCATCCACCTAGACGAATAGCATCATCAGAATTGACAATGACAAAGGATGAGAGGTAAAAGAATTTATAATTTATAATTGTAAATGGTATTAATATCTATAAAAAAATTAACAATATGACACTAGAATTTTATTGGGTCAAATCTTATGAGAAAATAAGTCATTAAAAGATATTTACTACCAAATTCTCCTTTTTAGATTAAATGGTAGTTGATTCAGGAGCTACAATCATGGCATACACTTCCAAGGAAACAAAAACCCTCTCCCTCTCTCTCTCTCTCTCTCTCTCTTCCGGGTCATCATTTTCTCACCACACAAACAGCTAAAAAAAAAAGAAGTAAAAACAGTAATTTTCTTCTCTTATTCTCTCTTTCCACCTCTAAAAACAGTAAACTCGTCCTCCCTCTATGGCCATTGATGATGTTTCTGTTGTGTTCATTGTCTCCCCTTTGTCTTACTAATCATTACCTTCTTGGGATTCTTTGACACGCTGTTTTCTGGGTCTCTTCATTTTCTGGGTACAACTCATTCTCTCCCATTTCTTTACATTCAATGTGATCGGTTTGGTTGTGGGACTGTGAGGCGTTTTCTCTGTTCTATCGCTTTTCTTGCTCGTTTCTCTGTTTATTGAGGTCTTTAAACAATGGGTTTGGATGAAGACAATGTGACCTCTGAAACAAAACCAACCCAACCAATTCAGAGGCATAGCAAACAGCCAAGTGAGGCTTCTTGTTATGCCACAGAGGATGAGGAAGAGGGTAACAAGGAGGATGAACAAGAAGAAGCTTGACTACAGTTGGGTCCCATTTGTAGTATCAAGGAGCATCTTGAAAAGGACAAGGTTTGTTTTGTTTGTTTCTCTTGAAAAAAAAAAATGTGATTGTTTATCGGTGTTGTTGAATTTCTTGTGGTTCTGTGTTGAATTAGGATGACGAGCAGTGTTGATGTCAATGCAGTTGAAGGTACTTTGTTGCTCTTGAATCTTGATTGATCTATGTTGGTAACTTGTCTGTTAACCATTAATTGATGTGTAAACAGTCTCATGAATAAAAACTTTGCTAATTGTGATCTAGCTTATGATATCACAACCATTTCACCTCTGATTTCTTAAAAAAGATAACACAACCCACCCATCTTCATATCATTCTCTCATCTTGTTCAAGTAGTCCTACAAGTAGCTTCCCCATGATGCAATCATTCTATCTTTTTTTTTTTTGGATCAGCGCAATCATTCTTTCTTCTACTGCCACTTGTCCCATATATCATTTTCTGCATTCATAAGAGATCTTCATTTATTGATTCTTGACATGTTTGGGATTGTTTGGGTTTTGCTAGAAATGTGATGGATTCTTTCCATGCCTTGGGGTGGAGGCTAGTGGAAGAGAAGGAAAAAGGCGTGGTCTTTGGTGTCCTTGGTTTTGATGTGGATCATTTGGCAGGAGCAAAAATGTCTTTGATTCTTGAAGGTCTGGAAGGGCCCATCTTTAAATTACATAGCACATTTTGCCTTTATTGTATAGTTTATTTTCGAATGGAGTAGAGCCATCATCACCCCCTTTTTGGATTTTGAATAGCCTTTAGAGTGATTTTGATGTGTATTAAGGATTTTTGCTTTTCTTTATATTGTATAGAGGTGCCTTCCCCTTGATGCTTTTTGCATACGGATGGCACCCAGGTGCTTTCTTATTAAATCTCTACTTATCAAAAAAACAAAAAAAAAAGAAAAAAAGAAGAGACCTTCATTTATATCCCAATTTCAGCCACTGTAAAAAACAAGCCTCTCAATAAACGGCAAGGCATATATGACAACTTGGCTAAAATCTATTTTCATCTAGCATGTAACCTGTTTGTGAAACTAATATTTATATACAGTAAACAACTTCATCAACAGTTGACACATGTAAATACCATCGTTCTCAACTGGATATCTTAAACATGGAACCCAGGAAAATAAAATCTCTGACTCAAAGCCCACTTGCAGGTTACCCAAATGGTTTCTTCAATTTGATGGCGGCCATCCCATTTATTGAGTTGAAACAAATAATTTTTGTACAAACATAGTAAAGCTAAAACTCCTCAATTATTCCCATTAGTTGGACCAAACACAGATATAGAATGTATGCTATCATTGATAAATACAACTTAAAAGAGAAGAAAATAAAATAAAATCAAACCTAACTGGACACTGCAACAGTAACAAACATATTTTTCAGAATCAAGTTATTCTAGCTACTAACTTGTTAAGACAAAATTCCAACAAAAGAAATTGAACTGAGTCATGCATTCGGTTGGTTGACCTTTATGTATTCCCAAACATGTCTTAAGACCTCAGACTGAATCATGTCCCTTCCACTAGCTGGTTCAGATTCAGCATTTTTTGTCTCTGATTCCACCTCTACTTTTGGTTTCTTAGAATTTCGACCTACTGGTTCTGAAAGCATCAAAACAATGCAGTCAAAGTCATTGGAAGAAAAAAAACAAACATAAACAAAGAAAGAAACAAACAAACAAAAAATAAAAATTGGCACACAAAAACACTGTATTGACAGACACATACTTGTAGGTTCAAGTGTGATAATATGTTTAGCTAACAATTTATTCATCTTGAACATGTCAGTACAGTCTGTCTCAAACACCAAACGTAGCTCATCATTGCAAATTATCTTCCTTTTGTTACTTGGATCTTGAAGATTGTTTTTTCTTATGTAAAACCACAACTGCTTCACAATCTGAACCAAACAGAATGTAACTTTAGAAGGAACAATGTTAAAAAAGATGAACATTATTCAAAAAATCCAGAAGTTTAAACCTCAGTCCTAGGCAGTGCTGGATGCCGACAATGGCCTGAAGTTCAGGTGAAACCCCACAAAGTTTGTTTAGCCCGCCTGGCCCACCTCTCCTCTTTTTTCCAGTTTGAGAACAGCAAAGAGAAAATAATAAATAACACAATCACAACAGGCTAATCATCAAATGACACATCCCACTATAAGAATATCAGGTAGAGAGATTTTTCAAAGCTGCAGACAACACATACAAAGTTGACGTAGTATGAGCAATCAGTATGCTGACTATAAATCTTTAGGGGATAACCATCCAAGCAAAAGCAATTAGACGTGAGATAGAGCAACCATTGAAATAAAGCACCCAAGGGTTATTACAGCGTTTTGAAGTCAGAAGATCATGATCACACATGTTGGAGGTTTCAGCTTTGAGGTTAAAGACTACCACTCCTTAGTTCAAATGGACATGGACATTAGAGACTAAAACCGCTGTTTAGTTCACACTGCTAGCTTACACACGTATTTTCTTTAATCCAACTTGCTTAGTGTTTATGAATACACAGGCTATTGCCATTATTTGATTTGTGCTTAATGCTTATGGAAGAAAGCGCTCTTATTGCCACAGCGATACTCAAAACCAAGAAAAATAAACATCAAGGAACAAAACAATAGACTTACAAGTTACGATATCATGATGCCAGTGAATTCTAACCAACTCGAGAAAAAACAAATCCAAACAACGATTGGTTGTTTAGCAAACGTAACCAAAAAGGAAAGTGATTAATTTTCTATTCGTTTCCCGAATTTTCTCACCAACCAAAAGGGCGGTTGAGAAAAACATACCTCTCTTTGGGGGTTTCGGTAGGGGCAACGTCAATAGTAGCGGTGGCAGAGAATTCGGTCTTCGTCGGCGGCGGTGGTCGAAAACCGAGCTCGTCGGCGGCGAAAGGAGGGGCTTGGTGGAAATTAGGGTTTTGGTGGAGGAGAAAATGGGTTTTAGGAGGGGGTGGTGGTGGTGGTGGAGGGGTGGAGGAGGGTGAGGAGGAGGAGGTGGATCTGGTTTTGGATGAAATCGAGCTTGGGAGTGAGGGTCTAACCCTAGCTTGGATTCCAAATCGTGAACGACGCTGTTGAAGGAGGTGAAGGTGGTGGAGCTAGGGTTTGTTTGGCGAAGAAGAGACTCTAGGGCTTCAGCTATGTCCTGGTCGGACATCATTGTTGTATCTCTCTCACTCATTCAAATATTTATATACATAAACTGAAACTAACGGACTCGCAAAAAGAAAAATGTTGGAGGGCCCGAAATCAGTGGTTTGAATTCGGGTCGAAATCTAAAATGACGTCGTTTTGGATTTTATTTTATTTTATTTTATTTTTTTCTTCGTTTTGAACACAGGAGAAGAGAAACAGAGGCGAGAGGCGAGAGAGAATCGTCGCAGCTCGTTGCTCGTCAGCCGATCATCACAGCTCGTCAGCCGATCGTCGCATCGCAGCCCCGTATCCGCCTCTACCTCCGCCTCCGCCTCTAGCCCGATTTTGATGGCCCATCCAGTTCTGCTCCTCCTTCTTCTTCTTCTTCCTCCTCCTCTTCTTCTTCTTCTTCTTTCTCCTTCCTTCTCAAATTCGAGCTGGGGTTTTCGGGCTCTGTAACGAGGTTGCTCGCAAAAACTCTCTCTCTCTCTCTCTCCTTTCACCATCTCTCTCTTTCTCTCTCCTCTCTCTATGTTTTCACACCTGCTCTCTCTTTGTCTCTCTTTCTAGAAACTAAAATAACAAAATTGGCCTCATCTAATGGGTGACAAATGGGTTATGCAAAGGGTGTGTTTGATTGGGAGATAAGGGGGGATTATTTTCTGTGCGGATTGTAATTTGTACAGCACATTCAGCCTCCGTTTGGGAAGTGGGTTGGCTTTTTTGGCTTTTTTGGCTTTTTTGGCTTTTTTAGCCTGGGCTTAAAAGTTTGGTTTAGGAAGGGCTTTTTGGCTTTTTTGAGTTTTTTGTGAGAGAGGAGTGTAATGATTATGGGTTGGATGTGATTTTGTTTTTTGTGGCTAAAAAAGCCTATTTTGTCTTTTGTGGCTAAAATAGCCAAAAAAGCCCAAAAAAGTTCTTGCCAAACACCACCTCAATTTGATGTTTGTTTTTTTTTAGTTCGCCGAATATGGAGTCCGGTCGGACTCCTTATCCGCCATATGGGGGATCATACTATACTGGGGGGGTGTGGGACAATTTTGGAGGGATTATTTACTGTTGGGATTAGGTGGTGAAATGATCATTTTGACCCTCTACTATTTAATTATATATTATATTTAGTAAAATTCAATAAAATTTAAATGTCTCAATTTAAAAATAAAATAATTTTGTTTAACTTTTTATTGATGTTTTATTTATTTTTTTTAAATAATTTTTTATAGATATTTTATTGATGTGTTATTTTAAAATTTTGTTTATATTTTATTTAATTTCATTATTTAAATATTAATAGATGTTTTATTTAATTTCATTGTTTAATTATTATTATTTTTAAAACAAATTTATTAAAAATTTTAATTAAAAAAATAATATAAATTTTTATTGATATTTTATTTATTTATTTATTTAATTTTAAAAAAATAAATTTATTTAATTGTGTAAAAAATAAAATAAAATAAATTTTTATTCAATCTAGCTAAAAATAATTAAAATATTAAAGATATGTTTAATATTGCTATTACTTAGTAAACAACTGAAAAAGGGTAAAATAGTCTTTTGTTCATTTATCCTATCCAGTCCGTCTAACCAAACGTTAGATTCACTAAAAATAGTCATTTCCAGACATCTAATCCCATGAAAAAATAAACACAGGATACATATCCAATCCAACCAAATAGTCCGAGGGATTCACAGTCCCAGGACTCAAGTCCGATGAATTCTAATCCCCCCTTATCCAGTCCGTCCAATCAAACACACCCTAAATTGTCCAATTAAAATTTGCCACATATTTGGTTGATAAATTACAAATACACTTTGAAGATTTGTTTAAAATTCAAATTATCCTATGTAATTTTAGAAATTACATTCGCTTCAAATTTAAAATTGCATAACAAATTACTTATTTTATTAATTAATTATTGAGTAATTAACAGTTTTTAATGATATTAAAAATATTTTTCAATTAATAATTCTGGTAATTTTATTATTGTATAGAAAAATAGTTAAAAGTTTTATTTTTTATGTTAATTTTGTTAAATAAAAAATGCTAATAAGGAATATTTGTAATTCTTAAAATTGTAATAGACAATCTGTATTTTAAACAAATCTAAAAAAATCTATTTTTAATTTACCTTATTTGGTTTGGACTTTGGAGAATTAGCCTCAGCAACAAACTAACATGTCAACCCTGTGCGTAGCGTAGTTGGTTAGAAGGGGGCCTCAAGTTATTACCAACATAGCACTTGGTGTAGGTTCGATTCTATTCCATTACGCAAGTCCTGACTTAAGCGGAATTTGTGTCGAGAGGTCAGTGCAACCTCCCAAGTTATAGTCTTTAGGGGGGGATAATTACAGAGAAAACCCTAGAGTTTGACCTTGGTAACAAAATAAATCATCAGTTTTTAATTTTATCAATTTAAATTTAAATTTTTTTATTTGTTTTCAATCTAAACATCTGCCTATATTTGTTTAGTAAAATCAATGTAAAAAAGGATATTTTGGTCATTAAACTCAATGAAAATGATATTTTAAACATTTTATGCAGACCTACATTGAATTTAATTGTTAAAATTATCATTTTTCTGTCAGTTTTACTTAACAAAAATAGGTATATAGTTTGGATTGAAAACAAATCAAAAGATTATGATTTAAATTGACGAAATTAAGAACGTAGAGTTTATTTTATTACAAGGGTCAAACGTTGGGATTTTTTGTAATTATTCCTCCTTTTTTTAGAAAATGATTTGTACATTAAAAAAAATTGTACATAAAATCATGAGGAAACAACCAACAGTGTATTAGTTAAAAAAAATTCAGATTGGTGACAAACTTAATAAATTTTAATTATTAAAATTATAAACTTTACCAGGAGTATGCAACTATTATTAAAAATCACACCTAATCTGTAATAACATCATAGTGCCATTTTTTTTTAAAAAATTGTAAATCATTTTAACGAGTCTTTTACTTTAAAATAAATGGACACACTTTTGCCAATTCATTATGTATGCATTTTCGTATACATTTGTGTGTATATTCCACTCTTGTTTTTTCTTTTTTATTTAACAAAGAAAAAAAACTCCATACCATATTATTGTGTAAATTACATTAAATTTCCTTGAGTTAAAAAAAAAATAACAATTTTTATAATTTAAACATAATTACACCGACTTTCCTTTTAATATGATCAGCGTTGGTCGGACAAGCCACCAACCTTGTGCACACCCCTAATTTGGATTGCACCTGTCCAATTGTCGATTGGAAACAAACCTTAGCCAAAATAAAAATAAACAAATTTCAAATAGTTAGTATTGATCTTTGGGGAAACATTGCCATCAAATTCTTGGGAAAAAAAATATCCTCCTAAGGAGAGTGATGATAACCAATGGGATAAATGCACATCTCCAAGTAAATTTGCAATTGAATAGTACAAATGTGACAATAACTACACAAAATGTAAAATCTCATTAATTAAAGCTAAGGCAGTTTCAGAGGAAGTGCTTATTTAGCAAGATTCAATTTGTTCAGTGGGTAATTGGCAACTTTTTCTTTCTTTCTTTTTTCTTCTTTTGATGATCAGGAATTGACAACTTTTGCTCAAGCAATACCACAATAGAACTGCTGCCTAGCGATCTAGAACGGCGCATAGAATATCGTACATCCTCATCGCAAGCTATTAAAATTAAATCACCGTCTTCATCTCTATACTTGACACAATAAGTTCCAGCCTGAAGGTTTAGCCTCTTAGCCACTTCTTCTTGTAACTCTTTGAGACTCGATGACAAAGATAGCTGAAACAAAATTGCATTATCTTCTGCATATTTTACTTTTATAGTCATAAGATTTGCATCTTGCATCATTGTATCACGTGGCTCGGTGTGGACAATAGTAGTCGAAGATTGGCTAGAAAGCAGATGATTAAAATCAACACCCGAGGCAGATTCATTGAGTTAAGAGCAACTAGCCCTGTTTATCTCGCAAGGTGGCCACCTCTCAATACCATAACCCCTACATACACGCTTCAACGTAGATTTGCTAACTGTAAAAGGAAGAATCCAAATCAGAGAACTTACATTCTATTTGTTTATGCAAAAAGCTCAATATATATTCTCTACCAGAGAAGTTCGTCAAATTGAAATGAAAAAACTACCGAGATCATAAAGCAACATTACATATTAATTTATGAAAGTGCAAGCATACCTTTGAGTGTTTTTGCAGCATCATCAATGCTCATTCCTGAAGTTTGCAAGATATCCTCTTTAGGAATTTTAATTTTAACTCCAGGTTTTTTGCCTTTTCTTTCTGACGTCTTTACTGTGCCTTTTTCTTGTGTACTAGTACTAGTAGTGTTGTTACCTTCTGTACCAGCAACATTGACAACACTACTTCCATTATTTATGGCATTTAGTAATTGTTGATTTGATGAATCCACTTGCGTTATCTCTCCTCCACTTTGTAAGGGTTCCGACAGAGGCAAAGATATAGTAGTTTGGGGCATTTTAACTAAATCAAGTTTCCCACTATTTTGAATATCAATTCTTTCAATACATAATTCTTTCCCAAGTTCTACCCCAGAAGCAGCCCTAAAAGTTCGGAAATTTATCCTCATTGTTTTCAATATTCCCCACAATGAGGGAGGGGGGTTTTCATTGGCTCTGCTGCTCATCGGCATAAAGATCTCTAGCACATAATCATCATTTCCAATGCAACTACTTTGCAAGCATATTGCGAAGCAACCACTTAATCTCAAAACTCGTGCATAGTGTGCCAAGGGATACTCAGTTATGCTAAGTTGAGTTACATCCCTACAGAATACCAAATTAGTGGACAAAAGTGCTTTCCCTACTAGGAATGGCAACGGGGCGGGCCGGGACAAGGGACTACACTCCCCGTCCCCGATCCCCGAAGGCTCAAAAATCCCCGTCCCCGCCCCCGATCCCCGGCGGGGGAACCCATCAACTCCCCGTCCCCGTCCCCTAATGGGGATCGGGTTTCCCCGACCCTGAAAAATCCAGAGCTTTTTTTTGAATTTTGTTCAACACAACAACAAATCAATAAATATCACTATGTTTTGTCATCATCAACAAATCAATGTGTACACAGATCAAATCACACACAAATTTAAATTTAAAAAAAATTAATCTGAAAAAAAAATATGTTTTTAACAACAATATGTTTTCATCATCATCAATAAATCAATATGTGTACACAGATCAGATCACACACAGATTAAAATTTAAAAAAAAAATTTAATCTGGGAAAAAAAAACTGATTTGAACAACAATACCAGAGAGACAGATCTGAGTACACAGATCAGATCACAGAGAGAGAGAGTGAGAGAGACATAACAGATCTGGGTTCAGATCTAACAGATTTGAGCGACGGCTTTGACCAGGTGCGAGATCGACGGTGGCTGGTTGTGGCGGTGGATTCGGTGGTGGTGACAGAGAGACAGACCTACGGTGGTGGCAGTGGCGGTGGCGATGGCGGTGGCGGTGAGGAATAGAGAGAGACAATGTGGAAAAGAGAGAGAGAGAGAGAGAGAGAGAAACCGAGGTGAGAAGAAGAGAAAGAATGGGGGTCGGGGCCAGCGGTGGTGGTGGTGGTGTCACCGTGACCGTGTCGGTGACAGAGAGAGAAAAACGAGAGTTGAACGAGAGATTGAGAGACTTGAGAAAGTGAAAGAGAAACGAAAGAGAGAGTGAAAGAGTGAGATGAGAGAGAGTGAGAGATGTATGAAAGTAAGATATATAATTATGATACAAATATAATTATAATACAACAATAGGTAGTATACACGCGGAGAAGCTTCGGGGAAATTTCGGGGCGGGACGGGCCGGGGCGGGCCGGGGCCGAGAAATTAATCCCCGTCCCTGGCCCAAAAATCATCGGGGATATATTTTTCAATACCAGCCCCGGCCCTATGGGAATAATTTTTGAGGAAAAACTTATTTATCGGAACGGGACAGTCCGGGTTCCCGTCAAGCCGAATTGATATTGCCATCCCTACTCCCTACAACCCCTATCCCTTTCTTTATGTGATGCACATTATTGACCATTCCAAATTGAGAGTAGTGGTCATATTTGTTGTACTGACAACTTACACCAAGGATGTCACCATCAACCAGATCCCTGCATGGCCAACCTATCCTACACGGGATCCATATCTGAGCTAAAGGTAAATCATGGTCTTCACATACTATTTTCAACACATTGTTCATTTCATCCAAGGCAATTTTACGAGCTTCATTTTTGTCCACATCCTAGTTTGAAAATATTGTCACATCTAGGTAATTTGTTAGAACATATTCCTCGCCATATATCCTAATTTGAAAATATTGTCACATCTAGGTAATTTGTTAGAACATATTCCTCGCCATATTAATTTAAGAATGAATCAACTATCAAATTTGACATTGCATTAAAGTTTGCAACTTACTAATGCCATGCACTCGTGTTTAAATGCAACCGAACTTTTCAAACCTACCACCTGCATGGCAATGAAAAGATGCAACTAAGGAATCTCATAAGCTTTGAAATGTAGAATATATATATTAGCGTATGTCTGTACCTGAAGGTACAGTATAAATAATGTTAGAATTAGAATATAATTGTAATTTTAATACTATTTAAATTTATTTTTTAATTTGATAAAATCGCAAATATATTATAAAATTTTTGAATTCTCACAAAACTTCTCATAAAAACTCGTTTTTGCTTATATAATATATAGTTAGACAGATAGATGTGCCTGACATACATATAATTTTCACAGGCATACATACAATATTGCTTTTGCTTATATAATTATATGGAAATTGTATGTATGCCTGTAATGCCCTAGTGTATTACAGGACATACATACATTGTATGGAAATATGTGTGAAATATATTGAATAAAAAGAAGAAAATAAAAATGAACAAAAAGAAGAAAATAAAAAAAAACAAATAAAGAGAAAAATAAAAACAGAAGAAAATAAAAAAAATAAATAAAAAGAAAAGAGGGAGGAATGTGGGATTATGGAAGGATGGGTGAGAAAAGGAAAAAAGTAAAAGAGAGAATCGGAAAAGTAGAAAATGTACATATAAGATATTTTTTGAAAAATATATCTCAGCCATTGTTTTATAATTTGAACGGATCTGAGCCATCCAGATATCCTAATAGGACAAAAATATGTTGAAAATTCAAAAACCGTCCTACTTTATTATATAGATGTTGAAGATTCATAGGAGGTCTAAATTTATGAAGTCTATCAAGTATTCAATATATTTAAAAATAATAATTAATTATTCAAATTCATTTAATTTCTGGACTATAAAATCCATTAATTTAATCTCCACTACACACAGTAAAATTTGTCTCCTACTTCTGGTATTGCAGACTTTTCCATATAATATGAATAAAAATAAGTGAACAAAAAGAAGAGAATAAAAAAAAATAAACAAATAGAAAAAAATAAAAACGGGAGAAAATAAAAAAAATAAAAAGAGAAGAGGGAGGAATGTGGAATCATGAGATCATGGAAAAATAAGTGAGAAAAGGAAAAAGTAAGAGTGAGAAGCGGAAAAGTAGAAAATGTACATGTAGGACATTTTTTGAAAAATATATCTTTGCCATTTTTTTTATAATTTGATCAAATCTGAGCCATCCAAATGTCTTAGTAGGACAAAAATATGTTGAAAATTCAAAAACCGTCCTACTTTATTATATAAATATATATATTACCAATAAAATGAAGCATATATATATAAGAAACTCTACAATGGAAACAATTGAATCACACTTAGATGTGTTTGGTTGAAGGACTTGATGAGAGAAATAGAAATAGAAAAAAAAAGGGAAAGAATTGATAGGATTCAAATTCTAAGTTATATTTGGTTGAGTTGAGAAATGAAAAAAAAAAAAAAATTAGTTCAAAAATTTGGAGAGCAATTTGGAAAAGGAAAAGAAAAGAAAAAAAAAAAAGGTAAAATATGAATAAAATATTTTTATATTTCACCTAATTTCATATACTTTTTTCTTTTCCTTTTTCAAAATGCAATCTCACTTTTTGTTATAATAAAAAATACAAAGAAAAAGAAAGTGAGTGGAAAATGTAATCCCATTTTTTATCTTTTAGATTTACTTAGGCTGTATTTGGTTCACTTAGATCAATTAGATAAGATTGTAAACTAGATGAAGATATAAATCCTCCAATTAAGGTAAGATTGCAAGACCCAAAAGCCTCTGCCTTTCTTTCCCTCCAAGACATGTTCAATTGAATTCAATCAAAACAAAACTGGAGTGTAAAAAAAAAATTAAAAAAAAACAATTCCAGACAGAGAAAAACAGAGCTCCAGAGTTTGAGAGAGAGAGAGAGAGAGAGATAAAGCAAGCAATGTCACAAGATTCTCAGGAGATAAAGACGGTTGAGCAGCGGAGATGGTCTGAAATGCAAGGCCTTGAACTCATGTTACCACCACTACCAACAACAACAGCAAGAGACACAGAAAGAAAAGTATTTGAAGAGAGAGAATTGGGGGGAGAGAGAGGAAACAGGGGAGAGGAGAGAAGAGAAATGGAGGCAGCCCCTGAGATGAAGAAATATGGTTCTGTTCGCCCTCCTCTTCGTCTCTCTGTTCACCGTCGCCCTCAGCTTTGAAACGTTTAAAAGAGAGAAAAGAAAACAGGGGAAACGGGAGAAATTTTTTTATTTTAATGAATAGATCTTAGCCGTACATGAGTTAGTGGGCGACGTGACTCAATCTAAGCCATTCCCCAGCAGGAAACACCACCGTGATATCAAGTAGAGGATCCGGACTCAAGTGTTGCAGGCCATACAGTCCTGTGCAAAAAGGCTACATCTTAGGGAGGAGAAGTTATTAGTTGGTTATAGGGCACCACCAGGTGGTGCTCAAAGATATTGTGATTGGTAGAGGAGATTTGATTTACGATTTTATATTGGGTGATTAGAGACATAAAAGAGCATGGAAATTTGTGATTAATGAAGAGTATTGTCACGTGATGTTCCAGGAGCACCAAATAATTTTTCCTTAGAGTGAGTGATGTAGCAACATTTTGAAATGTGGAACTAAATATAAAATGGACCAAACGATCCCAACAAGCCTTAACAGAAACGGGTGCTAATCATTTATATTTTTCAAATGAATAATGTTTGAGGGCCCGAAAATGGAGGCTCGAATTGGCTCAAAACCCCAAAACGACGTCGTTTTGGGGTTTGATTTTTTTTTTTTTTTTTCTTTCTTTTCTTTTCTTCCTTTTCTTCCTTTTCTTTCTTCTTCTTCGTTGAGTTCAACACAGAGGCGAGAGAGAGAGAACGCCGGCGAGACAGAGAACGCAGCTCGTCGTCGGCGTCGCAGCTCGTCGGCCGATCGTCGCAGCTCGTCGTTCGTGGGCCGATCGTCGCATCGCCGCCTCCGCCTCTGCCTCCGACGGCTTCCGCTCTGCCCCCGCCCGCCTCCGCCGCCTCTGCCGCCTCTACCTCCGCCCGATTTTAATGGCCCCTCCAGTTCCTCCTCTCCTCCTTCTTCTTCCTCCTCTCCTTCTTCTTCTTCTTCCTCCTCTCCTTCCGCTCCTCTCCTCCTTCTGAAATTCGAGCCGTTTGGCTCGAATTTCTTTCGGGCCCTCTACCAGTTCTCTTTTCAAATATAAATGTGTTTTTGTTGTAGGATTAGGAATGTTCAATTAATTTAAATTTTTTTCATAAATGTTCTAATATTTTTTCTTATTAAAATAAGTTCGGGATACAAACCCACACACTCACAGCACGGCCCCTCCTTCAACAAGAACATTAACATGTGATGGTATTAACAAATTGTTTAACACTTCAATTAGACCATTATTTTGTTCATCAACGGGCAAACCCACTAAACTTCTTACACAAACACTCCACTGCATATACTCTGTGAGAGAGAGAGAGAGAGAGAGAGAGAGAGAGAGATTAATGAGTAATCAATATTAACAAGACATTGAAAATGCCAATTTGTTTGTGAGTGAGTGGGGGACTAACCTCAAATTTTTCATATATTTCTTTGCCATAGCTCCAAAGTAGACATGAATACGTGGACCGTACCGTTTGTGTCACTACCTCAAGTACGCCAGCACATCTTTGGGTAGAAGGTTCAAATACTGGGAAAGCCAAAGATTGTTTAACTCTGCAACGTAGAGCATCGTCGCGCTGTGAATACTCTTTGATCGAGTAACACTCCACATTGGGAGTGGATTCGAGCAATTGATGCTTGAACACTCGGCCAGGAAGCCCTAAGCATTCTTCTGAACTCTTCCCATTTAAATCCACGTCAAATTTATAATCTTTAGATATCATCCTATACTGACAAAGTCTCGAAACATCAAGTGGATCAAAAACTTTTTCTTGATCAGGTGGATCAGAAAGTAAGGATTGAATAAATTGAAAAACATAAGCTGATACTAGGGCGAAAGGTTGGTTTTGAGTTGTAACAAAAGACTGCCCCTCTTCCGTTATGGGTGCCCAAAATTGAACTAGTATCGCATAATCAAGCCAATTCTGTAAAATCCCGTAAAGCGCATCTCTGATCTTCTTTTTCAACTCCCAATTAATATCTGATAAATAACAAACGAATTCCAGAAGGGAAAACTGATTTCAAAACCACATAATTTGTATTGACTTAAAAATTAATGCATTAATAACAAAATGTATTCAAAGGTGAAAATAAATAAATGGAGGAGATAAAAAAGACAGAAGTCGCTCACCGGCAGGAACAGTCGGCCGAGGACGTTGGGGTTCGTCGTTTCCTCGGCTCCAGTAAACCCCTCCAACGACTGTGCCAGCCCACTTCACTGGCATCCAGTTGAGTTCAGTGTCCACATATTTCTTGAAATCGTCAGGGAAAGTTTCTCTCTCCATCTCTCTTGTTATTCCTTCACCAGCAGCACTACCTTTTATGCTGTGTTTGGTTGGGAAATTTGGGAAGAGATTTAGAAAAAAAAAAGGGAAAAGATGTGTGAAATTAGGTGAAATATAAACATGTTTTATTCACATTTCACCTACCTTTTCTATTTCCATTTTCATTTTCCTTTCCAAATCCCCCGACCAAACACGCATTTTGGTCACACAAATCTATCATTTATATAGGGTTCAAACTAAGTTCAAAGTGTTCTCTCTCTACTCTAAGTAGGCTTCAAATCAGGTCCAAAGGCTTACCACCATACCCATCTCTATATGGCCTTCATGTACTGGATTTGGTTAAAAACATAATAAATTGAATACGTTACATTTAGTGGATAGATTTAATTTTTTGTATAAATAAAATACACAAAATGTCTAATAAAATGAATAATTCGGATCATCGAAACGGATCAAATAGTACCTTTAGACTGGTGGGATCCTCCTTCTTTCTTATAAAAATATATATATATATATTATTTTTGAGATTTTGAAAACAAAATCTATATTAACTATGAAATTAAAAAAATATGTAAAAAAAAAAAAAACAAATAGATCTATCTATCCCATTTTAAAATTAATATATGACAAACTAATTCCAAAACAATGCGGGGCAAGGTAACTAATATATTTGGTATCATAACATAATTATTTATTTATTTTCTTTTTGATGATGGGTAATTGGCAACCTCCGCTCAAGCATTATGCCCTAGAACTACTGCCTGCATATGGCAAAGTTATTAAAATCAAATCACCATCGAAAATTCTGATGTATCTAAAATAAAATTAAAAATCATCATCGTCATCTTTATGTCTTTGTGTGTGTGGAGGAGAGTTCGGTTTCGTCTTCTTGGCTCTGAAAATCGAGTAAGGATCTTCTAGAGTTTTTTTTTTTTTAAATTTTCTAGAGTGGTGCATTGTGTGGTTGAAATTTAATGACAAATCACATTAATTTTTTAACATTAAATCTTAACCACACAACACACTACTTTAAAAAACTTTAAAAAAAAAATACTCTAGAGAATCCTTGGTGCTGAAAACCCCTCTAACCAATTTTTAAATCTTAAATTTGTGAGTAAAACTTGAGTCAGCAGTTCCATGGCCCGTCAGCAATTGCGGTTTGTGGGTCCCGCGGTGTTTTTAAAACTTAAGTCGGCAATGGTATTATCATTTACATTAATTAATATATCAATTATTAATGAATGATATAATATAATTTTAAAAATTTTAAATTTTTATAATTTATATAATGGATGGGGTATATAATTTTAAAATGACAACATCATAACATCTATATAATAAAGTATGATGATTTTTGAATTTACCCTATACACATTTGTCCTACTAGGACATTTGGTTGGCTCAGATTTATTCAAATTATAAAACAACGGCTGAGATATATTTTCCAAAAAATATTCTATATGTACATTTTTTATTTTCCCGCTTCTCTTTCTTACTTTTTCTTTTTCTCACTCATCCTTTTATGATCCCATGATCACGCCTTTATCTCTCTTTTCTTTTTATTTCTTTATTTTCTCTCATTTTTATTTTTCTCACTATTTGTTTTTTTTTTTTTTCTCATTTTTGTTCACTTATTTTTATTCATATTATATGAAAAAGCCTGCGATCCCATAATTAGGAGTCAGATTTTACTGTGTGTAGTAGAGATTAAATTAATGAATTTTATAGTCCACAAATTAAATGAATTTGAACAATTAATTATTATTTTTAAATATATTGAATACCTGATAGATTTCATAAATCTAGACCTCATATGAATCTTCAACATCTATATAATAAAGCAGGATGGTTTTTGAATTTGCCCTACATACATTTGTTTTACTAGGACATTTGGACGGCTCAGATCTATTCAAATTATAAAACAACGGCTGAGATATATTTTTCAAAAAATATCCTATATGTACATTTTCTATTTTTCCGCTTCTCTCTCTTACTTTTTCTTTTTCTCACCCATCTTTTTATGATCCCATGATCTCACCTTCATCTCTCTTTTCTTTTTATTTTTTTATTTTCTCCCATTTTTATTTTTCTCACTATTTGTTTATTTTTTTTATTTTCTCATTTTTGTTTCCTTATTTT
Source organism: Camellia japonica (assembly GCA_030407325.1). Taxonomy (NCBI): domain Eukaryota; kingdom Viridiplantae; phylum Streptophyta; class Magnoliopsida; order Ericales; family Theaceae; genus Camellia; species Camellia japonica. The sequence goes on along the minus strand of JAPPVO010000031.1, from coordinate 11,962,144 downwards.
TATTCATATTATATGGAAAAGCCTGCGATCCCATAATTAGGAGTCAGATTTTACTGTGTGTAAGTTAAGATTAAATAATATTTTATAGTCTACAAATTAAATGAATTTGAACAATTAATTATTAGTTTTAAATATATTGAATACCTGATAGACATCATAAATTTAGACCTCATATAAATCTTCAACATCTATATAATAAAGCAGGATGGTTTTTGAATTTGTCCTACACACATTTGTCCTACTAGGACATTTGGATGGCTTAGATCTATTCAGATTATAAAACAACGGCTGAGATATATTTTCCAAAAAATATCCTACATGTACATTTTATATTTTCCCGTTTCTCTCTCTTACTTTTTCTTTTTCTTACCCATCCTTCTATGATCCCATGATCCCGCCTTCATGTCCCTTTTCTTTTTATTTTTTTATTTTCTCCCATTTTTATCTTTCTCACCATTTGTTTTTTTTTTTTCTCATTTTTGTTCACTTATTTTTATTCATATTATATGGAAAAGCCTGCGATTCCATAATTAGGAGTCAGATTTTACTGTGTGTAATACAGATTAAATTAATGAATTTTATAGTCCACAAATTAAATGAATTTGAACAATTAATTATTATTTTTAAATATATTGAATACCTGATAGACTTTATAAATTTAGAACTCATATGAATCTTCAACATATTTTAATAAAGCAGGACGATTTTTGAATCTTTAACATATTTTTGTCCTATTAGGACATTTGGATGGCTCAGATCTGTTCAAATTATATAACAATGGCTGAGATATATTTTCTAAAAAATGTTCTACATATACATTTTCTACTTTCCTGCTTCTTTCTCTCTTACTTTTTCCTTTTCTCACACCCATCCTTCCATGTTTCCATGATCCCGCCTTCCTCTCTCTTTTTTTATTTTTCTCTCTATTTATTTATTTTTATTATTTTCTTCTTTTTGTTCAATATATTTTGCATGTATGCATGCCTGTAATACACTAGGACATTACCGGCATATATACAATTTTCATATAATTATGTAAGCAAAAGCAGTATTGTATGTATGCTAGTGGAAATTGTATGTATGCTAAGCACATCTATCTATCTAACTATATATTATATAAGCAAAAGCGAGTTTTCATGAGGAGTTTTGTGAGAACTCCAAAATTTTATAATAAATTTGTGATTTTATCAAATTAAAAAATAAATTTAAATAGTATTGGGATTACAATTATATTCTAATCCTAATATTATTTACACCGTGCCTTCAGGCACGGTCATACACCAATATATCTATATAATAAAATATGATAGTTTTTGAATTTGTCCTAAACACATTTGTCCTACTAAGACATTTGGATGGTTCAAATCTATTCAAATTATAAAACAACGGCTGAGATATATTTTTCAAAAAATATCCTACATGTATATTTTTTATTTTTCCACTTCTCTCTCTTACTTTTTCTTTTTCTCACACATCCTTCCATGATCCCATGATTTCACATTCATCTCTCTTTTCTTTTTATTTTTTTTTATCCTCTCCCGTTTTTATTTTTCTCTATATTTGTTTTTTTTTATTTTCTTCTTTTTGTTCAATATATTTTACACATATTTCTATATAATGTTTGTATGCCCGTAATACACTAGGGCATTACGGGCATACATACAATTTCTATATAATTATATAAGCAAAAGCAGTATTGAATGTATGTCCGTGAAAATTGTATGTATGCTAGACACATCTATCTATCTAGCTATTTATTATATAAGCAAAATCGAGTTTTCGTGAAGAGTTTTGTGAGAACTCCAAAATTTTATAATAAATTTGTAATTTTATCAAATTAAAAAAGAAATTTAAATAGTGTTGGGATTGCAATTATATTCTAATCCTAACATTATTTACACCGTGTCTTCAGGTACGGACATGCGCTAGTATATTAATATACTAATTGATATATCAATTGACACATATAAAATCACTTATTGTTACAATAAATTTTTTCTCCAGAAAGCCACCTCCCTGTCCCAATCATGTTTTTATATTGAGTATGAAACTGGCCAAGAGAACCCCCGCCAACACATTATTTTCAAACCTCTATTGCGTGGTGTTTTAGAAAGTTGGTAAAAAGTTAATTTTTTGACTTTTTGACTTTTTTAGTGACTTTTTTAACAAGAAACTAGGTTATTTTGGATAAAAAAAACTAACTTTTTTGACTAAAAAAATTAAAAAGTCAAAAAGCTAACTTTGTACAACCTACAAAGTTGAACGAGTAGTTTTTTTTTTTTACTCAAGTTGAGCGAGTACTCTGATCTCTATTAGTGGGCTCAAATTGGATCCCAAGGTCTAGCACTGAAAAAAAAAATAAAAATAAATTATAAATATATTTCTTAAAATTTAATTAAATATGAATCATTTTTTGTAGTTCTAAAAATTACTTTTCACTCTTGAGATTTTTAATTTCATAATAAAACACTCCTTTTATTAATAAATTATCAAGTTAATTAATAATTTTTAATGATGTTAGAAATATATTTCAATTAATAATTTAAGTAATTTTATTTTTATATAGGAGAGCAATTATTTATTTTATTTTTTTAATTAATTCTGTTAAACAAAAAATTCTGACAAAGGGTATTTATAATTTTTCAAATCACAAGAAGTAAACTGTAATTTAAGCAAATCTCAAAAGGTGTATTTATAATTTACCCAACAAAAAAAAAAAACAAAAACATGAAAGATTTCGTTTGACAAGTTAACATTTTAGGAAAAAGACTATTTAAAAAGTTAAAAAAATAAAAACAAATCATACCAAAAAAATCAAAAATTCATTCTCATTCTCTTTGATTTTTACATGATTTTTGTAAAAAAACTACAAAATATTTTAAAATACTTCAAAAAAAATTTATCTCATTTTAGCCAAAAATAAAAAATAAAAAAGAACAAAATTTACTATATATAACATAATGCAACTTCCTCTATTGTAAGAGTTGCCAAAATTGTTACATGGAAAATCTTGATTATATCATTTAATAATGGATTGCACAAAATATATGAAATTTTTTTCATTCATAAGTAAAATTTAGGACAAAATTAATTTTATTTTTCTGTGGTATGATTTGATAGTAGTTTACCTCCTTGTCTTTTAAAAATAGTCATATGCATACTTTGTTTTTCTGTCGATTGTGACCAAATCTAATCTTATTGAGATAGCTACAGGCCAGAAAAAAAAAAATCCACTACAGATGACTGTAAACTGAAAGAAATTTGAGAAACCTGTCAATAGATTTGTGATCTATAGATCAACCACAAATTATTTCTTTTTGCTTTTATTGTTGTTTATGCTTTATATATATATATATATATATATTATATGAATGCATGCATGCATGCATATATATAATTCATGATAATAGGCTTTGTCAACACATGAATATATATATATATATATAACATTTATATGTATGCATGCATTGTAACGCCCTCAAAATAATACATGAAACCCATCATGTTAGACATGCAATGATATAAAGAAATCAACACATTTTCATTCATCAGAGTGGTTCTCACAACAGTATTACATGTTAACAACAAAAGCAAATGCCCTACAGACTTACAGCTTTCCAAGTTAACACTTGGTTACACAAAAGAAGAGTACTAACTCTATACAAAATAAGCCATTGGCTTGATATACATGTAATACAAACAAAATAATAAAAAAGAGTCTTCAACTCCCATATCCATCCAAGCTAAGTCATTGGAGGTGGCATGCTACCTGTACCTGAAAATAATGTCCCATATAGGGTGAGGTAACGCTCAGTAGAGATATGCTAAACACAGTATGAGCAGTAACTAAGACATTAGCAATTGATAAATGTTTAATTCTCATAAATCAATTCATAACCCATTTCCATTACATGACCACTATGTCCATGTTTCATTTCATTTTCCATTTCTTATCAAATTCACAATTCACAACAACGGCTCAGAACCTGGCCAACAACTTATATGAAACGGTAACTCATATTAAACGTTTCCCATTTTACATTAGATAAGCATACTAGCTATATCAGCACTTCGATAGATAAGCATATAAGCTATATCAACATCTCAATAGAAAAACATACAAGCTGTATCCACACTTCAACAGATAAGCATATGAGCTATATCATCACTTCCATAGATAAGCATATGAGCTGTATCAACACATTAACTGATAAGCATATAAGCTGTATCAGCGGAGTCCATCCCCTATCTTCTCTCAAACGACATCTGGTTTAGAGGTCCATCTCCTATCTTCCCCTAAACCGTGGAGTACATCCCCTATCTCCTCCCACGCACACAACGTATATGCACATAGGTCATATACTCAATCAAACAATACATAGCGCTAATGTATTTTATCAACCGTCATACTCTATGACACATCCAATTGATTAGTTTTAGTTTGCCTAATCATCATGCATTGTCTACAACAATCAAAACTACCCTCAACCGGTAGCCCAAGCAGTTATTTCTAAACAGATAATAAAAGCTCCAACAGATAAAATATCAATGTTTTCAGAAGTGAGCGATTAATAAATCCAACTCCACTGTTTTACAATGTAATGAACCAACTTCATTATTTCCAACTCAATTCCAAATAACAACAATATTCCCAAATTAATTACACCAATTAATTTGTACAACAAATTAGGGTTTTCTACCCCATCTCCCAATATTGACCCAATGGTCTATATATCAACAACCAACAACCAACAACAATATCATTATTTTGAAACCCAAAATACACATTTTAGAATCAAAATAACAAAACCCTCTTTTAACATTTTCAAACCCTCACTTCCCAAAATCAACCATTTAACAAAATGCCCAAAAATCTAGGTCAAAACCCATAGTAGTGAGTAGGAATCCCTACCTCAAAAGATGACACCCAACGAAGAAGATGAAGAAACTCAACGTGCTCCAAACCTCAATATTCTCGGATCAAAATGTAGCCCTCGACGATCAACACAACTTTTGTAAAGACCAAAGGTGAGGAAACAACTCCTACTGGATCAATACCTAGAGAGAAGGCAAGGTTTTAGAGAGAGAAGGTCTCTAATGGCGGTTTGGAAAAGTAAGAGAGAGAAATGGAGTTGAAAAAGTGATCCAAAAAGTCGGATCTCAGTTTTATATAAGAGTCGCCTCGCTCGAGTGTGGAAACCCCCGCTCGAGCGTCACTCACAGACTCCCGCTCGAGCGTCCAAATCGCTGCTCGAGCGTCGGATACACACTCCCAGAACTTTTGCAGAACCAGGTCCCCGCTTGAGCGTCAAACTCCTTGCTCGAGCATCACACACAAACTCTCGCTCGAGCGTCCAAACGCCCGCTCGAGCGTCCAACACTGCAGAGGAAAATACTAGGAGATGGAAAATCACGCTCGAGCGTCAAAACACCCGCTCGAACGGAGAAGCAACAACGAAAGGCCCGCTCGAGCATCAAAAGCTCCGCTCGAGTGTGAAGGCAAAAATCTGGGCAACTACTTTTGGTTTCTAAGCTCAACCAACCTGTTTCAAACCTGCCCAACACAACCCAAGACTCAAATACAAAGAGTAAATGATGTAAACAAGATATACACAACAACCAACTCCACGGAACCTAAGTCCGGATACAACAATTAAAGAAAAGGGAAACCGGGATCGCTATATGCATGCATGTGGTATATATATATATATAATTGGTGATTTAATTGGTTTTGCCAGCTCAAACTTTTGTTCAAAAGAAAGGTGCTCACTAGATTGATCATCATCTGATCGTGTAGTCTATCGACAGAGAAGAATTGATCGATTGTTGATCAGCCACAATTAATTTTATTATTATTATTTTATTGTTCAAAAATGTAGAAGTATAAAGTGGCAACCAGACACGCGTATCACAGATAATTTTTAAGGAATTGTGATGTGACATGATGAGTGTACCAGTGAGGTGGCATGATGATATATTAAATGGAGAGTCAGAAGAGTTAGCTATCGTAGCTATTTGAAAGTTAGTTACTTAGATTAAGGAGTCAAGATCAAATCATACACAAAATCTACAGAGTGGTTCTTATCAAGCATGGGATATAGATAATGTTGAGGAAATCATGGCATATTGAGGAATCGTGTGCTTGTTGAGGAAATAGTGGACTTAGATTATCTATCTCTCATGTGGTTGAGCCTATAAACAGGCCAAGAGAGATGCAATGATCAATCATCTCAAATGACTTACAATTCGTGATATTAATTTCTAGTTAGGAGTAGTTGAATTAGTAATGTTAGGAGTAGATCGGTGCTAGTTTTTTTCCAATCCCTATTTTTCTTCTTCTGTCGATTGCTGTATTTTTCAGTTATTTGTTCTTATTTAAGTTCATGCAACCTATAACAAGTGACAATTTATTTGAATAATACATATTCTATTATGTTCTATTTCTTCTTTATTTAATTATCTCCAGGGAAGTCCTTAATATGTTTAAGGCATAGAACTCAACCACAAGTTTAATCTTTTTGTGTTTATGTGAAAATTCATTCAAGTCTGTCGATCAATTACAATCGATTGGACTTAAACCAAATTTTTGCCAACATAAATTGGCACGCCTAGTAGGACCATTCTAACTTGGAGTAATGACAATGACAAAGCAGATTAATGCATATGAAATCATGCCCTCAAGTGGCATGTCTACACCTTGTGAACCCAAGGATGCAAACTATCAATGGAGTGGCAGTGTTCCAATGGATACAAATTATTAGTAAAATGTCTCATATTCTGAAATTTGTCAGTGTTATGGTGGTGATTCCACCGTTTGTTGCCAACATAATAGCATGACAAACAATTTGGCATTGTGAGGATTAAATTTATTGGTGCGGGAGTGAAATTTTAGCTCTAAAAGAAGAAATTAATTCTCTTTATAGGCAAAGATTTCAAACAATTTCATCATCTCTGTATTATTTGACGCAAAGATATTTAAATTACTATAATGGAAAAATTCATCAACTTAAAGGCCAAATTCTTCTAACGAGTTAATTATTTAAAAGTCTTATTTATAAATATTATGGTAGCTGAGGTCCTATCTAAGATTTTTTGAACCAATAAATCCTATTTAGTAAAACTGAGAATATTATCAATTTTTCTTAATTTTTAAAACTAAAAACATTATCAATTTTACATAGTAATGTTTCAGATAATTGTTTCACTAACTGAGAAAAAAAAAATAGAGTATGAGATTAAACTTTTTTACCCTTCAACTTATTGGTTTGATTCAACTATCCAATAAAACCGATAATATTATCAATTTTTTCATTTTTAATTTTTTTCCAATTTTGCACATCAATTTTCCATCATCATGCTCCTTTATAGACACAAAATTTTCAGTTTTGCACGAAAAAATAATTCAATTTTTTCATAATTTTTTTTAAAAAAATTAGTTTTTTTTCACATAATTTTTTTTTTTTTTAGCTTTTTCAATTTGAAAGTTGATGTTTTAAAATTTTGAAAATCAAAATAAATGTCAAATCATCAAATTCTTTTATATATAATCATAAATAATGAACAATCATTATTTGAAGGGAAATTCTGACTACTAAAAATTTAATGGGACTTGAAGGTCCAAAAAATCCTAATTAGGACTTAATGGAATATAAGTTCATAAATTAGAACTTGTGTGTAAATGCCTCTTTTCTAATTGATGAAGAATTGATATCGAAAGCAAAAATTAGAAAGCATAATGGCCAATGAAAAATTAAGGTATGAAATTAATGTGACTCATAGGGTTAATACACATATTTTTGAAAAGCCAATCATTCATGAAGAGCCAATATATGTAGCTCTAAGGGTTAGCACACTAAGTCATGAAGATAATGACTTTGGAAAATTTTCATAGGCCATAAATGGCCAAAATTAAAAAACAACCCATTCTCTCAAAAAAATTTGAAAATTTTGATAATAAAGGTTCACTTGGGAGGCATGACGTTTTGCCAAACATAGCAAAGATTGACAAGTTGTTAATGGTTTAAAAAAGAACACCCATTAACAAAATCCAACCATTGTGTCAAACCTATTTTTTTGAAAAATGTTTGAGGAAATTGTAACCCTCAACCATTGCTGTATTTTTTTTTTGGTTTGACAACCAAAAACAATAAATATGAGTTAGTTCTTTGAAAAATGTTTCAGTCAATTGTTTAAAAACTATTTTCATAAGTACTTTTTGATTTTGAAATTGAAAGATTTTACATGCGGTGTGGGTTTACAGCTATATTACTATTTTTATAAATTTTCTGACTTAAAGTGAGAACTTGTAATTTTATTTGACATTCAAATTTTTTTAAATGGTAATTTGATCCAACAATAACACTTGAAATTTTGAAATTGTATTTCAAAATTAGGATACATATGGTGCCCCCTCCAGGCTGCCCATTAGGATTGGGTCCATCAAGTCATTTATGTAAAAAATCAAATTAATTAAATATCGACAATACAAGATCAAATGACATTTGTCTTAAGAAAAATAAAAGAAGTCTAATTTCAAAATCACATTAATTGTCCATTTTTCTTTTAAAAGACAAATGTCGTCCGACCATGTAATTGTTGATGTCTAATTAAACTAATATTTTTGTATAACCGTTCGGAGTATTTTATAAGATCAACCATTCACATCATCTTGAACTAAAATGATCTCACCCTAGACAGAACTGAAAGCTATACAGTCCTAATTAACAAGGTTGTCCTGATTATAGAACATCAAAGCTAAAGACCAGTCTGAAAGTGCAGCCAAATCAATAGCCACTTACAACATACCATGAACATTGATCAACAAAGGTAAAACAACCTGGGAATTTTTTTTTTCTTTGTGCCAAATTACCTACTCATCAAGCCAGCCCGACGAGTTATGCTTTGGAAATGGGTAAGGACCCGGAGCAAAGCCCAGTGAGTCAATGCGATGTCTGGTTTGTGAAGCAAGAGGATCAGGGATGCCATTTCTACTTGCTGTAGGTAGCTCAGACCCCAAATCGTTCATCATTGTATGGTTTAGCACATCCTGTGGGGGCGCACATTGATGCATCACAGTCGTGTTCATCCTACCATTATAAGATGGATCCACTGCTGAATCCAGATGTCCATACGATGACAAAAACCCAGGATTGTCAGCTGTTAAATAGCTGCTTCTTTGACCAAAAGTTTCGGGACATTGTTGCCCATGAAGTGGAACCTGTTGTTGAATTACTGGCTGTCTTGCATACATTTCTTCTATCCCACTGACGTACGATCCATAACCATGATAATCAGGTACATGACCGGGACTAGTGACACTAGACCGTCCATGGATCACACCTGAATAAGGCTCGTCATTGGTGAAGCTGTACCTCCTTGAAATGTCGTCAACCTGATTCCAATCATATCCGGTTTGAAAGTGCAAATGTGATCCTGATACATTGGGTTCAAAATGACGATAACCTTCAAAACAGTTCTCAAGGACTTCTCTTTCACCATTATCACAAGGAAAGCCTTCATTATGACTTTCAAACATGCTTAATCCTCTTTCTTGGAGTTGTTCGTGTACTTTGTTTTGAACAGGATGATCGTAGATTGACATAGAAGCTTGTCCATTAAGCTCGTGAACTTCCATTGGATAATCAGAGACCAGCTTTTCACAGTGATCTTCCAAATGTGAATCTTCTAGTACCCTAGATAAGTGTCCAACCTGTTGAGCAATCACCTTGTGTTTAGCAGTCCAATCAGGGCGACTCCAGAGGAAGAGCGGTGGTGGATTCACATTCCAATCTTCCAATTGGTTGTCATTTACATCAACAGAACCAGGTAAATAAAATGACTGAAAGAACAAAAACACACTGTATAAGCTACCAAAGTAAACTTCCATTGTAAAGGTGCGCAATTCATATACAGCCACAATGGGACTTCACAAAACATCTTATTTTACCTTGCCAGCAAGCAACTCATCATCCTCCCAGATCAGATCATAAGGAGGATCTTTTCTATCCAACCTGTTTTAAGGTCAAAGGGGGAAAAAAGAGAAGAAATGAGAGAGGGAGAGAGAAGGGAGATGAACAACAACGAGAATGCAAGTAACTACCTATGGGTCTCTCGAGGAGCAATTAGGATGAGGAGCTTCGGCTTAAACTCAAGTGCCTTGTTAATGAACTTATTTGCAAGGGTTGCATTAACACCAAAAGGAGGATTTAGCCCCATGATCTACTCAAAAAACAACAATAGAAGTTCCGTCAAGTGATTGTTCATAGCCCTAGGACTTCAAAATCTAGCATATCAAATAAAAGAAACATTATTCTCACCAATTGTGACCCTGCTGGCAATTCTTTCGGCTGGACAGTCATCCAATCCCTCTTCTCAAAGTTGAAGTCATTCTGTCAAAAAAGAATCAGCAAGTATCAAAATGACAATGAGGGAGCAAGAAAGAGGAGCTACAAGCAAACAACATAGAACAATCAATGATAGTTATTAGTAAACCCCAACTCTACTCGAGCAAGGCCATTTGAGAAAATATGTAACTAGGATTTGCATCACTAATCATATCCACTCTAGCATAGATTTTTACAGCAATCCATTCAAGTATACACATATGAAACAATGATTATGTTTATGGTAAGATTTCCACATATAAGCACAACCTGAAGTAGTTAATTATCCAAAAGCAAAGCCAGTTTGTCATAAAGATTGTTGGAACCTAACAAGAAAGAGCTAAAACCCCAATAGCAACGAGTAGAACATTAGCAGTCATTTCGAACTGCATACAGAACATTTGTAACCAAAAATAAATAAATCACAATCATACTGATTTTTGCCACTATTTTTGTTTGCATTAAAATCAATAAATACTTGAGGATTGAGCCTTGCGACCTTTCAACAATAATCTTACCATGGAATATACCAAATTCGATAACAAACAATCCAAATCTGATGCATTTACAGGCCTAGCCCAGACATACACACTACAAATTTATTTATGATTATTAAAAGGGTAGTTTACCTTGGCTTGTAAAACATCATAGTTTTTGTATGAGCACCTCGTCCCCGTCTCATCAAGCTTCTTCTTCATAAGACAACTGAAATCATTAGCTCCGCAACAGAAGTCAACTATCTGTTTAGAGAAGCAATAAGTAATTAGGCATTTGAAATCGGAAGTTACAAAACTGAGAGTAACTAGTAAATCACATTATATACTTGATTATCATCTACAGTTTACATTGACAAATTTTAAGAAGATTGTGTCCTGCAGCACCACCCACCATCCCAATACCCCTTGTTTACAATTTCTTCACAATTATTGTACTTTTCAATTAAATTTTATATGAAAAATGATCTAGGTAAATGATAATAATACTAATGGACAATATTGTCAATTGGAAGCTATTTGGCACTTTTTAAATGTTACCCCCAACAGTACATTTGCACGGTGAAAGTATTGCTTGATTTCAAAGGACTTCCAAACTAAACATTCACTGAAGATATGTATTCTCTTGAAAGAAGCTATGCTAGCCACTAAACATACTCTCAATTATTATCTTTAGCACAAAAGACCATAATTTGTATCCAACTTCTTATTGAAACTTGCCCAAAGATACTCCATGCAACGACAAGGATTATGGTGAAATCACATCTCGAGACAATGAAATGAAAGTATCAGACAATTGAGAGAGAGACAGCGTGAGAGAGAGAAAGAGAGAGAAGAACACAAATCCTTACCATGTCACCATCTTGTACATAAAAATGGAGCACATCAACAATCTGCACATTGAGAATTAATTTTTAGCATTCATCTAAGCTTGACTCTTGTGGTCAATGCTTTATCCATATATGAGCAGAATCAGAACATGAGATGGAGAAACAAAAGATAGTGTCCTCCAAAAAATAGAGCACTCTGTTGTCAATTATGGGATCTAAACTAATCTAACTTGTCTCCAAAGCCAAATGACCAAAAAATCCAAAAGCATCCTACAAAATTGAATTTCATAAGTTTTTAGTATGAATAATGCTATATGTACCAACTGGTGTACTAACTAGTGTACCAATTGATGATGTAGCATAATTTAAGAGGTTTTTGGAATTTGTAATGTGATTAATGAGTGGGTTCAATAATAATGTCATAACTAGTGTTGGTACACTAGTTAGTACACTAATTAGTGCATGTAGCATCACCATTTTAGTAATTGTCCAATGCCTTCTTACTTTCTCCACCAAAAGGTTTAATAGTTAAAAATGGAAAAGAAAAAGAAAAAGCATTGAAATGGGTCATTATTATTCCATTCAAATTCATACGTTCAACCACATCCGTTGCATTTAATTGAAAATTCTTCCAGGCCTCTATAGGTAAAATATTTAAAAATTTGAAATCAATACATAGAACTCTGTGCTTTGAAGAGGAAACTATCTGCTTTGCTGATTCCACTTTCTACTGATTCATATCAAATGGAAAAGAGAAACTTAACCATAGGAACTTAAAAACTGTAAGGTAAGAGTTTGGTTTAAGGGAGCAATGGGCTCCAATGCACATCACAATTGAATCCAAAAAAGGGAACTGGGAAAGAAAAAAAATAACAGAATTTCAAATTTCTGCAATATTCAGCTCAAACTCAGCCTCATCCAACTATCTGCCACTTTTGCAGAGTGTATTCTGTTCTGCCATTTTGCACCATGATGAAACTCTTGCCTTGCCTTCTCAGCTGTTATCTCTAAAAATCAACCAATTCATCTACAAAGCATAGACATGCCTCAATGTCTGATACATGTTGGACACCAATAATTGTTGGACATTTGATAGAATGCATCAGACACAAGTCCAAATGTTTCCATTTTTTAGTTTTTTTAATTTTTAAACTGAACACACTTCAGATATGCATGGGACCTACGTGTCTATTATCTAGACATGAGAGAAACCTATAGGGTCTTGGCATAAATTTAAAGAAAATAAAATACAGGGCAAAGATCAAAATGAAAAAGAATAATGGAATTATACATATTAATCCCTCCTGAGGCTTTTGAAAGCCAAAACTTTCACAATTTTCAATCTGTGTGAATACTTGAAATTTCTAAAATTAAGACGTTAGGACTTTCTCTTTCTATTCCTGTCAACCAGTGTCAAATGACTGCACCACACATCAATAACAAATTCTCAACAATAACTCGTTCTTAGCTAGCTCTAATGCACAAAATATAATTTGATTCTTCCTATCAAAATGAATACATGTTCTATGAAAAGTGATAGTAGATAATTGACTCACCTCTTTCAGCTTGTCCACTTTTGTAAAATGGCGTCCAAAAGACGTATAGCGCATGCCATACAGAAATGGTGCAAGGTACACTTTTAACTTGTTCTACAGCAATGTGAATCAATGATAATAAGGAAACTATGTAGAATATCAAATAGCAATGAAACAGATACAAAAATGTAAATTGGGTTACTTCTAAAATCTTGAGCAGCGTGGTGTACATAATTCAAGCACATACAAGAGATAAAATACAAGGCAAGAGCAAAACTTTTGCAAGTTGCAACCAAGGAAATCTTCTCTCATGACAACCATAGAAGGTTCTATAATCCACCAAAAAAATACAAGCAAGGTAACACCTACAATAGGTGGATCAATTTAATAATCTCCATACATAGTACAATTTATTGAAAACAATTACACATACAAGATGGTAGATGGGGCTGAATATAACCACAAAAGACAATGACCAAAACCATGTAGAAAATGAATTCATAATCTCTACAATAATAGCCTTGCAGGAGATACTCCCTGCGTAGGACAATGAACTTTCAAACAACCATAATTTCCTTCCATGAGATTTACAATAGGCAAAGTTTGGATGACAAGAATCAAAGAAAAAGGAATGGGAGTCTCATCATCTTGAACCACATTACTAGGAATAAAATTCATGTGTCAATCTACTCAAGTGTTTGATTTGGCTAGATATGCTCATGAGAAAACGATAAAATTGTATTCCTCTAGAAATGTGAGATTCCCAAGGAGTGCGGGAAACAGAAATCACATCCCCATTTCAATCCATTCCAAAAGTTGGAATCATGAAGATCAGGAATTGCATTTACATTCCCCTTCAGATTCTTGTCATCCAAATTGAGCCATATGGTTATCGACATCCTATTCACATCATTAGCAAGATTTCATGATGTGATTGTAAGTAGAGATTCTGACAAGGCATGTTTCATACAAATAATAGAATCATTGTCACTGAACCTACAAGAATTTGATTGAAAGAAAGGCAAGAGAAAAGGCAACCCTAGTAAGAGCTACACAATAACTATAAAGTAACCACAGTTGAGGTAAAAACAATATATCCATTTTATATCAAAGTCAACAATCACCTTCCACTTAATCATCTGGTTCAGAAGCCCAGGTTCACACACAGCTTTAGCATCTTCAATAGTGCAACCTTGTTCGAGCTTCTGTAAAGCTGCACGAAGAGCCTGCACATGTATTCTAGATCAAGTGCACACAACAACAAACTTCACAGAAATTGATGGCATAATTACAATCACTATGAACATCAGAAATTAAGAATATATACCTCAACAGAACCCTCAACCTTTCCCAAGGTAATGGCCCTATCCACAAAATATTTTGATGAGTAGGCATGGGTTGTTGGCACTTTGTGCTTGTCAATGATCTCTTCTAGAGTTATTGAAGACGAAGCGTTCTTCACTAAAGCCAATATTCTGCATTGCACAAAATAAATTAAGGGTGTACAAAAAACCAGCTAGAACAGGGAAACCAGGCTTGTCCGCTCAAACCGGTGGTTTGGTCTCTCATGCTTTCTTTTCAATACCCAAATATTATTTTACAAATCACTAAATCTGAAACCATAACCCAAAATCTTCAAATCTAAAAACTTGAACTTGTGTTTGAGGCGGCTCTCAGGTTTGGAGCAAAATGCCATCTATTTATAGAGCAAGAATATCATCGCAGGATTTGGGACTACTCAAACTGCAGGTCCCTCTCTCTCTCTCTCTCTCTCTCTATATATATATATATATATAGGAGTATTTATTTTGTTTGTTTTGTTCTGTTTGATCTGAATTTGTGCCTCTGTTTTTTTTTTTTTTGATCTTTGTCTCCATATATATCTAGCACTGGTCTCTGTTAGTTGCTGCCTCGACATTTTTTTCTCCTAGTTTGAGTTTAATGTGGTGGTTGTTGTTAGTGATCAGTTGGTCTAGGTCTTTTGCCCCATCCAAGTTGATATGAAGATCAACAACATGCCTAAGAAGCACAGACATAGACACGTTGACACGCAAATTTTCAAAATATGTACAACACAATGGATGTGGGACACGTGCAAAATATGTAATTTTATATAATTATTATAGGTCATTTATAAGGACAAATAATTATTAAATGTCATATATCAATATTTAAGTCAAAGACATCGGAAGTCTGAGTGTTGGGAAATGTCCAACAACTGTCATATCGTGTCAGTGTCAGACACTGCATGTTACCTTCTTAGAAGTATCCATGCTTCTTAGGTGCCCCACAAGCTATTTGTTTGATTGTTTCAATATCATACAATGAAACTGGTTGTTTCAGAAAGGAACTGTGGTTCTCAACAAGAACCAAACTGTTGTCTAAGGTTCAGTTTGGTACCCAAAATCCTGGAACCAAATCCTACAGTTTTGTTCTTGGTTTAGCTCAAAACCAAACCACACTGTGTACAACCCTAAAATAAATGTCAAAAATAAAGCAATCAAATAAATGTACAACCAATTCCAATCACCGACTGAAACTACAGGACACATTATTATAATTCCCATTTGAATGATTAAAAAGCAGAGAGAAATAACACAGGATGTAACAATAAAGTGATGGAAAGAAATGTCAGTTACCTCTGTTTTGCATCAGCATCCAGAGACAGTGAATCCCTCATTTCCTTTGCAACAGGCTTATTGGTCAAGGTTTGCTTATATTCACTATCACGTGTGTCTTTCCTAGACTTCGTTTTGGAACCTTTGCTGATCAAGGTGTACACACTATTCCCCAAGGAAAACCTGTTTCCATCGGTGAAGGACTCGCTGACTTTTGTAGAGCCAGTGTTGTTCAGAGGCTTTTTGGTTGTATCCCCCACTTTCTGTTTCTTAGAATAATTGGATCCAGTCAATTTTCTCACACTGTTCTTTGAAAAATCATCCACTGTGGTAATTGAAGACAAATCCACCCCTTTTGTACCTTCCCAAGAGTTCTCTTTCTGGAAGCATCTGTTGAGGCCAGAGTTCTCTCCTTCTGCAGAACTTTCCTTTTGCTCGAGAGTAGCTCTAATGCTTGTCTTTTCTTATTTTGTCCATCATCCGGGAACTTTATGTGGTTTCTAATTGGAGTTCTAATTTCATCATCAATCTCATGTTCTCTAGTAAAAGGAAAATTTTAAGTAATTAATTTGCAAGCCACTGCAGAAAAAATCAAGGAGAAGAGCAAAGAATAAGGGCACTTACAAGCAATAAATCAAAATACGGTTGGGAATAAGACCTTCCCAAGCCCTTTGTAGGATGCCCTCATCCTCCAGATCTTCAAAAGTAATCTTCCTGATCAAAGTAAACAAAGCATCAACCATTGAAAACTAGTAGTTAAATTAGACCATACGCTTTCATGAATAGCATTCAAAAACAGGTGGAACACTGTGGAAACATTTAAATGGTACCCTGGCAAGCATTTTCTGTGGTACGACTTGGGACAACGTCTGCAAACTGCAAATTGCAAATCAGGATCCAACTTATTTTCACCCTGTTTGCAGACACTGCATTTATGAATGGGACATGTGAAAGATTCCCCCACAGCAATCTTCTCCCGAAGCTCTTCTGCCTCAGCTGCACTCTCACGGTGGAGCAGTTTTGCAACACAATGTGGATGGTAAAAGAGACCACATGTTGCAGAAACACAGGGAAAGACCTAAAAGGCATTTAGTAGGTAAAAATTTGGGCAATTCAGATGCAGATCCAATCACTGTTCACAATGAGGTCAAGAAAGTCAAGCAACATAACTCACTATAGAAATGTGAATTGGCATGCTAATATATTCACCTCAATTATGGAATTCTAATCAATTATTAGAAAACTAGAAGGAATTAATAATCCAGAAATACATATTAAAATCAAATCAGGAAAATAGAAGTAAATAGACTCATAAATAAACTCAAATTTCTAAATCTGTGTTTTTGGGAAAAGAAAAACAAAAATACAACCAAACAACCAGACTTCTAGAACGAATAGAAAAAAATAAAAAATTTGATCACCATCAAAATCTCTTTACAAAGCAAATAAAATATGCAAAATAACATGAAGAACAAGGAACATAAAACCAAAGATGTGATCCAAAATACAAAGGGCAAGACCAAACTATCTCATGAAGCATCTAGACACCCTAATGGAACTCAAGCTAGCAGATCAGAGGGGCCATGAATACAGAGAGCATTATGAAGACTAAGATATAAGTTTCATGGAAAATAAAAACCACAAAAGAGAAGAGAAGGATGGGAGGGGAGGAGAATTATGCAACACAAAATCATCCAATATGACTTCACACTAAGCATCTCCAGGGATTGATTGACTCATTTATAATGTAAAATAATTATTCTATCTCATTTCAAAATATTTGTTGAAATTTAACCAAGAAGATTATTTTAAATGTTGCTCTAGAAACACTAGGCTAAATTCTGCTCTTGATGGATTACCTTCAATTTTTATAATGATAATAGCTAAACTTAACCAAAAAGAATTATATGAAGATCCAATGGGGAAAATGTACAGTCAACATTAAAATAGTAGTTCAATTTTCCAGAAGAACTCGTACCTCTGCACCAGACAATTTATCAGAAGAACCTAATTCCCCACAAGAGAAACACTGGTGCTGCTTCTTTTGACAATTCTCACAGAAAAAATTTTGTATTGCCTGTAAAATACATACATCACATGTATTTCAGAATGTGCAAACAATCTATCAAACAGCATTAACAACCAAAACAATGCAAGCCAAAAAAGAATATAAAGTAGAAACCAAAGGATAGCGTACCTCTACTAGTTCATCAGAAAGACAGAGAGATTCACACATGGATTCAGAACCAGCTTCAACAGTGGCATGAAACGACCTCATGCACCTTCCTTCACAACTGCATGAAAATCAAAATAATACAGTTACTTGGCTCAGATGATGAATGGATGGGGTGGACAGGATGGGGTAAGTCTTAGTTTCAAATCTCCTAGCACAATGGAAAAGGAAATCGATAAATATTTTTGTGGACAGAAAAAGCAATTATCATAGCAACATCAATGTCAATGGAGCAAATCTAATATTTCTTGAGAGACGGTGATAGCAGGTCATGTTTGAGTGATGTATAAGTGCAAGACAAAAATGAAGAAGAAGAAGAAGTAAGTCTTAGCTTCAAATCTCCTAGCACAATGGAAAAGGAAATCGATAAATATTCTTGTGGACAGAAAAAGCAATTATCATAGCAACATCAATGTCAATGGAGCAAATCTAATATTTCTTAAGAGACGGTGATAGCAGGTCATGTTTGAGTGATGTATAAGTGCAAGACAAAAAAAGAAGAAGAAGAAGAACTGAATGCATACCACAAAATGTCACCACCATTATCACAAATTGCACAAACAGAATCAAATAGGTCATCATCAGACCCATCATCTTCTTCAATTTCATCTATCATATTTGTTGTAGCTCCAATGTCCTGTCAAACCAACAAATAAACTTGCTTAACACACACAATGATGAAGCATATATACTTATACACACACATATATATAGCGAGAGAGAGAGAGAGGGAGAAGGAAGGAGAATAACCTCATCATCTGAAGAGGCCATTGTCTTCTACCAATCACACTGTCAGAACTAGTTGACAACCTAAACAAGACATAAACAAGAAGCCCTATTTAGATACCCATAAAATTCTTTACATATGTCTGGTAAAACAATTATCATCATGAATGAAGCCAAAAGATGGTTTTAAAAAAATAATAAAAGGATACATTTTTTAAGAGGGTCAAATCAAGCTTGCAGGGCTGGACTGGGCTGAGCACACATATAGCCGTGGGTCGCGCACCCACACAGCCTTGGGCCAAGCTATGTAGGACCCTCGATGCGCAATTAGGAGTTGTACGAAGGCACAAGAAAAGGCCCAGCCTAAATTGGGCCAAGCCCTTTACCGAGCATAAACGGTGGTCAGCCAACAGAGCTAGGCAAATAAAGTAGTTCGGCGAGATGGATAAGGCTCATCTGTTAGGAGTTACACGTCATACCAAGCCCTAGAGATTTCATGAGATCAGAATGGCAAAGTTATATCATATGGGATAACGGATTGCCTCCTAGATGTCTCCTGGATATTCCACGTAACAGAATGGTGGTCCTCCCTATCTAGGGATGATGATGATCCGACTAGGGAGGCACGTGAGGCAGTTATCCTGAGGTAGTTCATAGAGAGCAGGGAGGGAAACTATATAAAAGGTAACTCATCCTCTTTGAAGGGGATAATCACTTTTAACCGTAATTTTCTGCATTCCTTACTCACTACCTTCCTTTTTCGATTACTGACTTTGCCATGACTCCAGTGTTAAACCCCAACCAGGCAGCACTTGCAGTGCACTCTTGTGTGCAACTCACAGTTCCTGTATCACTTTGATAGATCGTGAAGCTCCAATTCCATTTGTGTATAATTCACCCTCGCATAATTGCCACCGTTTGTGTAGTTCGAGTGTGAAGGTATGCAAGGTTCCTGGAACACCTCAAGAAGCATTGGAGCTTTGATTCCTTTTGTGTTGGTTTCAGCCCGCATAATTTTCGTGAACCCAAAATATGCCACCAAAACATCAACCGCAATGGTTCTCCAATTTATTATTGATCATTCATTGTCCAAAAACAGTAAGAAAATAACATGATGCATAATTTTCATTCTAAATTATTCACATTTAAGACCTGGGAACAACAAAAACCTCTACACAACTTTGCAAACACGTTAACCACTCGGAATAGTTGAAAAGGGTTTTTTCATTATTTAGGAACCAAGGCTGGAAAAAATCTGAGACACAAAGCTCTCCTTTTATTTCTTTCCCTCAGCTTTCTCAACAACCAAAGAAAATGAATTTCTTCACAAAGTGTCAAAACACAAGACATGATTGCTCCAAAAACGTGAACCCATATTTAAGAAGTTTATTGATCATACTTAAAATTGTAGATTTAATTGTTTTGCACCAATCAAAAAATGTGTATTATTCAGCACTCTAGGGTGTTTGGCATGTTGGCTTTTTGGCTAAAACGGCCAAAAAGTCAAAACACCCAATCACATTATTCTCTCTACTTTTTTGTACGTTTTTTCATAAAAGCCAAAAAATCAACTAAAATATCCCAACTCTCAATGAGTGTGAACAAATCAAACCAGGTTAAAATCCCATCCTCATATATAATAAGCCTGATACAATCATTGGGATTCATTTGAAAAGAGTTCTTCAATTTTTGCAAATTCTCATCCCCCAACTCACAACGATCAACCAGGGCCTTTGGCCTAGTGGTCGTGTAGGGTGTGAGGTCTTGCATTCAACTCCCATGGAGAGAAGTTTGATACCTTTGCAGTAGTGTTTATTTCTCCCCTCCCCCCATAATGGTTGTATGTGGCTAGCTAGTAGTTGTTGGGCTTGCACTTGGTAATTGTTGACTTTCTACTTATGTTGTTGAATGGAATGAGATGGAATGGAATAGAATGGTCATTCCTTAAGCTCCCTTATAATGGTGTATGATAATTACATTTGCAATGTATTTTTCATTATGTTTTTAGTCAACCAAACATGAGAATGAATATTTTAATAAAATGACCATTCTATTTCACTCCATTCGAGCGAACCAAACACTACTAAGTGTTCTAGAGGTCTATTTGATGTAATATTTATTAGATTTGTAATTACTTTCCTATCTATTGAAAAAAAAAAAATGATCACAAATCTCATGCTCTTGTGTTTCACATCAGATTTTTCAGTAACCAAATACCCAATAAAAATCCTATTCTATATAATACATTTCGCGTATCCAAAAGCATTGTTCATGAAAGATATAATACTGAACATTCGACTACATACATAGATAAACTTAGATTTTAACCAGAAAAACACGTCATAGAATCAATTAATCGAATGAATTTAAGGGTTACGAAAACAGAGAACATAATTTAGGATGATTCGTGTTTACCCGATCGGAAAACACCGCCGGAGATCGGCGCCGAGACTATTTAATCCCTAGTCCTTGAAAATCGCAATGTTGGGTTTCTATAAAATCGAAAAGCAACCAGAACGACGAACTGCGCAGAAATGGCAGAAACTAATATATATATATATATATAGATGGTAAAAGTTTATAAATGCCAATTGAACTTTGCTACTGATTCAATTTGGCTCGTAAAACTACATTCACGTCGATCTAATTTTTTGAATTTAATTTTTTAAAAATTGAATTTTTTATTTTTAATATTTTAAAAAGGTAAAATATTTATAAAAAATAAATCAAAAAATACACAATAATATAAATATAGAGAAATTTTTTATTTTTTTATATTTTAGATATTTGTAAATTTTTACAAAAATTGATAAATATTATATTTTGCAAGTGCATTTGTATTAAATTTAACTGTATCCAAAATTTTTAAAAAATATTTAAAATATTAAGAAAATTTAATAAATATGAAAAAAATTGAAATTTTCAAAATTGAAATGCATCAATTAACAGCTTATCAAAATGCATCAATTAACAGCTTTTGTCCATTAGTGTCACCACGTGGAGAAGTTATTGGTTGGTCTAAGATAGTGTCATATGACGCTCTATATGTATTGTGATTGATGAAAATGATGAGATTTATGATTTTATGTTAATGATTAATAAACATAGAAGGGTATAGAAATTTGTAATTGACTTAAGACATGACCATGCAATACTTAAGATCAACCAATAATTTGATTAATGCTTGACCCTTCGAATTTGCCTCGAATTCGATTTTTTTTTTTTTTCTCTCTAAAGGTGTGTTAGTTTGGTTTTTATTTTTTATTTTTTATTTTTTATTTTTCCTCTCTTTTCTTTTTGTAAGGGTGGTTATGTATAGGAGCGTGCTAAAAAATTAGACATTCTGCAAGTGAGTTGGGTTTGACTGATTGGGTGATAAAATTGACTGATCAATTTTTTAAAATTTTATTTTATTTTATTTGTTAGGCTATGTTGGTTTGGTTTTTTTTTTTTTTTTTTTTAAAAAAAAAAGTGGTTATGTGTAGGGGTGTGCCAAAAAACTAGACATCCCGCACCAACTCATCGTACAAAATTATATGGAATTAACGAATTTTAACCAACAGTCTAACGGATCAGTCAATTAAGTTGGACTGGTTAAGTGATAAAATGGACGGATCAATTAAGCTGTTAGTTAAATTTTGTTAATTTCATATAATTTTATACGATGAGTTGGTGCGAAATGTCTAATATTTTCTATTAGAAATTTTAACTCACTCTTAAAAAAAAAAAAACAAAACAAAACAAAATAAAAAAAAAAAAACTAAATAACACAAAAAAAAAAAAGAAAAAAAAAAAGAGAAAAGGGGCATTCAAGTCAAATTCGAGGCCTCTAACACTGCTGCAATAATTTTTCCACCACGTCACACCACGTAAGATCACTATTTATATTATCTAGATATAAAATTTTAACCAAAATTTAAATGTCTATAGATAAACTTTCCAAATAAAAAATTATTGTTCAAACATAAATAGCTCAATAAAAAATTATACATTTGAATAATTTATTTTATTTAGAAATTTATTTTACTCCTGTTTAAAAATTTATACTCTAATATGTAAATATAAACATTATTATAACCCTTGTTTTTGTGCAAATTTTAAGAAATATTAAGTACTTAATGTGGGGATATATTTTTTGAGTACCACCACGTGGCAAGGTGACGCCGACGTGTCAGCCGAGATGCCACGTGTCCTGGTCATTATGCCGATGTCATCCCGGTTAGGCCGAGGTTATCTCCGAAGATATCGGAATCCGAGATAAGTGGATAAGGGACAAGAGTCCTAGAATGAAGAGGGAACTCAACCTGGATATGGGACAAGAGTCCTAGATTGGGAGAAGACTTCAGTTTGGGTAAAGATAAAACTCTTAGAGAGTTTATCCTAATCCCACTAGGAGTCCCAGATTAGCAGTAATCCTGAGTCCATTGGAGTTAGGCTCCCATTGGGACTAGGATTGAGTTGGCTATAAATAAGAGGCACCCCCATGGGTCTAAGGTATGCTTTTTATGCTTAAGCTTGTGAGTTGAATAAATTGATTTATCTTTGAGAGATATTGAGTACTGACTTGATCGTCGGAGTACCCCCGGGTGGCGAACCACCACCGGAGTCTTCTCTTTCTGTTGCAGGTTAGTCAGGTGCCATCTATTCTGCCGGTGCTCTCCAACTGGATACTAAGATCGCAGTGTGGTCAGATTTTCACTCACATAATTTGGCGCCGTCTGTGGGAAAGAAAGACGAATAGATGGCCAATAATGCACAGAAAGAAAAGATTGGGGACGGCACTCCCGCTGAGAGCGAAAGACCTATTGACCTCGACATTGAAGGGGACGACCGCAACACAGAAACTCGTGACCAGAGTCACGGAGTGAAAGACGCCGGCCAGGAAGGTGACGCACCAAAGACAACAGATCAAAGCGGATACTACAACAAAGATGACCTCCAGATATGGAAGGATAGATACCTGCGGATGAACAAAGACCCTTTCAAAAGGGATGCAAAGGCAGGGGGCATGAGCGCTCCCAAGGAGATGACATTCAAGTATAGAAGAACTCAACCTAAGTGAGCAGATCCTGGATCCAAGAATACATGATCTCGACCTAGATGAGTAGGCCCGAGAAGACGAGAGCTCAACCTAAGTAAGCAGATCCCGGATTCCAGATCCCGGATCCAAGAATACATGATCTCGGCCTAGATGAGTAGGCCCGAGAAGACGGGAGCTCAGCCTAAGTGAGCAGATCCCGGATTCCAGATCCTGGATCCTAGAAGACATGATCTCGGCCTAAATAAGTAGGTCCAAGAAGAGAAGAGCTCAACTTGAGTGAGCAGATCCAAGATTCCAGCAGACAAGATCTCGGCACTTAAGTCCGGGAAGAGAAGAGCTCAGTGAGCAGATCTCAGATCCCAGAAAATAAGAAGAAAACACACAAGGTCAGACTACAGTTAGCCAGGTTGAAGGCCTTTTATAAGGTCCGCAAAGGAGTTTGTGGAAGCCATGCAGGGGGCAGAAAGAAGACAACGATATTTACCACTTGTTGAAATTTGTAGCAATTTACAAGTTGAAGTTAAGCTGAGATGATTCCTTATCTTCACTTGTTGAAATTTGTAGCAATTTACAAGTTGAAGTTAAGCCGAGATGATTCCTTATCTTCACTTGTTGAAATTTGTAGCAATTTACAAGTTGAAGTTAAGTCGAGATTATTCCTTATCTTCACTTGTTGAAATTTGTAGCAATTTACAAGTTGAAGTTAAGCCGAGATTATTCCTTATCTTCACTTGTTGAAATTTGTAGCAATTTACAAGTTGAAGTTAAGCTGAGATTATTCCTTATCTTCACTTGTTGAAATTTGTAGCAATTTACAAGTTGAAGTTAAGCCGAGATGATTCCTTATCTTCACTTGTTGAAATTTGTAGCATTTACAAGTTGAAGTTAAGCTGAGATTATTCCTTATCTTCACTTGTTGAAATTTGTAGCAATTTACAAGTTGACGTTAAGCCGAGATGATTCCTTATCTTCACTTGTTGAAATTTGTAGCAATTTACAAGTCGGAGATAGAAAGAGATCATTATCTAACACTTGTTGAAATTTTTAGCAATTTACAAGGTAAAGTATCTTGCCGAAGTTAAACCGAGATGATGCTTAACCGAAGTTAAGCCGAGATGATGTTTAACCGAAGTTAAACCGAGATAATACTTAACCGAAGTTAAGCCGATATGATGTTTAAACTTGTTGAAACTTGAGAAAAGTTTACAAGTCGAAGTTAAACCAATATAATGCTTAACACTTGTTGAAATTTTGAGAGAAAATTTACAAGTTGAAGTTAAACCAAGGTTATGAAGTATCTATACACATGACGAGATAACCATGTTGCCAAGACTTGGAAGATAGTGGAAGACAGAAGTCTTAAACAACACTTGTGAAAATATTTGTTAAAATATTTTCAAGTGTTAAACCGAGGCTGAGATAAATCAATTAATGGGTACAACCAAGGTGTGACACCCCGAGGAAATTACACAGTTAAGGGGTACTTTGAAAGACATGCACATGTTTCTAAGTATAGAATTGTACGAGAACCAGAGAAGGCAGAGATCGGACATGAGGATGTGCAAATCCTAGAGGACGTCGGCAAAGAGCCAGCAGAGAAGAGTATGGAAGGACTAAAGAAAATCCTCCTCCAGGAAGGAGATGAAGAACGTTTCTTTCTTTTTGGCTCAGGATTAGCCGAAGAAGAATTGGAAGCTTGTTTGAGAGCAAACATTGAGGTCGGCCAAACCTGTAAATCCAACAAGAAGACCGACGTTGATACACGTCGAAGCAGTGGAAGAGGAAGTAGACAGACTTCTGAAGGCCAGGGCCATCAGAGAAGTCAATTACCCGACATGGCTATCAAATACAGTGGAAAAAGGAATGATAATCAAGGAACAAGGAATGTTAACATCAGCCAACAACAGACATTTTTCAGAAGCAAAAAAGCATTGGCAGTCAACTGGGAGAGCTTCTCTACCATTATCTCGGTAGACAATTTCAAAAAGGGACGTGGTTCTAAGATCATGCAGGAAACAGAAACGAAGCCAAGAATCTGGAAATACAACAAGAAAGACAAAGAAGAGAAAAATTCACAGTCAAAAAAACAACAAAGTTCAAAGAATAAAACCAAGTGCACAGGCACTAAGTAAGTATGTGAAGAACAAGAAAATAATGACCCAGACACGATACTAGCAACAGAAAGCAAGAACAGTGCCAGGCATCCAAACAATAAACAATTCAAAAACTTGAAGACAGACGAAAGTAGAAAGCAACAGATGGCAAGTGAACAGATTCAGAAAAGTTATGAAAGATTGAGCTTAAATAACAAATAAAGATTTTATGAACCTACCAAGTAAAATGAACGCCGATATAAAAATCGCCGGAGTCAAATAGACGACTGGAAATCGAGAACCCACCGAAGAGTGTGAATGGGGCAGTTGCAAAGCTCTTGGAGTTTACGAATTAATGGAACCAGAACCTCGGCTAAGAGGTGCGATCTCAAGCAGCATGGAAGGCTTGAAACTTGATACTTGACACAAGTGGATAGTAAAGTCCAGGGAACTTTGAGGTCGGCGAGTTTGATTTCGAACAGAGGGGCGCAGATGAACGAACAATGTAGGTTCCATCACCTCAGAATACCGAGGTAATAGAACCTAGGGGGCAGTTGTGGGGATATATTTTTTGAGTACCAACACGTGGCAAGGTGACGCCGACGTGTCAGCCGAGATGCCACGTGTCCTGGTCGTTATGCCGAGGTTATCCCGGTTAGGCCGAGGTTATCTCCGAAGATATCGGAATCCGAGATAAGTGGATAAGGGACAAGAGTCCTAGAATGAAGAGAGAACTCAACCTGGATATGGGACAAGAGTCCTAGATTGGGAGAAGACTTCAGTTTGGGTAAAGATAAAACTCTTAGAGAGTTTATCCTAATCCCACTGGGAGTCCCAGATTAGCAGTAATCCTGAGTCCATTGGAGTTAGGCTCCCATTGGGACTAGGATTGAGTTGACTATAAATAAGAGGCACCCCCATGGGTCTAAGGTATGCTTTTTATGCTCAAGCTTGTGAGTTGAATAAATTGATTTATCTTTGAGAGATATTGAGTACTGACTTGATCGTCGGAGTACCCCGGGTGGCGAACCACCACCGGAGTCTTCTCTTTCTGTTGCAGGTTAGTCAGGTGCCATCTATTCTGCCGGTGCTCTCCAGCTAGATACTAAGATCGCAGTGTGGTCAGATTTTCACTCACACACTTAATAATTAAATTTAATAATAATATTTTAAAATTATTAAAAAATTGTCTTGTATTCTTACTTTTCTTTGCTTTTTTTCTTTTCTCTTAGACTCAATGTATTTGTTAGCAATGCACTAATCTTATTATATTTTTGCGTAATTGATAATATTATTATTCTCTTGTGCACATAATATAAACGAGTGTATAAAAATAAACTCAAAACTTAAATCCACTTGCATCACCCCACTAGAACATTTGTTTATCATTACCCTCCAATCTCTAGAAGAAATAAAGGAGGGTGGGATTCCATTAGAGGAAAAAAGAAACCGAAGCAAGAAGGATGCCAAGAAACATAATCTATCCCCCCACCATTTGTATTCGTATGCATCAGGATCCTGAGTCATAGATCTCTTGGTTCAAGAAATAAAAACAAAAGGATCAAAACATTTCACCCAACTTTTTCAAATTTGATATTTGTTAGTTAATTGTATATTTCAATATAGTTCTATGATTTAGAGTATCTTGTCTTATTTGATCTATTTGAATTCCATTAAAAGTTGCGATCAAATAAATTCGTTAAAATTAATCAATTCAATACATTTCTTATGTACCCATAAGTGTTGTATGGGATCTAAATCAGATTTCGGATCAATCCACATTGATTGACTGCCTCCATTATATTGTTGCTAACAAATGTCAAATACCACTATCTTTAGTTTTGGATCTTCCAAATCATTCTATTAAAAAGAAAAAAAAAATCCACCAAAGCAACCCAATGAGATCAACAATTTACCAGGAATCAATTCAAGTTCAGATTTGAAAAAGAACTGAGTCTGAATTCTCCAAATGTCTCCATAGCAGCCACAAGATCATCAATTCAGAGCTCCTTCACTCCAGCCTTGTATTTTAACCATATTGTTATTCTTAACTTCATAAACAGGATACACCCAACAGACCTAGCCTAGAAAGATAGCAGCTTGCTGAGTTGCTAAAATAAAATTAACAAAAAAAAACTCCTTAACATGCTAACAAGTATCATGAAATATCTGTTTGATGCACTATGATCGTTGTGAACAGGTTCATCGTGAGTTCAATAATGTCAAATTGGCTAGAATAAACACAACAAATAATCATTTGAGAACAGATGAGGTATAATGTCAAAGACAACACAGAGCTGTACATACAAAACTTCAATTGCTGGATGTATATCATGCTTCAATAAAATGATACATGTAAAATTTTGGTAGCCTTGGTAAAGAAAAAGACGGTCATCAAACAAAACAACGATATGCTTTCTTTGTCTATACAAGCAAAAAGATGTACAGCAACTGAATCTAAACAACTCATTTGTGCCTGGTCTGAATGTGCAGACGGGTACAGAAGAACAAAAAAGCTAGCAAATGCAATGGACAATCCGAAGGGATTTTGTGGTTTTATTTGGGTACAATCCAAGGAACTCTGAAGCCGCGTCCTTTCTCTCCTCCTATTCTGACGGCTTGCATTGCTGTTACTGCAGGGACTCAAAAGCGGTGATTGAGAGTGAGAGGACAGTTAAATCTCGGTTTTACTTTGGCCATTCTTTTTGGATACTGAATGTGTAGTTGATTTCCAAGTAACACTTGTTGTCGTCATCAATAAACTGCATAGATGCGTGGAATCAATGAGAAATGAAAATGATATACGAAAACAATTGCAAAAAACTAAATTCCATGACATTTGAAGACAAGGTTTGTGCCACACATGAAAACAATTGCAAAAAAATAAATTCCATGACATTTGAAGACAAGGTTTGTGCCACACATGAAGTCAAAATAAGGATATGGTCCTAGAAATTATACTTAAAACAGGGCACAAATGTAATTCTTCTATAATTCCAGGAGTCTAAAAAGTTTTAACCCAAGAGAATTTTTGCAAGGTATCAAGCTCATAGCAAAGAAGATTTGGAAAAAATAATTGCAAATCAATTGAGCGCAAGCGAGACATACGTGATGCAAAAATGATAGTTCTTACTTGCACTCATTGATTTGCAATTATTTTCCTTATTTCCATTTATTTGATATTTCCCTTAGTCATGAGCCAGGATAACCAAATAATCAAGTTGCCCAAGTACATCGGCATTTGACATTCTTACTATTTCTTCACTTTCTTATTACTAAATAATAATCTGCGAATTAATTTTGTAACCATCTGTGTGACGAAAGCATAGAACCTCTGCAAACAAAGACAGGAAATTTGGTAAACTTATTACCTTTGTTTTTGCCGAATATGATCCTCTTGCGAACATTCCAGAGGGGGTGGTCTCTTCTGGCATCTCATGTATGTAAGGCGCAGCCTGAGGACTGAAGGTTCCGAGCATCTGCTTCGAGCTGTCAACTGAAAAAGAAGCATAAAAGAGTCCTCAGCATCTGAGGGTGCAAACAAAAAAAAAACCTTGGCTCTCAGAGAGAGAGAGAGAGAGAGAGAGAGAGTACCCTTGAGACCAGTTTTCCAAACAGTGTTAATGTACCTCAGGCCAGAAACAATATTGTTGCTGACCCGAATGGAGAATCTCAGATGGTAACAGGTGTCTTCTTTCAGTGTAAACCACACGCCTTTGGGGTCCCCATTGGCAGGAATTTCAAGAACAAGATCAGGTCGACCAGGGCAGAGGATAGTAAGGGTCAAAATCTTGACATCTGGTTCTAGAGTTTCTACAATATGGAAAACAGAACAATCAAAATAAAAAACTTAGTCTCATCATCCCAATTGAAAGCAAACCAATCCACACCTAGTTAAAACCAACATCAAGGACTAAGAGATCAGTAAATTTTGTCAAGCCCAATTCCTCATATAGAATATCCCATTTGAAAGCAAACCAATCAACTTAGTTAAAAACAACATCAAGGACTAAGGGAATAGTAAAATTTGTCAAGCCCAATTACTCGTATAGATTATTGCAAATTAATGTGTGGAAGGCATAAGATGTTGGCTGAAACACCAAGATAATACTTGAGTAACAGTCAAAGTTCACAATCATTTTTACAACAAGCCCCTCCACACCCCCTTCTCCAAAAATCAAAGAAAATACACACATAAGTAAAATATATATATATATATATATATATTTTAAATAAATAAATAAATAAGCCGAACAGCATTCACCCAACTCAAACTAAATATTTCAGACAGAGCCTTTGCATTACAGAAATGTGAATAGTTAAAAAAACACAGATTTGCCATGTTATAAGCTTTCCTATGAAGATAAATATATGGGATGAATGTGCAGAAAAGGGCACGGGATTCTCTGTTTAAAATAGTTGTCCCCGTGTTTCCAAATTCTAACCCTATAATTGTCTCAAAATTATTGTGTTTTGAGATTCCAACCACATTGTGCGGTTAGGAATGCATTGGGCACAAGGGGACAGAAAATCCCTGGCAGCTGAAAAAGAATCAAAATTGAACACAGTTAGAAATTTGTTACCATTGTTTGTTTTTCCCATGCTACAATTAAAAATTTGAAACCATGATCACAAACACAAGCACTAGAATGGTCAACTTCTTTCTCATCACAGTAATGCTACAAACCATGATAAAATTTGATGAAAATCGTCTCAAAGCCGTTGCCGGTCAAATAACCTAGCTTCGAGACTGTTTTCATCTAAAGAACACGGCAAGCATAAATACCCTCTTCGAGACTGTTTTCATATAAAGAACACGACAAGCATAAATACACTCCTTCACTTCTATTCTGACAGACTGAATATCTTTTTTAAGAAATCGGAGGTGAAATGGTTGTGATATCATATGCTAGATCACAATTAGCAAAGTTTTTATTCATGAGACTGTTTACACATCAATTAATGGTTAACAGACAAGTTACCAACATAGATCAATTAAGATTCAAGCGCAACAAAGTACCTTCAACCGCATTGACATCAACACTGCCAAGAAGCTGTTCTTTCCACCGCCTCAAACTCTCATCATCCTAAACCAGCACAGAACCACAAGAAATTCAACAACACCAATACACAATTTCACTTTTGTTTCAAGAGAAACAAACAAAACAAACCTTGTCCTTTTCAAGATGCTCTTTGATACTGCAAATGGGACCCAATTGTAGACAAGCTTCTTCTTCTTCATCCTCCTTGTTACCCTCTTCTTCATCCTCTGTGGCATAACAAGAAGTCTCACTTGGCTGTCTGCTATGACTCTGTATTGGTTGGGTTGGTTTTGTTTCAGAGGTCACATTGTCTTCATCCAAACCCATTGTTTGAAGACCTCAAAAAACAAGGCAATGGGCAAGACAAGCAATAGAACAGAGAAAAAGCCTCAGAGACCTTCAAACAAACAGATCATATGCAATGTAAAGAAATGAGAGAGAATGAGTGATACCCAGAAAACAGAGAGAGTCAAAGAATCCCAAGAAGGTAATGATTAGCCATACAAAGGGCAGACAAAGAACTCAACAGAAACATCATCAATAGCCATAGAGGGAGAACAAGTAACAGGTGGAAAGAGAGAATAACAGAAGAAAATTAACTGTTTTTACTATTGTTTTTGGAGTTGTTTGTGTGGTGAGAAAATGATGACCCAGAAGAAAGAGAGCGGTTTTTGTTTCCTTGGGAGTGTATGCCAACTACCATCAAAACCACAATATTGGGCAATAAAGCCGGTCTCTTGACTCATTCTTGAGCATCTTGGTTTGGCAATCATCAGTTAAAAAAAAAGGAGAAATTAGAAATCAGTTAAACTATTCAAAAATAGTTACATCAAAAAAATTATGATTTTAATAATTAAAATTTGTTATTTCTCCTTCAAAATAATATATATTATTTGTTTTTAGTAAATCTTTTAAAATTGTGTTAAATTTTTTTACAAGAATAATCTAAAAAGGAGAATTTAATAGTAAATATCTCTTAATGACTTATTTTCTCATAAAATTTGACCCAGTAAATTTCAGGTGTCATATTATTAACTTTTATAGATATTAATACCTTTTACAATTATAATATTTATAATGCACCAATAAATCCCAAATTAATAACTTATGCACTGTTTAATCCTAAAAGTTTTCTTATACACTGAAAGGTCCCATTACAATGTTAATAACATCAGATATGATGTTAATAACATCAGAGTCATGTTACAAACATTGATTTCAAACATCTAATGTTCATCAAATTTCAATAATGTTTAAAAATATAGGATGAAAAACATCTAATGTTCATCAGATTTCAATAAATTTTGAAATTATAGAATGAAATATCAGATCATTTACATCATTTACATCATGCTGATGTAAAAATGGGACTAAATGGAGTATAAGAAAACTTTTAGGACTAAATGGTTCAACGTTTCAAAAACTAAGACTTATGGGTAAATTTTCCTATTTATTTATAATTCTCTTGCCTCATCCAGTTGGTTGTGGCTTGAAGGTGAGAGACCTCTTTTGGCAATTTAAAGGAAAAAAAAAAAAAAAAAAAAGTCACATATTTTTTAATTCTTTTTGTCTTAGTAATTTTTAAAAAAAATTATGTCAATTTTTTTTTCCGATCCGTCTTGTCAATATGAATCTAAAAAGTTTTTTTTTTGAAAAATTTCAAACAAAAATTGAAAAAGAGTTTTTTAAGTCAAAAAATATTACTTTATTTTTCTTATTTTTTGTCTTTTCTGAATTTTTTTTTTTGAAATTTTTAAAAAAATTTATAAATTTCCAATTCGTCTTACCAAATTGAATCAAGAAACCTAAACTTTGTTGATTTTTTTTCAAAAAATTCACTAAAAAATGAAAAAAAAAAATCAAAAATAAGCAAACTCCAAAACAAGTCTGAATCTCCCATAGTCATGTTTGTTTACTAGTTTCATGAATCATGAATAGCAATCCTAGTGAGGGTTTGAGCTTAAAATATCATTATACCTTCACTTTACAAAAACAATAAAATTATTTTTTATATATTGAGGAGTTTTATAACTAATAGCAAGTCCAACGCTATTCTTTATTTTTCACTAGTTAAGATATAAAAAATAAATATATTATTTATTTTACCTAATTATTATTTTTATTTAAAACTCCAACACTACCCTTTAATTTACTTAACTACTAGCATATCACCCGTGCTATGCACGGATTGTGTTTACAATTATTTATATATATGAATTGTGATTTTAAATTTTTTTTAAATGTCTTCTTTTTTTCATTTTTTAGATTATATTAAAGTTTAATATTTTGATAATAATCATTGTGTTGGACTTTTTAAAATTTTTTTTTTATGCTTGTTCTTAATGCATTAAAGTGTTATTATGAGGGATAATAATTATATGTGTTGGACTTTTCAAGGAATTCATATGTGTTGGATTTTCAATATTTTTTTTATGCTTGTTCTTAATGCATTAAAGTGTTATTATGATGGAAGACTTGGGAGTTGGAAGAAGTTAATAAATGCTAAGATTTTTTTTTTTAAATCAAAAAATCAAGAAAATTAGATTGGGAGATTGGAGCTCCCATAGGACTTGGGGTTAAAAACTCCCTTTGCTTAATATATAGTATAGATTTTTTTATTTAAAAAACTCCAACACTAGTTTTTATTTTATCTATTTATTGATATAAATTAAATTTAAAGAGCCTCCAAAATTTTTTCAAATGTAAGTAATTTAAAAAAAAAATTTATAAATAACTAGTGTTGTACTTAGTAACTAGGTTACTATCACTACAAGAGCACATATATTCTAAGAGCATCCCCAGAGTACCCTTATATCATCTCCTTACTCATAATAAGGGGTTTTGCTGTCCAAAAAATACCCCCATCAGGTCTCTTAACCCACTTCCTAAATAAAAGTGTTGCTATAGTGACTCCCTATTTGGAGGGAGTTGATGTAGCTCCCTCATATTGATAAATTCCTTATTTTTATTGCAAGCAAAAGGCACGAAGGGAACTGAGGGTGCCAAAACTCAGCCAAATCTTTTAAAATCTCTTTTTCACTGGTGTAGGTCAATCTTTTTCAATTGAAGGTTATTTTCATCAAGGAATTACAAAAAAAATAAATAAACAGAAGCCAATTTTTTTTTTTCTACTCACTAAATTATTTGACAATGAGCAAGATACAATTATTATAACCGTTATCATCATGGGAATTGTATCAAATAAAAGAAAAGGAATAACAAGGCCTATGTGGAAAAGCAAATATATCTATGCTAATGGTTAAACCAAGTTTCCATCTGTCCTTCTTCCTTAGCTCACAACACTTTAGTGCTAATTTTTTGCAAAACAGCAGCAACAGAAGAACACAAGCAAAACAGCAGCAACACAACAGGTGAACGTAGCAGCTAGAGAAGGGGCCGGACATCTGGGGGACGACCTGTGGCCGGCAAGAGAAGGGACTGCCTTGTTTATACAAAACTGCTCTTTTATTATTACAAAATATTCAAATTTACAAAACACAATTAAATTTATTATTTAAATAGAATAGATAAATAATAGGGAGTGGTTTGTTGGAGAAGTAAATGAAAAAATGATTCTTAAAATAGGGAATGAATTTTTTAATAATATTTTAAGATAAAATTGTTGGAAATGGTAATAAATTCTGGGTAGAACCAGAATTTTATCCTAAGTTTGGTCTAATTTTTAGGTGGGCCCCGTGCATCGATTTACACGGGTCAAAGTGGTAACGCGTTCTATGCCGCGTTGTGATTCACGTGGTATATTTGGTTGCTTAAAACCATTACCGAGTGAATGGGAAATTGAAGCCAAAGTGTGCTCCATGGAAATGGAGTTTTGGTGAAAATTCCTTATTGCTTGAATAAGGCTTGTCCCACATTGATTTGGTGGGAGGTTTTGAAAGGGTTTATAAGGCATGGGTTTGGTACTTGGGGTGTGCCCCAAGGGGTACCCAAGTGTTTTAGAGGGAGAGGTTATGGGCAAAATGGGCTAGACCCATTGGACTCAAAAACCACCACACGCGCACCGCCGTCCGTTCGGTCGGGCGGGCTGGCTGGGCTGGGCCTGGGCGTGGTTGGGCTTGTTCGGCCCAATACTAATCTTTTTGGGCCAAAAACATTTGAATTTAATCCAGAATTCAAATTAAACTGGGTTTGGAATTTCTGTTCATCCAAACAAGGCCCTTCCCGTTTTCAAACAGAATTAAACTGTTTGGCATTTTTGTTCATCCAAACAGGGCCCTTCCCGTTTTTATCTGTTTGAATAATTAACCAACAGATTCAAATCTGTTGAAATTCAAACCAAACAGGTTTCATACCTGTTCAATTCAAATCCTACAGCCACCTTAACATCTATAAATAGACCAGCCTCCCATTTGGATTAATACACCAATTTTCGTATTCCATCTCTGCTTTAAATCTCTGCCATATTGCTGCATTTATTTTCTGAAAGAAAGAGTGTAAACACTTAGTGTGTTCGACGAACAATTAATTGTAGTGCTGCATTTAATTGTTGATAAGATCATTTCATCCTGGGAGATAGACGTCCAAGTTCTGAAAGCACCGTGGAGAGGACGAATCTGTCTTAAGGACACAGTGTTAAACACTGGACTTGATCAGAAAGTTATTCGAAGAATTTAACCAAGTAAGTTGATTAAATATTTCTGTTTTTTTATTTGTTTATTAAAATCAGATTTTAATTTTGTTTTTGTAACAAAATAAAATCTGTTTTATTTGTTTTTTTTATTTTTTATTTTAAGTTTGATTTTTGTAATCAAACAATTCTCTCCTTTTCTTTATTTAAATTCTAATTGTTGTTTTGTACACAATTTAAATTCTAATTGTTGTTTTGTACACAATAGAATTAAATCTTTTAAATACAGTGAAGATTGTCCAACAATCTTAAGACAGATTCCTTTTTGGTATCTTCATTGTATTTAATTTTCTGTTTTTCAAAGTAATATTCTGGTTGGAAAAACAAATAGTGATTTATGCTATTTGACAGATAGTAGTAATATACTGTCTCTTTTCTTTGACAACTAGTAGTACGATACTGGTGTCATTAACAATTTCAGAATATTATTTGGTATTACAGAAAATTATTTTGGTATTTTATTTTTCCTGTTTTAGTAACAAGGAAAATAAAATTATTTTGTAATATAATTTATTTTCTGGTTTTAGTAACTAGAAAATTAATTTGTGTTTTAATTTTTTCTGATTTTTGTAATCAGAGATTATGGCTACTACAACTGAAACTGCATCTGGCAGTGGTACTCCTGTTGTTACACCAACATCAGTCCCTATTCAGAACCATGTTCATGTACCAATCAATCATGGAGAAAAACGGAAAAATTTAATGGTACCGAGTTTAAGAGATGGCAGCAAAAGATGCTGTTCTATCTTACAACTCTTAATTTGGCCCGGTTTCTCCATGAAGAGGCTCCAGCACTTAAAGAGGGTGAAAGTGATCGGCAAGTTGTTGCCGCTGTAGATGCTTGGAAACATTCAGATTTCCTGTGCAGAAACTACATCCTCAATGGCCTTGACAACATGCTGTATAATGTATACAGTCCTCTGAAGTCAGCAAAAGAATTGTGGGATTCTTTGGAGAAGAAATACAAGACAGAGGATGCCGGCACAAAGAAATTTGTCGTCGGTAAATTTCTGGATTTTGTAATGGTCGACTCCCAAACGGTAATAT
The DNA here is from genome assembly GCA_030407325.1 of Camellia japonica. NCBI lineage: Eukaryota > Viridiplantae > Streptophyta > Magnoliopsida > Ericales > Theaceae > Camellia > Camellia japonica. The sequence goes on along the minus strand of JAPPVO010000031.1, from coordinate 11,925,455 downwards.
CTCAAGTTCAAAGTTTTCAGATAATTTTGCATGATATTCATTCAGAAGGTATGACTCTTAGCGAATCTTTCCAAGTCGCTGCTTTGGTGGAAAAGTTACCACCGGCCTGGAAAGATTTCAAAAATTATTTAAAACATAAACGCAAAGAGATGACCATGGATGAGTTAATTGTAAGATTAAGAATTGAGGAAGATAACCGAAAGGCTGAAAAGAGGAATGGGAAAAATCCCATTGAGTCCAAGGCTAATGTGGTTGAACAAGTTCAAAAACCACATAACAAAAAGAGGAAGTTTACTGGAGATGGTCCTAAACAAGGCAACAACAATGGCAACAAGAAGTTCAAAGGAAAATGCTATAACTGTGGCAAACTGGACATCGAGCTTCTGACTGCCGCCGTCCTAAGAAGGATCATGGAAGTACAAGTAAGAAGACCACCAATCAAGCCAATGTGACAGAATTGGATTACATCTCTGACGGAGTGAATGACATCAACCTCTCTGCTGTGGTGTCTGAGGCTAACTTGGTTGGAAATCCCAAAGAGTGGTGGGTTGACACTGGAGCAACTCGTCACATATGTGCGGACAAGAAGATGTTCACTACCTACAAAGAGGCTGCAAATGGTGAGCAACTTTTTATGGGAAATTCTTCTACTTCTACTGTGGCTGGACAAGGGAAAGTGATCTTGAAGATGACATCGGGAAAAGAACTGACCCTCAACAACGTACTGCATGTACCTGACATCCGGAAGAATTTAGTTTCTGGTTCTTTGTTAAGTAAAAATGGTTTTAGGCTTGTTTTTGAGTCTGATAAGTTGTATTAACAAAGAGTGGTATGTATGTTGGTAAGGGATACATGAGTGATAGTCTCTTTAAACTAAATGTAATGACAGTTGTACCAAAAGTTGCTATGAATGAGAATAACACATCTTTTGCTTATATTCTTGAGTCGAATTTATGGCATGGTAGATTAGGTCATGTGATTTTGATGCTTTGCGTAGATTAATTGGTTTAGATTATATACCAAAGTTTGAAATTAATCCTAATCATAAATGTGAAATTTGTGTAGAAGCAAAACTAACTAAGGCTCCATTTAAATCGGTTGAAAGAAAAACCGAACCTCTAGAATTAATTCATACTGATGTATGTGATCTAAAATTTATTCAAACTAGAGGAGGCAAAAAGTATTTCATAACATTTATCGATGATTGCACAAGATATTGTTATGTTTATTTACTTAGAAGTAAAGATGAAGCCTTAGAAATGTTTAAACTCTACAAAACAGAAGTTGAAAATCAACTTGGTAAAACCATTAAAATGGTTAGAAGTGATAGGGGTGGTGAATATGATGCACCATTAAATGAATTTTGTGCACAACATGGCATTATTCACCAAACTACAGCCCCTTATTCTCCACAGCAAAATGGAATTGCTGAAAGGAAGAATAGAACTCTAAAAGAAATGATGAATGCCATGTTACTAAGTTCAGGCTTACCACAGAACTTGTGGGGGGAAGCAATATTGTCTGCTAATTATGTTCTTAATAGAATACCCCACAAGAAAACCAAAAGCATTCCTTATGAATTATGGAAAGGTCGACCACCTTCCTACAAATACTTAAAAGTGTGGGGGTGTTTGGCAAAAGTGGAAGTTCCTGTTCCTAAAAAGACTAAGATTGGACCAAAAACAGTAGATTGTGTGTTTATTGGTTATGCTCAGAATAGTAGTGCATATCGGTTTCTGACTTATAAATCAGAAATACCTGATATAAATGTGAACACTATTATAGAGTCAAGGAATGCTGTGTTTTTTGAACATGTCTTTCCTTACAAGAAAGGACAGGAATTAAGTTCACAGAAAAGAACTTATGATTGTACACAAAGTCAAGAGACTAATGACAATCAAACACAAGAGACTAGTAATGGTCTCAACCAACAGGATTTAACTGATGATGAACCAAGAAGAAGTAAGAGAGCGAGAACATCAAAATCCTTTGGTCCAGATTTTCTGACATACTTGTTAGAAAATGAACCTCAAAGCTTTAAGGCAGCAATGACAGGTCCTGAAGCACCTTTGTGGAAAGAGGCTGTTAATAATGAAATTGAATCCATTATGCAAAATCATACTTGGGAATTGGTGGATCTTCCACCAGGTTCTAAACCTCTTGGATATAAATGGATATTCAAGAGAAAAATGAAAGCAGATGGTTCAATTGACAAGTATAAAGCAAGACTTGTAGTTAAAGGTTACAGACAAAAGGAAGGTCTGGACTATTTTGACACATATTCCCCTGTGACAAGAATAACATCCATTCGCATGCTTATTGCAATAGCAGCGTTGTTTAATTTAGAAATACATCAAATGGATGTTAAAACAGCTTTCTTAAACGGTGATCTAAATGAAGAGATCTATATGGAGCAACCCGAAGGGTTTGTAGTATCAGGGCAAGAAAAGAAAGTTTGTCGACTTGTAAAATCCCTTTATGGATTAAAACAAGCACCTAAGCAATGGCATGAAAAATTTGATCATGCAATGCTTACTAATGGGTTTAAGATAAACGAATGTGACAAATGCGTCTATGTTAAAAACACTGACCAAGGCTATGTCATAGTTTGTCTTTATGTGGATGACATGCTTATCATTGGAAGCAGTCAAAACATGATCAAATCAACTAAGCAAATGCTTAACAAAAGATTTGATATGAAAGATATGGGGGTCGCAGATGTTATATTAGGAATGAAAATTACAAAAACATCTGACGGATATGCATTATCTCAATCTCATTATATTGAGAAAATTCTTGATAAATTTATCAAGGATGATTTGAATTTAGCAAGAACACCTGTCGACATCAGTCTTTATTTATCGAAAAATAAAGGTGATGCAGTGTCTCAGTTAAAATACTCCCAAATCATTGGAAGCCTAATGTACCTAATGAATTGTACTCGTCCTGATATAGCTTATGCTATCAGTAAATTGAGTAGGTACACTAGTAACCCTGGAGAAGACCATTGGAAAGCGATCATTCGAGTTCTTAGATATCTAAGATTTACTCGTGATCATGGTTTGAACTTTACTCGATATCCAGCAGTACTCGAAGGTTATTGTGATGCAAATTGGATATCGGATACTAAAGATTCAAAATCCACTAGTGGATATGTCTTTACTCTAGGAGGCGCTGCTGTTTCTTGGAAATCCACGAAACAAACTTGCATCGCACGATCCACAATGGAATCCGAGTTCATTGCTTTAGACAAAGCAGGTGAAGAAGCAGAATGGCTTCGTCACTTCTTAGAAGATATTCCAATGTGGCCAAAACCTGTGCCAGCTATTTGCATTCATTGTGATAGTCAATCTGCAATAGGCAGGGCACAGAATCATATGTATAACGGTAAGTCACGACATATTCGTCGTCGACATAATACCGTTAGGCAATTGTTGTCAAACGGAATAATCTCAATAGATTATATAAAATCTAAAGAGAATATTGCGGATCCGTTAACAAAAGGTTTGACAAAAGAGCTAGTGTATAGTTCATCTAAGGGGATGGGATTAAAGCCTATTACATAAGAGTCGTCATAATGGTAACCCTACTTATATGACTGGAGATCCCAAGAACTAAGTTCAAAGGGACAACTAAGTTATGTATGGCTCGCCAGAAATCACCAAGGGATTCAAATTCCCTACCCATTCCTATGGTGAGAGTGATATCTGCAACATATGTTGTATGCAGGGGCATAAGGATAAGCTTTGCTTTTAATGATTACTTATATCTTGATTAAGGCATAAAATCAAGACGAGTATAAGAAGATACTCACAATAAGAATCACCTATATGAGTGTTGAACTGGGGCCGGTTCTATGAGAATGAAAGAGGCTACATTCTCTAGAAACACTCATGAAAACCAGGAGCGTTCAAGGCCAAAATGAACACAACAGTGAGAACCACGATGTGTTAGAAAATATTTTGTGTGAAATCTATTGTCTTGGCTTACACAAACGGCTGAACAATTCAAGGCATCGCGTCCATTGGTTAGCCAGTAAGTCCGATAGGTTATCACTAGGGAAGGTTCAAGGCCGAAAACTACCTATCCTGATGCAAGATATTTTCGACTTATACTCTTTCGATAAATCTGCATTTTGTTGCATTTCCGTTGTCATCAATTCCCATTTTACGTGGTAATTTTTGGTGCTTAAAACCATTACGCGAGTGAAATGGGAAATTGAAGCAAAAGCTGTGCTCCATGGAAATGGAGTTTTGGTGAAAATTCCTTATTGCTTGAATAAGGCTTGTCCCACATTGATTTGGTGGGAGGTTTTGAAAGGGTTTATAAGGCATGGGTTTGGTACTTGGGGTGTGCCCCAAGGGGTACCCAAGTGTTTTAGAGGGAGAGGTTATGGGCAAAATGGGCTAGACCCATTGGACTCAAAAACCACCACACACGCGCGCGCGCGCCGCGCCGCCGCCGTCCGTCCGGTCGGTCGGGCGGGCTGGGCTGGGCCTGGGCTTGGGTGCGGGTGGTGGTGTGTGGTTGGTTTGGGCTTGTTCGCCCAATACTAATCTTTTTGGGCCAAAAACATTTGAATTTAATCCAGAATTCAAATTAAACTGGGTTTGGAATTTCTGTTCATCCAAACAAGGCCCTTCCCGTTTTCAAACAGAATTAAACTGGTTTGGCATTTTTGTTCATCCAAACAGGGCCCTTCCCGTTTTTATCTGTTTGAATAATTAACCAACAGATTCAAATCTGTTGAAATTCAAACCCAACAGGTTTCATACCTGTTCAATTCAAATCCTACAGCCACCTTAACATCTATAAATAGACCAGCCTCCCATTTGGATTAATACACCAATTTTCGTATTCCATCTCTGCTTTAAATCTCTGCCATATTGCTGCATTTTATTTCTGAAAGAAAGAGTGTAAACACTTAGTGTGTTCGACGAACAATTAAATTGTAGTGCTGCATTTAATTGTTGATAAGATCATTTCATCCTGGGAGATAGACGTCCAAGTTCTGAAAGCACCGTGGAGAGGACGAATCTGTCTTAAGGACACAGTGTTAAACACTGGACTTGATCAGAAAGTTATTCGAAGAAATTAACCAAGTAAGTTGATTAATTATATTCTGTTTTTTTTTTATTTGTTTATTAAAATCAGATTTTAATTTTGTTTTTGTAACAAAATAAAATCTGTTTTTTATTTGTTTTTTTTATTTTTTATTTTAAGTTTGATTTTTGTAATCAAACAATTCTCTCCTTTTCTTTATTTAAATTCTAATTGTTGTTTTGTACACAATAGAATTAAATTCTAATTGTTGTTTTGTACACAATAGAATTAAATCTTTTAAATACAGTGAAGATTGTCCAACAAAAATTTAGGTAAATTGGTGGGGATGCTCTAAGGGTGTGTTTGATTGGGGGGATAAAGGGGGGGATTATTTACTATTGGGATTGTAATCCGGGGAAGACTCTTTATTTGGCGTTTGTTTTTTTTGTAGTTGCTGGACATGGAGTCCGGCCGGATCCCTTATCCCCCATATGGGGGACTATTGTATCCTAGGGGGGAATGGACAATTTTCGGGGAACTATTAACTGTTGGATAGGTGATGAAATGACTATTTTGACCCTCTACTATTTAATTATGTTTATATTTAAGTAAAAATTCAATAAAAATTTAAATGTCTCAATTTTAAAAATAAAATAATTTTGTTTTAAACTTTTTATTGATGTTTTATTTATTTAATTTTTTTAAAATAATTTTTTATAGATATTTTATTAATGTTTTTTTTAATTTGTTTATAATTTATTTAATTTCATTATTTAATTTAATAGATGTTTTATTTAATTTCATATTATTTAATTATTATTATTGTTTAAAAATAAATTTATTTAAAAATTTTAATTAAAAATAACATATAATTTTTATGATATTTTATTTATTTAATTTAAATTTTTTTTTTAATTTAATTGTGTAAAAATAAAATAAAATAAAATATTATTTAAATCTAGCTAAAAAATTAAAATATTAAAGATATGTTTAATATTGCTATTACTTAGCAAATAATTAAAAAAGGGTAATAGTCATTTTGTTCATTTATCTATCCAGTCCGTCCAACAAAACGTTGGATTCACTAAAATAGTTTTTTCCAGACATCTAATCCTATGAAAAAACAAACACAGGATACATATCCAATACAACCAAATAGTCCGGGGGATTCACAGTCCAGGACTCAAGTTCGATGGATTCTAATTCCCTCCTTATCCAGTCCGTCCTATCAAACACACCCTAATAAAACTACAATACTACACAAATAAACACAACAACATATCTTATATGGCCAACTTAATAACTTGGTTACTATCATATTACTAATTTTCTTAATTTAAGAGAGCGTTGGGCTTCGTAGAATTGATTTTAGTTATCCAAACCATTCATTTTTAAGATCCATTGAGTATAATATTAATTCAAAAAATTAAGATCATTGATATCAACATGTATATGTTTAAATCAAAATTAAAAAAAAATAAAATTATTTTATTGTCTATTTTTTAAAAATAAAAACAATTCAAATATATAACTAGTGATATCTAATTATTTTACTTTTTTTTATATAAATATTCAACTCAATAAATTTATAAAATAAATAATTTAAATCACTGAAATTAATTTCAAAATAAACCTAGAAAGTCCAAACAGAGAAGCCTGACCGTAATAGTTATGTCCATCGTAATCTGGGTTGTGTGCTCGCATGACTTTATCTTGCAGAGTTTGGGCACATTGATCGATCTGTGAGAAATTTGCTTAGGCATTTTGATGAACAACTAGTGCAGCATGTCAAGCGTTAAGGTGATTCGGTGGCTGATTGTCTTGCAAGGATGGCGGTTGATCTTGATGATGTTGTTGTTTGGATGGAAGAAATTCCTTCTTCCCTTGTGCAGCTTGTGGTTGCTAAGCCTCTAGTCTTTCTATGTAGTTTTTTTTGGGAGTGCTTGCGGTCCGATTGTGTCTGGGAAACTTTCAATTTATCATTTGTTCGTCGGATTGGTTAATCGAAAAAAATCAATTCACATTTGTCTAGCGGATTGGTCGATGCGAATTGAGCGAATTAATGAATGAATGTAAATCAGTTTGGCGGTTTAAACTTTAATAAATTTTGAACATAATACAACAGTTTGTCAACAAATTTTTTTTTTTTGATAATAATCTAACTCAACATAACTAAAAGATTATGAAATAAATTGTCAAAATATCAATAATAAATATATATAAGAAAATCATACATTATCAAAACTATTTCAATACTTTTTTTTTATTTAAAAACTATTTAATTTAATTTTTTTAAAAAATGATCAAATTAAACCTTATATTTTCATACAAAAATACTAAATATCAACACTTGTCATTTGATAAAAGATTTCCAAATTAAAAACACAAAAGATATCTAAAATCTTTTTCAATTGAAAACATAAACAGAATATCTAAACAAATTGAAAATATAAAATCTTACAAATTATTAGGGGCACTCATAGTTTGGCAATTCAGTTGCGGCTAAAAGAATTTCAAATCCGCCATCCGTCCAAAACTAGACGGATTGAAAAAAAATTAATTCACAACCGTTTGCTCATCATCATGCATCCATTCAAAATGCGACAAATCAATTTAATTCGGTCAATTTAAACAAATTGAAATATCGCTGACTACCGTAGGTAGCGTTTGGCAAAGTTTTGTAAATATGATTTGAGAATAGAGTTATTTTTTGAGTTTGTGAGTTTTGGAATTATAATTTGAATGTGAAAAATTTGTTTGGTGAATGAATTTTGAATTGAGTCGAGAATTTTTGATGTGACATATGATATTTGATACAAAACCTTACAACTCATAACCAAATACATAAGTCAAAATTCTATTCAAAACTCATAAAAAAAATTTAAAAATTCTAATTTTTTTTATTTAAAATATAAAAAATAATAGGTGCTAATTGTTAAAAAAAAAAAATACTATTCCAGTCAACCGGCCAGACATCCAGGAAAATGATCGGTTAGCCCAAATTTTGCTGCCTTGAAAAGAGTTTTCAAAAATGTGTGTGAAATTAATTTTTAAAAACTCTAAATAAACAAGACACTCAAAATAACAATAATCCTTCGTAGCTCGAGAAATAGTTGGCCCGAGTGGCTTGAATACCCAAAACGGCGTCGTTTTTGGTATTTTTTTTTTCTTTTTCTTTCTTTCCCTCTTATATCATTGATAGAGGGAGGAAGAGAAACAAGAAAGAGGAAGAGAGGGAGAGAAAGAGAGAGAGGGGAAGAGAGAAGGGGGAGGGGGCAGAGATCTGTGTATAGATCTCTGACGCCACACCGGAGCCGTTATCACCGGCGGGTACAGATTTATGTTGATAATGATGATGTGTTGATTTTGATTTTTGATTTTTGGGTTTGAATCTCTTTGATTTTTCGGTTTAATTTTTGATCTTCAAAAAAATAGAGGATTATTGATTTTTGATCTCTGATGTGTTGATTTTTGGATTTTTGGATTGTTGATGATGATATGTTGCTGATGCCTCTCTCTCACACAGTTTGGATGTTTGGATTGTTGCTGCTGATATGTTGTTGATGCCTCTCTCTCTCACACAGCTCCCTCTTCTCTCCTTCGCCTCCTTCTTCTTCTTTATCTGCTGAGAGAAAAGGCAAAAAAAAAAAAAAAAAAAAATACTGTTCAAAACGACGTTATTTTGGACAGTCAAGTCACTCGGACTAAAACAAATTCGAACTACAAAACGGAACTGTTCAAAATAAATGCAATAATCTGACAAAAGGGCACTTAAAGAAAATATTGTCTTAACTTGTTATTTATGTATTTATTTTTTGTAACGAGTGAAATGAGAACTCCTCTACGGAAAAAACCCTTTGAACGCAACCATTTTGAAGTCGGACCCTTTTTGTACCCAATTTGAACCATAGTTGTTTGAAAAAATTGTATTTAAACACCATAGTTGGGACTGGAAGATCTCCGATTGATTTCTCAGAAAAATGGTCTCTGCAAAAGAGATGTTTTTATCGCATTTACCTAACTATTTCAAGGAATATATGTTCAAGGAACTCAACTGCTTGCGCTCAAAATATTTGGATGGAGTGGTTTTCTGGAGCCGAGAAGACGACGAACCCCAACGTCCTTCTACTCTCCCCGACGGCGGTGAGTTACTCCTATCTCTCTTTCTTTCTTTATTATGATTATTATTTTTAGATTTGAATATTTATTTATTTTATAGTTTAGTCGTTTCAAGTCAATTTAAATCAATAATGTTACCTTGTTTTGAAATCAATTTGTTTGTTTTTATCAGATATTTCCAACTTAAACAAGATCATCAGAGATTTGCTTTACAGAATTACAAACGATTGGGCTCCTTCTCCGTCGCTAGTTCAATTTGGGCAGGCATAAACAACAAAAGAGGGCCGGTCTTTTCTTACAACTTGAAACCAACCTTTCTCTCTAACATCATTTTGGTATGAACCTCCTATTGAAGGACTTTTGGGGTATAGGATGATCTGTATGGATTCTAAATTTGACATTGATTTGGATGGGGGAAGACTTGTGAACAACACCTTCCTGCCCGAGTGTTCAAGCATCAATTCGCCGAATCCACTCCTAATGTGGACTTTTACTCTATCACAGAGTATCCACAGCGTCACGATGCTCTACGTTGCGGAATCCGAGAATCTTTCGCTTTCCCAGTCTTTGAATCTTCTACCCAAAGGTGTGTTGGCGTAATTGAAGTAGTGGCACCACCAGAGGAAGGCGTTATTTGTAACACTATTCTTGTGAAATATAATAAGTGGCATGGAATAAAAAAATGTATGAAACAAAATAATTACGCATATAATAATTTCATTTAATGTCATCCCTCTTAAGCATAGGATAGGAAAATATAGACTATTTTTCACAATCCTCTCTTGTCTTGTGGGACTCATTATCCCACCGCTTATCCAAAAAAGAACTTTATTCTCCTTTTATCTTGTGTACCAATTAAGCGTGACCTTCTGATGCATAACCACATAAATATAGAAAATATAGTGATTAACTCTTTAATAAAAATAGTCAGATATGCCTTGAAATTAAGTTAAACTTAGATCAAACAAAAAAAATGAAGATAAACGGCAATGATATTACAAAAATTTCTTCTATTTTTTTTTTTTGAAAAAAAAAAAGTCCTTAAAAAAGTTGAAGAATTTTTCTTGGGTTGTAGACAAGCCGGCTCAGTTTTTGAGTCAAAAGGCAGAGATGATCACTTTTGCTTAACTTATTGTTAGTTTTGCAATTGCTTTTGCATTCAATCTTTTTTATAATTCATCACTTAGAAATTTAGTATTAGTTGGTAGAATAAAAATATTTTGAAAGTGATTGTGCCTGAGTTAAATATTTTGTATTGTTCAGTTCTTTATAAATCCTCCAAATGGCAACAAAATTTTTATTTTTAAATATATATATATATATATATATATTAAAAAAAATTTCTTTAACATTTTTCTTGTTGGAAATTTAAAAGAGTTACAATTTCAAAACATGAAGAAAAGCCCTTGGTACTTTTGCAAAACAGAAGCAGAATCCAAAATACAAAAATTTATTGTAGTAAACCAAACAACACTGTTCTGAAAAAAACAAAACAACATTTATAATAATAGAAATAAGGATTGAAACTAGAAAAATTGAAATTGTATAACTTACAGAAAATATATTGTAGAATAGGAAAACGGATGAATGATTAAGGCTATCATTTGATGCTATATCATTGAGACATAATTCATCCCTCGCACTGGTGTTTATGAATTTTCGAATGCCTATCACCTAAAATACATTGATCAATGCACACTGAAGAAGCACTTCTGTCGATGTGTTCAGTGAACCAACTGAGTTGAGCTGATTAATAAGTTGTTCAAAATTTCATTGGATAATTTAGTAAGTTTTTATTAAATATATTTAAGTTTGGCTCATTTATTAGTCTAATTGAGTTGAGTTTGAATAACTTAAATTTTTATAATGTATATAAACTCATCAAATTATCAAGTAATAAGTGTTATTTATCTTTTCAGTTTAATTGAGTTGAGTTTGAATAACTTAAATTTTTATAATGTTTATAAACTCATCAAATCATCAAGTAATAAGTGTTCAAATTTAAATTGAAAATATGAAAGGTATAGGGCACTGGGCCATAAATTTAATTTTGAAACTTTGGGGGCAACAACTCCAAGCTTTAAGTTTTTAAGGCCATAAAAACAATAATAATTTAAAAGACCATATTATTTTAACCTTTGTGTCCACTTTTTCACCTATTTGTTCAGTGTCACCTATTATTTTTTTTTATTCAAAAACTATTTAATATGATTTTAAAAAAATGACAAAATTAAGCCTTATATTTTTTATATAAAAATATCAAATATCAACACTTGTCATTTGAAAAAAGGATTTCTAAATTGAAAACACAATAGAATATCTAAAATCTTTTTCAATTAAAAACATAAACAGAATATCTAAACAAATTGAAAATACAAAGTCTTACAAATTACCAAGGGTGCTCGCAGTTTGGTTGTTTGGTTACGGCTAAAGGAACTTCAAATCTGTCATCCGTCCAAAACTAAGTAGATTAAAAAAAATCAATTCGCAATCGTCCGCTCGTTATTACACATTTATAAAAAATGTGACGGATCAATTTGATTCGGTTAATTTAAATGGATCAAAATATTTGCTGAAGCTTCATTTAGCATTGACAAATATAATCTTTGTTTGGCATTGGCTTTTTTAGCCGACTTTTTTGTGTTGAGACTTTTTTAGCCTAGCTTTTTTAACCTCATTTTTTTTGGTTTTGTTTTTACTTTTGTGAGAAAAAAAATGTAATGATTATAGTTTGGATGTGACATTTTGTCTTATTAGCTTATGTAGCCAATTTTGTCTTTTTGTACTTTTTTAGCCAAAAATCTAAAACCAAATGAAACTATAGCCAACTTTTTGGGAAATTCTATTTTCATACACCAAGTTTCCTTATTCCATACACTTAATGAATTTTTTCAGAATCACAATTTTGTCCATTAACAAAATTACCATCTCACACACCACCATTGCACCCACACATCTCACAATTTCTCTATACACATCTCACCCACCACCATCTCATCAGCCATTTTAGACCTCATGGATGATTGGACATACCTTGCTGAATCACAATATTGATCACCTTGATTAGCAAGTGTCAGTCTAGGGATTTTTGGATGGATTTCAGAACAACAGAGTTGTTCTCTAGAATCATCAGGTAGCTTGTAAGTTTTTTAATCCAAGTAGGTTTCCAGGCAGCTCAAACTATAACTGGTCAGAATCAATTGTTCCCCACCACTACCAAATAAAATAATAAGTAAAAAAATAAAAATAAAAAACTAATTTACGATGAACACAGAGAATGATCTCTTAGTTCAGGTCATACCCTCTTCATTGCCTTAACGTAAAGTCTCTGCAAAAATTGTACGTTTACATGTTTCTGATGTAAAATTTCATATTGCCATTTAAATGAAAGTTGGACTCTCACAGACACGGAGAATCCTTGCATATTCTTTCTTTTTATTTTCACTATTCTTCTCGAATTGTATGCTGCTCTTGCTTTTTCCATCTTATGATGCCTTATATTATTTGTTTTACTACTCCTAGCATTTAAACTTCATTATCATCATAAGGTTGACAAACGATTTCTGTGATCACTTAGTGCTGACATTAAAATAATTTGTCTCCCTCTCAATTTTTCATCAGAGTTGGTTGAGAGCAAATTTTTGTGGAAGCTGCATGATTTATACAATAATGAAGCAAAAGTGTCAGATGAAATTCATTTCGTTCCACCAGAAAAGGAGACAATTTTATGTGTCAAATCGCAACAGATCGCCATGTATTGTGATGGCAATAAAAGATGAAATAAAAGTTGTAAGACATTATTTACTTGGAAAATGAGTGAGAGTACTAATTAGTGCCACCACTAATGATGTGGCAGTGAGTCCCACCCACTGCCACAGTGTTGTTATGTCTGTTTTTTTTTATATAAAATGGATGCCACATCATTAGTGGTTGCTTTAGAGCGTCACTTTTAGTAGTCTCTATCATTGTCCTACTTACTTTTGAAAAACTTATTAAGAAAATCGAGGTGTATTTTCTATTCGTACTCAGTTTAGCATCTATCCAGCTATCAGAACCTTCTAAATTTTTTGAATTTGACTTTTGGAAAAGACCAGAAAGCCAAGGCAAAGCCAAGCTACATATGTTGGAGTGAGAAAGGATGTGAGGAGAGGATGTGCACATAGAAGGTGAGGATATATTTAGAATGTGAATTGTGTGGATTGAGATAAAAAAATAAAAATCAAATTACTAAATGTGTAGATTGAGAAAAGATGTACACAAAGATAATTTAGGCCTCGTTGGGAACAGGCTAATTTAGTAACTTTTTGGCTAATTGGCTAAAAAGGTAGGTAAAAAAAATTTGTATGTTTGGGATGATTTTTTGGCTAATTACGAAAAGATGTGCAAAAAGTAGAGAGAAAATAGAATCTTTGACTTTTTGGTATGGGTTGTTGACTTTTTGGCTAAAAGAGTAACTTTTTGGCTAATTGACTAAAACAGCCAGTCCCCAAACGAGGCCTTAGTGTGTGGAAATAGAATTTTCTCAACTTTTTGTGTTGGGACTTTTTTAGCCTGCCTTTTTTAGTCTCGTTTGGTTTGTATTTTTTTGGCTTTTTTAAACTTTTGTAAGAAAAAAAGTGTAATAATTAGATTAAATGTGATATTTTTTATTAATTTATTTAATCTATTTTTTTAATTAAAAAATGATAGTCAAACCAGGGCTGAGTATCTTATCTTAAAAAATAATAAAAAATAATAATCTAACAAGGAAAATGAGTGGGAACTCTAATTAGAGCTATCACTAGTGATGTGGCAGTGGATTTTAACCACTGCCACAGTTTGTATTGTGTCTATTTTTTTTTTTTTTTTGCTTTGCCATCTCATTAGTGGTAAGTTTAGAGTCACTAAATTAATGATTTCTAGCACCACCAATCTAACAAAGGGCGACTTAAGAAAATATTGACTTGACTTGACTTGTTATTTATTTATTTATTTATTTTTGTAGAGAGTAAATGAGCCTTTTGAACTCCTCGATGGAAAAAACCCTTTGAACGCAACCAATTTTGAAGTCTGACCCTTTTTGTACCCAATTTGAACCATAGTTGCTTGAAAAAATTGTATTTAAACCATAGTTGGGACTGGAAGGTCCCCGATTGATTTCTCAGAAAAATGACCAACACAGAAGAGGTGAAATTTTTATCGTATTTATCTGACGATTTCAGGGAATATATGTCCAAGGAACTCAACTGGTAGCCCTTATACTTTTCTCCTTTTTCAATATATTTGTATGGAGGGGTTTTCTGGAGCCGAGAAGACGACGAACCCCAACGTCCTTTTGCTCTCCCCGACGGCGGTGAGTTACTCCTATCTTTCTTTCTTTATTTATTATGATTATTATTTTTAGATTTATTTATTTATTTTATAGTTTAGTCGTTTCAAGTCAATTTAAATCAATAATGTTACCTTGTTTTGAAATCAATCCACTCCTGAAATTTGTTTGTTTTTATCAGATATTTCCAACTTAAACAGGATCATCAGACATTTGCTTTACACAATTATGCAGCGTTGGCCTCATGGTCTGGTACTAGTTCAATTTTGGGCACCCATAACAACAAAAGAGGGCCGGTCTTTTCTTTCAACTCGAAAACAACCTTTCTCTCTAGCATCATTTTTTGGTCGTGATGGACCTGGTATTATTGATATTTTTGGACTTTGTGGGTATAGGATGATCTGTATGGATTCTAAATTTGACATTGATTTGGATGGGGGGATGACTTGTGAACAACACCTTCCTGCCCGAGTGTTCAAGCATCAATTCCCCGAATCCACTCCTAATGTGGACTTTTACTCTATCACAGAGTATCCACAGCGTCACGATGCTCTACGTTGCGGAATCCGAGGATCTTTCGCTTTCCCAGTCTTTGAATCTTCTACCCAAAGGTGTGTTGGTGTAATTGAAGCAGTGACACCAGTGGAACACCTTAGATTACTTATTTGTCACAGCCATTTTTGGCACGGAATATAGATAGATTTTGAGGTTAGTCCCCCACTCACAAACAAATTGGCATTTTCAATATCTTGTTAATATTGATTACTCATTACACTCTCTCTCTTAGAACATCTACAGTGGTGTGGTGTGTTTGTTTGTGTAATAAGTTGGTGGGGGTTTGCCTGTTCAAATAGAAAAATAATGCTTTAACACAAGTGTTAAACACTCTGTTAAATTTGTCATGTGTTTGTTAACTATGCTCGGAGGGGTTAACACACAAAAGAGTAAACCACTTTCTCATTTTTCTAGATCATAAGTGTTTTAAAACACTCATGTTTGGATGGCAAGAAAAATTCAATGACGCATAATAAGAATCTTATGTTAAGTCTCTTTCATTTCCTTGTTTGGATGTGTTCTAAAATGAGAGGGCAATTCCTAGTTCAGTTCCCAAACTGGAATGACATTACTACACTAAGGTTAGTGTTTTGTTGCCTGGAATGATTGTAGGCTTGAATAGAATGGCTAGTAATCTTTGGCTTTCCAATAAAATGACCATTCTCCTAAATTGGAGAATATGGTGATTTCATTTCCAAATTTCCAATGTATATTCTTTCCTTTTTATTGAACCAAACATGATAATAGATATTACGATGGACTGAATTTTTTCCGTTATAGAGTTTTTTATACGCTTCCTTTTATTTGCAATATTATTCTACATTTCAAAGTTTATGAGAATTCCTCAGTTGCATGTTTCCATTCCCCTGCAGAAGTTTGGTCTGAAATGTTCAATTGTATTTGATCACAAGTTCAAGAAATTAGTAAGTGGCAAACTATAATGCAATGTCAAATTTGTTTTTTTTTTTTTTTTTTTTTATATTTTTCTTAAATTAATATGGTGAGGAATATTTGCTCACTAATACTGGATGTGACAATACTTTCAAACTAGGATGATGACAAAAATGAAGCTCATAAAGTTGCCTTCGATGAAATCAAGAACGTGTTGAAAAGGGTACGTGATGTTCATGATGTACCTTTTGCTCAGGCATGGGTCCCATGCAAGATGGGTTGGCCATGTAGGGCTCTGGTTGATGGTGACATCCTTCATGCAAGTTGTTATTACAAGAAAGATGACTATGGTGAAGATGAAGATGACTATGGTGAAGATGTAGATGCTTTTCGTCATATTAGTTCTTTGTTTGACTTAAAGAATGGGGTGGGGGTTGTTGGGAGAGCACTTTTGTCCACTAATATGGTATTCTGCAGGGATGTAACTCAACTTAGCCTCACTTTGTACCCATTGGCACACTATGCATAGAAGGCTGGATTAAGCGGTTGCTTCACAATATGCTTGGAGAGCAATTACATAGGAAATGATGTTTACGTGCTAGAGTTTTTTATACCGATGAGCAACAATGCCAGTGAAAACCCACATACCTCATTAAGGAAAATATTGGAAACAATGAGGAAAAATTTTCGTTGTCTTAGGGTTGCTTCTAGAGAACTTGGGGAAGAATTACATATTGAAGAAATTAGTATTCAAAATGGTGAGAAACTTGATCCTGTTCAAATCCCCCAAACCACTATATCTTTGCCTCAGCTGGAACTCTCACAAAGTGAAGTTGAGGTAATGCAAGTGGATTCATCAGATCAACAATTAGTGAATGCCATAAATACTGGAAGTAATGTTGGCGGTACAAAACATAACAACTTTGCTATTACTTGTACACAAGAAAAGCACAATAAAAGTGTCAAAAAGAAAAGGCAACAAATATGGAGGCACAGTAAAGACGCCAAAAAGAGATGGCAACAATATCGGAGTTAAAATTAAAATTCTGCTAGAGGATATCCTACAAAATTCAGAATTGAGCCTTGAGAATGCTGCAAAAAGCCTAAAAGGTATGCTTGCACTTTCTTAAATTAAAATGTAATGTTACTTGTGATGTCGGTAGTTATTTCAACTAGATGGACTCTTTTGGTAGAGAATATATATTGAGCTTTTTGCAGAAAAATAGAAAGTAAGTTCTCTATTTGATTTTTTCCTTTCACAGTTAGCAAATCTACATTGAAGCGTGTATGTAGGCCTTATGGTATAGAGAGGTGGCCACCTCGCATAAACAAGGTTGGTTGCTCTCAACTTGATGAATCTGCCCTGTGTGTTAATTCTGATCATCTGTCTTCTACTCAATCCTTGGCTACTATTGTTCACATCGAGCCACATGATACAACGATGCAAGATGCGAATATTGTGACTATAAAAGCAAAATATGGAGAAGGTATTACGATGAAATTTCGTCTGTCTTTGTCATCAAGATTCGTACAGTTGCAACGAGAAGTGGCTAAAAGGCTAGACTTAAAAGCTGGAACTTATTATGTCAAGTATGAAGATGAGAACGGTGAGTTGATTTTAATAGGTTGCGATGAGGACTTGCAAGATTATATGTGTGATTCTAGATCGCTGGGTAGGAGTTCTATCGTGGTATTGCTTGAGCAAAAGTCGCCAATTACTGATCATCGAAAAAAAAAAAAAATGTTGCTAATTACCCACAGAACAACTTGAATCTTGCTAAATAAGCACTTTCTGTTAAATTGGCTTTTACTTTAACTAATGTATCGTGGTATTTTTCTACTCATTTGCAAATTTACTTGAAGATGTGCATTTATACCATTGGTTATTACTCTCCCTAGGGTTTCCCCCCCCCCCCCCAAAAAAAAAAGAATTTGGTGGTAATGTTTCCCCAAAGATTAGTACTAACATTTTAAAATATATTTTTTTGGCTAAGGTTTGTCTCCAATCCACATGTGCAATACAAGGTAGGGGTGAGCATAAGGTCGGTGACCCACCCAACTCAACACTAACGTTATTAAAAGGACCAACTCAACACTAACCTTATTAAAAGGAAAAAAAAGGTGTAATTATGTGAAAATTATAGAATTTGTTATATATATTTTTTAAACTTAAGAAAAGTTAGTGTAATTTTTATAATATTATATAAAGTAAACTATAAAAGGTTGGCTTAGTGGGTGCAACTTAGAACTTAGGAGTGTGTTTTTTTTAGGTGTCAAGTTCTCCTCTTATTAGGAGCAATCTGTTCTTTAGGGCTACGCCTGCGGACTCTATCCGAGATTTACCTGATCTACGTGGTAGAGTATTAGTTGAGGTGCGCATAAGTTAGCATGGACAATTAGTCATAAAAGAAATGGTATAGAGTATTTTTCTTCTAAAAAAAAAAAAGAAAAAAAAAATGGTATTATACACACAAATTTGTACAAAAGATCATACATAATGAATTGGTAAAAGTGTGCCCTTAAAAAAACTCATTAAAATTATTTATAATTTTTAAAAAATGCCACTATGATTTTATGTATGATTTTTTTTATTTATAAATCATCTATCTATATATTATTATAATTGCACAACATTGTCATCTCATTAAGATTGAAAGTTGCAATTCTTTTTTCTTATTCTTTTGATTTTGTTTAATTTTTATTAATACGTGTCACAATATGATTGGTCTATAAATTAATTTTATATTCTTAAAATAAAATTTCAAATTTGAATTCTTACTTAAATAATGTTACTATAATTGGAATGAGATCAATATTCATTTCTTAAATTATGCATCTTTTATTAAATTATAAATAAAATTTCAAATTTAAATTATTCTTCAAATTATATTATTATAATTAAAATGTGATTAATATTTAGATGTGTCATAATATTATTGGTCTAAATATAATTTGTTTTAAAAATACAAATTCAAATTATGAATCGCTATTAAACAAATTTACTTTTATTTAATTCTGACATACAAGAAGATTGTATCATGGGTTGGAATCCCATTTCCTCCGTCTTTCATTTGACCGATAAAGTGGTTATGCGCTACAAGCTACAATCGAAAAAGAAACCACAACAACTTAAGCTGTGCTCAGGCACCTATTAAGGGCTCCCTTCGCGCCGCTTTGCCCCAAAACAGTCATTTTTTACACCTGAAAAACGAACTCTAGATATGACGCTCTTGGGGTCCCCTGTAACTGCGTTGCTCTTGGGAACGTTGCTTTCAGGAGCCCATTTAGGACCCCTTGGCTTCGCTCCTCACCAGAGGAATAAAGAAGAAATCCCACCAACTATTTCCCGAAAAACTTGGTCCACATCCAGAAGAGAGAAGAAAAAAGCTTCCTTAAAAAGAGAAGAAGTGAAAAAGTAAAAACGGAAAAATGGACATTTTCTATTTTAGTTTTAAATTTTATAAAAAAAAAAATAATTTATGTAGCGGGGAAAAATATTCGATACTGCCTGTACTCCTCGCGTCCAAGCTCTGCTTCGATCCGATTAACCTGCGAACACAATGGCGGTGAGCTACCCGGCGGTGTGTTGTCGGAAAACCCCTTCAACGGTCAAGTTAGCACACACTCAGATAGAGAGAGAGAGAGAGGAGAGAGAGAGAGAGAGAGAGAGAAAGAGAGAGAGAGAGAGGAGCCGACTGAATGCTAGAGTTTCTCTCACCAAATGATGTTCCATCCCCAGCATGGGGGGGCGCAGTCTTACTTATATACTTTCTGCGAGCACATCTACATCCATTTGCCTTCTGACGCGTGGGCTTGCTCTCCTACGTGTCAGCGTAAATTCAGCAAAACACTACCTAATCAAACTGCCAACGGCGTTGGCGCGAACGGACAGCCCGGCGGTGCTACCCCGGCCCCCTGCGTCTTTGTGATAACGCTGTTCCATGTTATGCTAATTGGCCCTTATTATGAATGTGATTATGCGTTTGATATGATTTTGTGTGTCATTTATGTGAAAATATGTGGTTTTGAATTTCTATCTGTTCACCGTAGGAAAATCTGTTTGACTTTCTGCTTTGGAAATTAAATTGAAGGCCTTATCGGCCACCAAACCTGAAATTGACTACGCCATTGTGATTAGTGTAATTTTTAGAGCCTACGATGAAATTTAATTGAAAATTTATTCGGATCAAAATAATTAGATTCAGAACGATTAATTAAGTGCTCAATTATTTAATATTAAAATAAGGTGATTAAGAGGGGCTATATAAGGGGCACTATGCACTCAACTCCTCTCTTTTGATCATTTTGGCTGAGATTACCTTAAGAAGAGAGGGAGAGGGTCGGATAGAGAGAGAGGGAGCCCAAATTGAAGTTTTAATCTTGAAGCTTGGAAGATTACTCAAGAATTTGCTATAGATTGGAAGAATTGAGCCTCTAGGTGAGTAATTGATTATGAATTCATAAGTTTAATGTTGTAACTTTGTGAGTTCAAGGCTTGATGATGATCAAGAACATAACTTGAATTGAATTTGTTGAATTTGGAGCTTGTGTAAACATGCATGTGCATAATTGTTGTAATTTTGTATGTTCAAGCATGAGGCATGTTGAATATGAGGAATTAAGCACCAAACCTTACATGCATGAATAATTTTGTGTAGCTTCATGATTTTGAACACCATTTGCACCATTTGAAATAAAAATAGAGTCAAATATTGCCATGCATGTATGATTGATGAAGTTATGAAATTGGTGTGAAGCTTGAGCACATGAGTTTGGACAATACAAGAGAAATGAGAATTTATTTGAGAATTAAGTTGTGATTTTGAGCAATTCGGTCCAATATACTCATATTCTCATGTGGTATAGTATATTTTGCATGTTTTGAACCAAGATTATGGTTTTGGACCTTTGGAGGTCGAATTTGAACTTGAAGAACCATTCTGGAAAACCCAGAATTTATGATGTCCGCTTGAGCGGGGGAACCGCCGCTCGAGCAGGAAATACGAGCTCCCAGAATATTTTGCAGACATGACGTCCGCTCGAGCGGGGGAAGTTCACGCTCGAGCGTAGAAACGAGGCAACCAGTACTTTTGCAAACCTAAAGGGTCCGCTCGAGCGGGGGGGACCCCTGTTTTTGAAATTTTGTAAACATGTCTGTGTTTCGTTTTCCGTTCTCTTTCACTTCTAAGTACTCTTAGGCATGCATTGGGCATTATGAATGAATGAAAAGAATAAGAAAGAAGCCTAAAGAGGAATATGTGAATTAAGAACGAATTGGATTGTTTGTGACCCATTGTATTCATGGGATGTGTAGGGTCGAGCTCCAGGGCAGATCATCCAGCCGATCACTGTGAGTAATATCTTTATAGAGATATCTAAAGTATGTTATTTGTCCAATTGCTTACTCTTATGTAAGTCTTATAAGTTCGTTAATTTGAATGGTGGACAAATGTTTGCTACGCCAAATGAATGGGCCCAAGGCTAGTTTGACATGAATGAAAGAATGAATGGGCCAAAGGCCAGTTTGACATGAATGATAAAATGAATGGGCCAAAGGCCAGTTTGACATGAATGAAAGAATGGATGGACCAGAGGCCGTATGACGTGAATGAATGGGCCAGAGGCTGTATGACGTGAATGAATGGGCCAGAGGCCGTATGACATGAACGAATTGGGCCTAAGGCCGTTTGATGTGTTTGGAATCGCAGTCACTTGACCTATACATATTTATATATATGCCTGACAGAAATATGAATTGGGCCTAAGGCCGTTTGGTGTATATTGTTCTAAATACCGTTCGTATATCTTCTTTATTTGATATTATTCACTGGGCATTCGCTCACGCTCATTCATGTGTCTGTAGGTGAGCCAAGAGAGGTCCAAACCCAGCCTCAGTGAAGTTTGGGAGGAACAACCAAGTTTTGAAGAGTCAGCTCTTACGTCTCACGCACGAGACTCGTCTTCGCCCTTTTGTTATCCTGTTTTATTTTGTCATGTTGGCGAGGACTTTGGATATGTCTGTATATAGTTTTGATTGGCTGACCTAGACTTGAATGATCCTGTCTGTACAGAGCCATATGTTACTGTATTTTCTGATGTGAGTTATTAATATGTATATGTATGGTTTGTTATGACGTGCCATGTAAGCACAGCTCTATAGACAAAGTTTTAAATTTTGCTTCCGTTTGGCCCCTTTACTCTGATGAGTTATGTCTGATTTGGTTTGAGGCTGTAGGTAATCTCAGGATTACTGGCCGGTTATGTCCTTAACCCATGGGGGCGGGTTCGGGTCATGACAGTCTGTATCACTTTTCGAGACATACAGTGCTATTAGCTGAGCTCTATTGCGACCAATCTTAACAGCCCCCCGCTGTGACCGAGCTATTGCTCGGTTAGGCCGGTCTACGGAGGATCCCACTCGCTGAGCTAAATGAGTGAACAACAGCAACCGGGCTGGCAGAGAATCATCTTGGCCAAATCTGGTCTAAACTTCAACTGAGCAAACTCCTCTTGGAACGGCCCAGCCCAGCTCGGCCCAAACACACTCGAACCACTTTCAGCCCGGCCAATACCGCGGCCCAAGGCTAGATTATGAAATCTCCCTCTCAATTGCCCCTTAATTCCGTCCGCGCTAGCGTGACTGGGATTACATGCTTCGGCCATGGTCGTTCCTTTGCCCAGCCGTACGTCACAAGACATTAACCACGTTAAGCCCCATGCTCGGTCTCTTGACTTGCTCGGTTGGCGCCTCGACTTACCAACCCGTCTTTTCAATACTGACGCCGCCGTGATTATGGACACACATCATTCACTCATTGGCCTCGAACAGCCAACCTGC
Organism: Camellia japonica; assembly: GCA_030407325.1. Taxonomy (NCBI): domain Eukaryota; kingdom Viridiplantae; phylum Streptophyta; class Magnoliopsida; order Ericales; family Theaceae; genus Camellia; species Camellia japonica. Next base: position 11,902,701 of record JAPPVO010000031.1, on the reverse strand, counting down.
CGTCTCTTCACATTCAAATTTTGGCGCTTCTTTTGCCCTTCTTAAAGCCATCGTCCCTCATCTCATTCCCCTTCTTGTTATATTCGTCTTCACCTGTAAAACCACCCTGCGATCGAGAGCTCTCGCTCGCACTCATCCTATTGAGATCAGAGCATCCACGCAAGCACATTCCACTCCTTTGCCGTCACTGAGGGCCCCCATCCCACTACTTCAAGCCACCGTCCGAGCCCCAGCCTGTAAGTCTTCGACTCTCCTCCGCTCTTCCTCTGTTACTCATGTTCTTACTGTACAACTGGGCTTGTGATTGTCATAGTTGAGTCTAGGGCATGGCAACAGTAGGTTTTAGGACTTCTAATGAAGTAAACTTAGGATGTAGCCCCAAAAACCACCTCTGCCCTTCTTTCTCAACTGTTCATCATCTTCTGTGATGAACACGCGAGGATCTGGGACAGACCGGGCTCCACGTCCTCATTTGATCCCAAAAAATACCAAAACCGAGCAAGTTGTAAGTTTGTGGGATTTGGGTTGGAACCGAGTTAACAGAATGCTAGATCGCTCGACCGGGCTAATATCTGGTCCACTCGAGCGACCGGGCTTCTGGGCGTACCAATGTGACCGAGGTGTTGCTGCACTTCCTATGTCCGAGCTAAAATCGAGCTCGTTTGCGCGACCGCGCTGCCACTTACACTTGACTTTTACTGCAGAGTCCTAGGGGACCAGGCACCAACACCAGGGCTCTCAAAGGCCGAGCAGCCATCGCACGAAACTCTGTCAAACCATCACCGCCGTGCTGAAACAGGACGGCTTCACATGGGGCGTTACTGCTTCCTCGTTAACACGCCGGGCGTACTAGCCGTGTTCCGGGAGGAGTATGGCGTCCCTGAAGACGTCCACCTCGAGCTCGGTGTAGAAGACACCACTTCTTGGGGTAGACTAGATCAATGCCCCTTCACCGTACTGTCCATAATCGAGGGAGGTTTACGCTTCTCGGTTTAGCCTCTAATGTGTGAATTCTTGAGGCGGACCGGGTTAGCGTTGACACAAGTTCGACAAACACCTTTAGAATAATAAATGGGGTAGCCGAGCTAAACAACCGGCTTGGCTTGAACTTAGGACTGGCCAAGATGCTGCGCTAGTACACCCTCGGTACACAGCTGATGGGTTCAGCTATTATCTGAAAATTAGATCGGGCAAGGAAAAACTAGTAATCGGTACCCCTGATAAAGATTTGCATGACGATGATTTCTTCTGGGTATCTGGGAATTATGAGACGGCTGATGTGCCCGGTTGGTACATCAGCAAGAACTTCGGTTCAACATGTAAGCCGCACTCTCTAACCGAGCAAATTACTTTCCTTTATTATTTTGTACTAATTGCCTTTTTCTTTGCAACTATCGAAGCCTTGCAAGCGAATTACTTCAACCCAGACGAGGCTGCCATCAGAGCCGTGCTGCGATATCATCGTCGAGATTGCCACGACCTTCTTGGTTACGTATTGAGCTATCGATACTCGGCTCCCCGCAAAAGTAGAGTCATAGACTTTCTGCGAGCCCCATCCCCACCGCCTGATCCAACATTACCGGACGTGCCACTAATCCGGCTAACAGAGGAAGAGGAAATGGGCAAATGGAGTCGAATTAAGAATCTCATCACCGCCACATCAACTGAGCTACTGAGCATCCCACCCCGCTCCTCAACTGCCGGTCAAACGTCTGGGACCGTGATTGCCTTGGCGTCGACCACTACGGCGCCGACCAGCAAGAAAAGTCGCCGAGCAGGAAAAAGGCCTCGGTTTGTCAACCCAACTGCTGAGCTTGTGGCCGAATTGAGCACCGAGCAACCGGCGGAGGGCTCTAAGCCGACACCCCCATAGCAACTACAATTGAAACACCGGGATAAGGAGATCTCGGCCAACGCCTCGGTTAAGGGTGATAAAGAACATCTCCTGGCTTTTGACTTGACCAAAGCACTACTTCTGCTGAGCGACGTGACCAGCAGTGACCACGTGCCTGACACCTGGCTCATGAAGTCCTTAGTTAAATCTATGACCCGAGTAAGAGCTCTGCATGCTTAATCAAACTTGCCCAAGTGTTTGCACGGTTAATCTTCTTATTTGAACTTTAACACGTCCTTTTACAGGCCATCCAGAAACAACATCTCGTGATGGACCAGATTCATAAGCTCCGACAAAAGGTGACCGATGCCTCCAATCAGGTCAAGAATCTGGAGACCGAGCTGGGGAGGTCTAAGGCTTCACTTGAAATGGCCAATGCCGAAAACGCAAGACTCCTTGGCCAGCTTGGCAGGGCCGAGCAAGAGAGGGACAAGCTGAAATGTCACGACCCGAACCCGCCCCTATGGGTTAAGGCCATAACCGGCCAGTAATCACAAGATTACCTACGGCCTCGAACCAAATAAGACGAAACTCATCAGAGTGAAAGCAATTTTAAAACTTTGTCCATAGAGCCGTGCTTATATACACATCATCACATTCCATATATACATATGTTAATAGCTCACAACAGAAAGCATAGTAACATAAAGTTCTGTACAGACAGACAGGATCATTCAAATCTAAGTCAGCCAAACAAAACTATGCACAAACGTAAACCAAAGTCCTCGCCAACATGCAAAATAGTATAGAATGGCAAAAGGGCGAAGACGTGTCTCGTGCGTGAGATGTAAGGGCTGACTCTTCAAACCTTAGTTGTTCCACACAAACTTCATTGAGACTGGGTCTGGACCTCTCTTGGCTCACCTACAAACACATGAATGAGGGTGAGCGAAAGCCCAGTGAATAATATCAAATAAAGAATATACATTGGAACAATATACATCAAACGACCTTGGGCCCAATTTATATTTCTAACCACTACATACATACATAGACATATGTAAGTTAGGTAACTGCGGTTCCAAACACATCATATGGCCTTGGTCCCAATTCATTAGTATTATTCAGGTCAAACTGGCCTTTGGCCCATTCATTCTTTCATTTGTGTCAAAACGGCCTTTGGCCCATTCAGATGACAAACTGGCCTTTGGCCCATTCATTCGTTCATGTCGAAACGGCCTCTGGCCCATTCATTCATGTCAAAACGGCCTCTGGCCCATTCATTCATGTCAAAATGGCCTCTGGCCCATTCATTCATGTCAAAACGGCCTCTGGCCCATCCATTCATTCTTTGTCAGAACGGCCTCTGGCCCATCCATCCATGTCAAACTGTTATTCGTGTCAGATTATCATTCGTATCAGATCGTCATTCGTATCAGACTATTATTCGTGTCAGATCATTTGTATCAGATCATTATTCGTATCAGACTATTATTCGTGTCAGATCATTTGTATCAGATCATTATTCATATCAGACTATTATTCGTGTCAGATCATTTGTATCAGATCATTATTCGTATCAGACGGCCTTTGGCCCAATACATAGCATAACAGATATTTGTCCCCAACTTAGTATAGCAACTTACAAGACTCATATGAAAGTAAGCAATTGGACAAATAACATACTTCAGATATCTTTATTAAGATATTACTCACAGTGATCGGCTGATTGATTTGCCCTGGAGCTTGACCCTACACATCACATAACACATATGGGTCACAACCGATTCAATCCGTTCTTAATTCACATATTCCTCTTTAGGCTTAATTCTTATTCTTCTAACTCATTTACAATGCTCAATGTATGCCTAAGAGTACTTAGAAGTGAAAAGGAACGGAAAACAGAACACAGAATGCATTTTCAAAATTTCAGAAAATAGGGTCCCCGCTCGAGCGTGGACTTCCTCGCTCGAGCGGACCCAAGAGGCCTGCAAAAGTACTGGATGCATCAAATTTACGCTCGAGCGTGAGTTCTGGCGCTCGAGCGGAAGGCCTCTCTACATGGCTTCCCGCTCGAGCGTGAACTTCCCCGCTTGAGTGGACACCATGTCTGCAAAATATACTGGGAGCACGTATTTCACGCTCGAGTGGCGGTTCTCCCGCTCGAGCGGACATCAAAATTCTGAAAAATCCAGAACATGTTCTTGAGCTTCAACTTGATATTCAAAGGCTCTAATTGCATGCTTTTGGCTCAATCTTCACATATACATATACTAACATGGTATAAACACCCAATTACAACATTTTGAAGCTCAATTTCACAATATAATCACATGCATGTCCCAATTAACACCAAACTCATTTTCAACATAACAATTCCATGTATTTCAACTCATATTTCCATAAATTGTACATGCATGTGGAATATAACTCCCATTTCAACTTACATGGTGCAAATGGTGATTACAAACATGAGCTTTAACCAAAATCCTACATGGATTACACACATTGTGCTCAAATATGGAAATTCATAGCAATTTCCTACATGCATGCATCAATTGACTTCAAATTCATCAAATACTACACAATTCCTTCACTTATGGCACAATTCTTGCTCTTGATCATTAATCAACTTTAAATTTACAAAATTACAAACTAGAATCCATGAAATACTCACCCAGGAGCTTTAATTCTCACAATCTATAGCAAATTCGTGAGTAATTTTCAAAACTTCCAAGATTCAAGAGCAAAACTTAGATGATCTCCCTTTTCTCTCTCTAATTTCGGGTCTCTCTCTCTCTCTAGAGAGTTAAATCAGCCAAAATGGACAAAAAGAGGAATTGAGTGTGTATAATGGCCCTTTTAAAAGCTCCCTCAAATACATTCCTTTAATATAAAATAATTGGGCACCATAACATTAATTTAATCCATTTAATCTGGTCCAAATCAATTTTCACCATAGGCTCTAAAAATTACGCCAATCACAATGGCGCAGTCAATTTCGATTTCTACGACCGATAAGGCCTTCAATTTAATTTCCAAAGCGGATAATCAAACAGATATTCCTACGGTGAACAGATAGAAATTCAAAACTACATATTTTCACACAAATGGCACACGAAATCATATCAAACACATAATCACATTCAAAATAAGGACCAATTAACATAATATGGAACAGGGTTATCACATGAAAGCTCAACTTGCAGCCAAAAAAGAAGCGAAAAAGGCCGCCGTGGACGAGGCCAACAATCTCGGTTTCCAGGAGGCCGAGGACAACTACAGCAAGCAAGTCGAAGCCACCAAGGACATTTATTTCAAGTCCGGTTGGAAGGCCGCTTGCGAAAAACTTGGCCAAGGAGCGGAGATCGAGGTGTTTGCTTCTCCTCCCCCGGCTATCCTGCCTGTCTACCTGATTTCTTACGCCAACGAAGTCTTCAACGCTTTGCGAGAGGCAGTGGAAAAAGAAGCCGAGGACGAGGGTAGCCAGCAGGAGCTCGGCGAAAAGGAGAAGGCTGCTGTTGTTGACCTTAAGGTTGTAACAGATGGAGCCGGGGATGAGTTTGCCGACCTCTCCCCAATAGCGCAGTTTAGACTTGTTCCTTTTGATTTCTGTTTTCAATTTTTATAACCGGGCTACAAGCCCCACTTCATGTATCAAATTTTCCAATCAATGAAAAGTTCTCGTTTTGCTTGCAATGTTTGCCGTAGTTTTCCATTTAACCATGCTATTCTTGCCCGGCGTATTACAATTTGATTGGACTGAGAAAATTATCTCAGTTTTTAAAGACCCAAAAATTATCTAGAATTGAACAGATCACTCTCTCTCCTAGCCGGGGTAAAATAGCTCGGCTAAATCATCAGGGTTGAGCAAATCGTCAACCCTTTAGTCGGGCTAATTCATCTCGACTAAAACATTAGAGTTGAGCAAATCATCAACTCTATTAGCCGGGGTAAATCATCTCGGCTTTGCCTTCAGGGTTGAGCAAATCACTAACCCTTTTAGCCAGGGTAAATTATCTCGACTAAAACATTAGAGTTGAGCAAATCATCAACTCTTTTAGTCGGGGTAAATCATCTCGGCTAAAACCTCAGAATTGAGCCAACCATAAACTCTTTTAGCCGGAGTAAATCATCTCGGCTAAAACATCAAAGTTGAGCAAATCATCAACTCTATCAGCCGGGGTAAATCATCTCGGCTTTGCCTTCAGGGATGAGCAAATCGCTAACCCTTTTAGTTGGGGTAAATCATCTCGGCTAAAACATCAGAGTTGAGCAAGTCATCGACTTTATCAGCCGGGGTAAATCATCTCGGCTAAAACCTCGGAGTTGAGCAAACCATCAACTCTTTTAGCCGGGGAAAATCATCTTGGCTTTTGGAAGCGTATGCCCTTCATTCACTACATTACTTTGAACACAACAAACTTCCTAAGCAGAAATTATTCATTTCTATTACATTGGCAAATGGAGTATTACATTCAGAAGTAAAGGGGAACAAGTCCTTTCACAAAAAATTACATATAAAAGACAAATACTAAAAATAGTACAGTTTGAGGTTAGCAGCGTTCCATGGCCGGGGTACGCTTTTGCCATCCAAGTCCTCTAAGTGGTATGCCCCCTTGCCTGCCAGATCGATTATCCTGTAAGGCCCTTCCCAGTTTGCCCCTAGCTTGCCTTCGCCCGGCTCCAGTGTGTTGCCCATTACTTTTCTTAAAACCTAGTTCCCGACTTTAAACGGTATGGGGTGCACTGTTTTGTTGTATTTCCTGGACAATTCTTGTTGGTATGCAGCCATGTGGATTAACGTTTTTTCTCGGCGCTCGTCAGCTTGGTCTAATTCTAGGGTGATGGCTTCAGAGTTCAACTCGGGCTCAAAATTTTCGCTGCGGATGGTGGGCATACCGATTTCTAATAGAATGACCGCCTCCATGCCATATGCCATGGCAAAAGGGGTTTCTCTGATCGAGCATTTTGGGGTCGTCCGATATGCCCAGAGGACACTAGGGAGTTCCTCGGCCCATTTTCCTTTGGCTTTCTCTAGCTTTTTCTTCAACCCATCAAGAATGGTCTTGTTTGATGCTTCAGCTTGGCCATTTGATTGCGGGTAAGCCGAGGTGGAATTGTAGAATTCTATCTTCAATTCCTCACAAAATCCTCTGAACAAGCGCCCGTCAAATTGGGTGCCATTATCAAAAATCAAAGCCTTAGAGACGCCAAACCGCGTTATCACGTTCTGCCAAACAAACCGTTTGACATCCTTTTCTTTGATGGTCACTAAGGGCTCAGCTTCTTGGTGAAGTAATTTGTCTCCGCAACGAAGAACTTCCGGTTGCCTAGCGCTGTTGGGAGTGGTCCCACTATGTCCAGCCCCCATATTGCAAAAGGCCAAGGACTTGTGAGGGGGAGAAGTTCTTTGGTCGGCTGGTGAATTTGGAGGGAGAACTTTTGGCACTTTTTGCATTTTCTAACGTATTTCTGTGCGTCTGCTTGCATGCACGGCCACCAGTATCCCTGCGAAATAGCGCGGTAGGTCAAAGATCTCCCCCCGATGTGACTTCCACACATACCTTCGTGGATCTCATAGAGGAAAGCTTCCACGCTGTTTGGATGAACACACTTGAGGTACCGACCGGTGAATGACTTCTTATACAAAGCGCCAGATGGAGAGAGCCAAAACCGCTCTGCCTTCACCCAGATGTTATGCGCTTCCTTTTTGTCGGCTGGAAGGGTCCTTTCTTTCAGGAAAAGGATAATGGGATCTGTAGACCGCCCGAACTCCGCTCCGCGCGCGAGGGTGCGAATTGGGTTCTTAGCTACTACGGTTCGAACTCCTGTCACAGTTCTGAATCTAATCTCACAAAGTGCAATGTAAGACTGATAAATCACCAAAGAGTCCAAATACGACAAATCGTTTTGGAAAATCGATTTTAATCAAAAAGCGCCAAACATTGACTGCTTTGCCAGATTTCAGAGTCGCCACCTAAATATTTTATTTTGGAAAAATTTAGGAAACCCTGACTCGTGCCTAAGGCCACGTGTCCGTCATCACCGAAGTTGCCTCGGCTCGGGAACTTAGGTACGAGAGGGGAAGGTGCTGAAACGAGCACCCCCGCTCGCCCGATCAAAGATCGGCCTCTACTAAACATGATATGTTGTTTTGATAAACACATGTGTTCTTATTCCGATTTATTAGCTAACCTTACTAAGTGATGAGCATAACACACAAGTATAGACTCAATCGCTCAAGTTGGAACAAAACACCTCATGTTTGTTTTTTTCGAAAATGGTTTGAAGTTGCTACCCTCAAGTAGGCTAAAGTGCGGATTTGTCGCTCTCAAGTGGGCTTGAAAACATGATGATTTGCCACAACCAAGTGGGCTTAAAACTCACATTTTGATGAATTGTTCCAATTCAAGCAATGAAGCCTTCATCCACAGGCATTCATGCAATTTAATCACTTAAGCAAATAGCCTCATGGCAAGCATGCTATCATGGCAGCACTTACACTTATGCAAGATGCTAAAGCGTAAACACTTACAGTGTACTCCAAGCTAAAACAAAAGCTAGTTAGAAATCAATGCATGATCCTAACTATGTTAACAATGCCTAATGCAACACATGCAAAATGCAATTAAATAGGCTCGGCTATCTAAGATGGCATATGAATGCCACAATTTGATACATGTATTCAAATAAGAATTGAAATACAATGCAGTTTGAATGATGCGCCGAGCCCTGTGCATGCAAGACAAATGAATGAATGCACTCATGCAAGCATAATGTATGCTAATTGAAATATGCCCTAAAACTAACCATCAAAAGCTGGTAAATAAAAGGGAGAAAGACGTGGGGTTGGAAGACATTCACACACACACGCACACTTATTACAACATTTGCCCTCTCGACGGAGGGTCCGAATAAAATGAAAGCTAACTAGCTAAGCTAATTAAACTAACTATTACAAATCAACTAATTAACTAACTATTCTAGCTAATTAATTATTACAAACCAAATTGAATAACTAGCTAGTCTAAGCTAATTAGAATATTACATAGCACTAAGCTAAAAAAACTACAGGACAGGTAATTAATTACAACTAGCTAGCAAAAGCGATAAATGGCCTCGCGGGTGAGGGAGATATGCATGCTCGGTTGCGTCCTTCCAGAAATCCACTACCTTGCCTCAAGACACCTCTGTTTGGACTTTTTTGAACCTTTGACAAGTAAACTGATTTCCATATTGCTTCTTTCTGATCTCAAGAACACCTTGAGGGCTGAAATTCCTCTTGTTGCTACAACAGAGCACAGACAGAGGCAAGATAGCGTATTTGCAAGGAAATGTATGCACTTCCACACCCCTTATCATATCTCAAGCTCAAAGGAGTACGGCACTTGACTCTTGAGCCGCCAACCAAGCATTTTCACTGCATGGTGGCCAAAGGATCAAGCTTGCGCAAAACTCAATGAATGCACACATAAGACTCGAAAGGCCTCCACCCTATCATGTACAATCAAGGGCGTCGGCGATCGAGGAATGTGATACGTTTCATCACTACGAGTATGAAACGTCTCACATTTCTCGTGTTTAGATTAACGTCCGATCCAAACACATACAATGCATCACACATGCAAACAACATGCTTATCTATCAATGGTAGAGTGGCATGCACAAGGCTCTAATATGCAAACACTTCATGTACAACATGCTAGAAGGCTTAAGCATTAAAACTAGTGAAGGACACAACACTAGAACCATGCAATGCAATGCTCAATGGACTAAACCAGCCCTAAACAAACCTTATGCATGCCAAAAAAATGGCTAAAATGAGTTGAAATGAAAGCTCAAAATACTACAAGAACATGCACACATGTTGGCCTACAAGTGAGCCATGATACATAACCCTCAAAAGCAATGAAGGAGTGAAGTATATGAGAGTGTGACTACACTACATGCACTGAAATTACATGCCAAATGGTGCCATACCATGCAAACATCGCATACACAACATGTTAAAGGCCCCGAAACTCAAGACTAGTCAAGCTCCTTCACACTACAACCATATTAAGCAATGCTCAAATGACCCTAACCATTCAAAACAGATCTAAGGTAGGTCAAAATAGTGGCAAAAACATGCTAGACTTGTAGCATAGATGGCAAGAAAGATAAACTCATGTATCAGCTCACAAATAAGGCATAATGCTCAACTTTTCAAAAGCATTGAAAGAGTGATTTAAGTGGAAGTATGGCAAAGATATATGGTTTGAAATAACATGCCAAATGATGCTATGCCATGCAAAAAGCTCAAATATGACATGCTAGAGGTCTCAAAGTGCAAGGCTAGCAAAGCCAAATACACTATAGCTATGTAAAGCCAAGCATGCATGACCAAAACCACTCAAATCAGACCTAAAGAATGCTAAAACATAGCCAAAAATACGTTGGACTAGAGCATACACATGCTAGATCAATAGGTTAAAACACCAAATACACTAGGCTAGTGAACAAAAATTGCACTACAAGTGCAAGGAGCATGCAAGAGGTCACCAAACCAACCAAAAATAGAGTTATGACATGGAAAATAATGGCTAAAAACATGCTTGAATGGAGCCAAAACATGCTAGAATTATAGGCTAAGGCATGAAGCGTATTAGGCTAGTAAGTGGGATTACACTACAAGTGTAAAGAGCAAGCAACCAATGGTCAAACAAACCAAAAATAGAGTTATGGCAGGTCTGAAAAGTCACAAAAAAGTGCTCAAACAAAGCCTCTAGAAGATAGAAACACATGCTCTTTTGATGGGCCATCAACACATGCAAACAAGAGAAGAGGAGGGGGATCACCCCCACCTATTTGGGACCTCAAAACCACCTTTCTACCACTGAAATTCCTCTGATTTTCAGTGGTAAGAAGGCCAAAAAGAGATGGTCCCAATAGCTTTAAAAGACAGCAAGAAGCTAAGCAAATAAGGCACAAAAGAGTGAGAGACACCCCTAACTCAAACAAGGCCTCAAAAAACCTCTTTAAACACTTTAAAACAAAGGTTTTTGTAGTTGAAAGTTAAGCCAAAAGAAGCATGCAAAGGTGGCTAAGTATGCAATCAAAACAAAGCTTTAAAAGGGAGAATATGACTCACCCTTGAAGAACAACAAGAACAGTAACTTCTTGAGCCCAAAACCAGCTTTCAAAGCTCAAATATGACCTCTAAGAACCTTAGCCCAATGATGGTGGTGTTTGGCTAGGAGTACCTTTGCAAAGGGCTAGAAAAATCCCACTTTCAAGCACTAAAATATATATAGAGAGAGAATTCTAGAGAGAGGGAGATTTTTGCTCTTCAAAAATATGAACCCCTTGGAAGGGGGAGAGAGCTCCCGTTATATAGAGAATAAAAGCCAAAGCTTGCTTGAATCCCTCCCTACACGTGTAGGGAGGATGCATTCTGTGCCCAACAGCTAGCAGAGCTAGTACCAAAAATATCTGCAAAAGTAGAAGAAAGGCAGCCGACCAATTACAGGGGTCGACCGACCACCTAAGGTAGTCGACAGAGACAAAAGCTGGTCGACAAGGGGGAAAAGGTGGTCTACACAAAGAGTAGAAGGTGGTGGCAGGCTGCCGATCATTCAAGGTGGTCGACCGACCACACACCCTAGCTGACCGACTACCAAAAGTGGTCTACATGGGAGAAAATTGGTTGGCAGGGGAGAAAAGTGGTCTACACCCCTACTTCTCCCTCTAGGCAAAAGGGGGCACCAAGGTTTGGCTTAAAACAAGTACAAAACCAAGAGAGTTCAAAGATTCAGAGGCAAGGTGTGTAGCTGAAAACCCCGGGGATTCCAAACGAGAGCGAACATGTACAATGATCGAGCACTCAATCGATGACGTCCAAGTCTTTAGGACAGTCAAAAATGGGATGTCTACAGGATCCATCCAAGAGGGACCAAGCTCGGTGCAGAATACTTCCGTCTGCTCCAAGTCCTCAATACTAGGTCTCGAAAGAAACTTGATCAGGAGAGGACTGGGAGTTGAACTATCGAACATGGAGGCTAGACCGGCCAGCTCATCTGCTCGGCCATTTTCTTCACGACCAATATGTTGGACCCTTATTGCTTGGAATTCCTTGATGTGTTTTCTCACTAGAGCTTGGTACTTGGCCATTCTGTCATCTTTGGCTTCGTACACTCCAGATATTTGGTTTACAACGAGTTGGGAGTCGCTGTAGACCATCAGCTCGGATGCGTGCAATTGGAGCGTGGTTTTAAGCCCGGCCAGCAGTGCTTTGTATTCAACCTCGTTATTTGATGCTGGAAACCTGAGCGTGATAAAGTGTTCGATGGTTAGACCGTCCGGCGAGATCAAAACTATGCCCAGCCCGGTGCAGTGCCGGTTGGAGGCATCATCCACAAAAAGTTTTCACATTTCTCCCAAGAAGAGTTTTCAACATTCTAAGGGATCCTGGGAGGCTTTAAGGTTGATGGGATCACGGTCGCTCGGTTGCTTGGCTATGTCTGCTAGAAGCTGCTGTTGATGATTTAAACAGGCGCGTCTCCATCCCCCTTCGGCGATGCGGTGCTGGACCCAACAGGTTGATCAGTTACTCCTAAGCCCGTCGTCGCATTGTTGGGCTGAAATACGCTTCCGACTGAAGGTTGTGCGGATGGGCGCGCAAGTTCCGCATCGTCGACATCACTTTGCTGTGAAATTTTCATTTGGCTTCCATTCGCCTCCTCGACTGCCTCGGTAAGATCCACAGGGCACACCAGGTGAATTCCAGGTGAGAATTCAGTAACAAAGTCGGCCAATGCTTGGGCTTTGATGGTAGTTCGGGGTTGAAACTTGACGTCGAATTGCTCCAGTTCGACTGCCCACTTCAGGATTCGACCGGAGAAATCCGTTCGCTCAAATAAGGCTTTCAGAGGAAATTCGGTCAGCACCACAATCATATGCGCATGAAAGTAGTATGCCAATTTCCTGGAGGCCATCATTAGCGCCAAAGCAAGTTTTTCCAGTGGCAAGTATCTGGATTCTGCTGGTAGTAAGGTTTTGCTTACGTAAAAGATAGGGAGATGTTGGATGCCTTTTGACTGGACAAGCACCGTACTAACCACATGTTGAGAAACGGCCAGATAAAGGTAGAGTTCTTCGCCGTGCCTGGGTGTCACCAAGAGTGGGGCGGAAGACAAATATGTCTTGAGCTCGGCCAAGGCCCTGTCACACTCTTCGTCCCATGAAAACTTGGACTTCAAGGCTCGAAAGAAAGGGCGGCAACGATCTGATGATCGGCTTATGAATCGGTTAAGCGCGGCTGCCATACTGGCAAGATATTGCATGTCCTTTGCCGAGTTGGGCTGCTTCAATTCTTGTATGGCTTTGATTTGTGAGGGGTCCGCTTCGATGCCTCAGTTTGTGACTAGGAAGCCCAGGAATTTCCCTGATCCCACGCCGAAGGCACACTTTGACGCATTTAGGCGAAGCTTGTATTGTTTAAGAATGGCGAACATCTCGGCTAGGTCGAACAAGTGGTCGGCCTGCTGCTTGCTTTTGACCACCATGTCATCGATGTAAGCCTCCATCGTTCGGCCTAGCAGAGGGGCAAACATCTTAGTCACCATCCTCTGGAAAGTGGCCTCGGCGTTCTTCAAACCAAAAGGCATGACTCTGTAGCAGAACAATCCCTTTGGGGTCGTGAAAGAGGTTATCTCGCGGTCGGGTTCATGCATGGCGATCTGGTGATAACCGCGATAGGCGTCCAAGAAACTGAGCTGGCTGTGACTGGTTGTAAGATCCACTAGCTGGTCTATTATGGGCAGAGGAAAATTGTCTTTAGGACAAGCTCTGTTGACTGTCTTGTAATCAACGCAGACTCGCCACTTCCCATTCTTCTTGGGTACTACGATCGTGTTTGAAACCCACCGAGGGTAGTGCACTTCCTAGATTGCCCTAGCTTCCAGCAGGTTCTTGACTTCCTCCGCGACTACCTTGGCGTGATGAAGGGCTGATCTCCTTGTTCTTTGAATGACAGGACGCGCATCCGAGAAGACATTGAGTTGGTGGCAAATAAAGCTTGGATCAATGCCAGGCATATCATATGGCGTCCATGTAAAGACTTCGATATTCGCCACCAAGAACTCCACCATCTCAGTCCTTTCTTGGGTGGTCAGGCTAGATCCAAGCAAGAAGAACTTGTCAAGATTTTTTGTGGCGATCCTCACCTCTACCAACTCTTCAACAGCCTTTTCCTTGGTCCTAGTGCCCACGTCATCCAAGGCACTTTGGTCTTCCGGACCTTCGATCATTTGCACGAAGCCTTTGGCAGCTCGGCTCCCATTCACGGCCATGAAACACTACTTCGCCATGACTTGATCGCCCCAAATCTCCTCAACTTCCCCTGTAGTCGAGGGGAACCTCATGACCTGGTGGTAGGTTGACGCTACTGCTTGCATGCATGAAGCCATCTCCTACCTAGGATCAGATTGTATGTCGACGGCACCTTCAATACCCATAACTCCACCTGCTTGACTACGGATTCGGCTTTGACCGACAGGATTATCTTTCTCATTGGCCACTCCGGTTGTGAGTTAAAACCAACCAGTGGCGAAGTTGTCGGAGCCAAGTCTGTATCTCAGAGTTTGAGTTGCTTAAAGGCGTCGTAGTACATGATCTCGACCGAGCTACTTTGGTCGATCAAGATGCGCTTAACATCGAAGTCCTTGACGCGAAGAGTGACCACTAGGGCATCGTTGGGCAGTGTTTGAATGCGCTCAAGGTCCCTACTTGATAAGCTAATCACATTTTTCTCCTCGGTCTTGCCCTTTTTGATCGCGGGTTGGATTGACAAAACTTCCCTCATATGTTCTGCCTTTTTGATCATCTCTCGTAGCTCGTATACTCGCGCCGACTCCACTATACCATGGATCACATTGACCACTCCTTGGGGGGGCGCCTCTAGGTCATCTGAACCACTCGGCTCAGCCGGGGTGTGGTGCGCGGCCCTAATGCCCCCATCGATGTAACGGTCCAAGTGACCGGCTGTGACTAACTCCTCCAAGTGTTGCTTCAAGGGTGAACAGTCCTCCGTCCGATGCCCTCGCTCCCTATGAAATGTGCAGCAGTACCGCGAATTGAAGCCCTTTTGCACATCACCTAACTTAGCAGGAAACCAGACGTAATCCTCGTCGCGGATTTCACTAAGTATGCGATAGATTGGAATCTTAAAGACCGTGGTGATGCCCGTTCGAGCGTTCAACTTTCTGTTCGCATCTACTGCATCATCACGGGGATATTCTGCTTGGTCATTGCGGCGACCTTTACCCCAGTTTCTACGATCCAGACCACAGTCTGATTCTCTTCCGCAGTCACTTGGACAGTTTGTCTCCTGTCTGATCGCGTGTACTTTTCCGGCCACCCTTTTGTCCGTTGCCACTGGATTTGTCTTCACGGTGTACGCCACCGCATCATCCTGTACTTGGATGTGCTCATTGATGCGTTGCATCAGTTGCCCCATGGAAGTTGGTTGATTCATCGTGAGCGAGTCCTTCAGTCTATGTCCGACCAGGAGACCGCGCTTATATTGGGTGATTGCTAGGTTGGTCGGGCAATCTAGGATTTCGTTGAAGGTTTCCCAATACCTGGCATTGTATGCTTTGAGGGAGTCGCTTGACTCCATTTTGTCGCTCAGGAGGTGGTCCACTTCCTTTGGCGTTTTGGTGTTGGTTTTGAATCGAGTCACGAATGCTTTCGCCAACTGCTGCCATCTTTCGATGTTTTCCTCCGAAAGCCTTTCAAACCATTTCAATCCCAACTCGCCCAGACTCAATGGGAAAATAAGGCACATGAGAGCATCATTACGCCGGTGTCAGAAGTGGCTTACATGCATGTACGGATCACTTTTCCCGTTATAAAGCGTAAACTTGGGCTGGTGAAAGCCTGCTGGGAGCGGTGTGGTCTCTATTTCAAGGGAGAAGGGGGTGGCGCTCAGCCTCGCCAAATCTTTGTCCAAAGGGACAGGCACGACTAAGCGTGGTGGCAGCATTATGACTTCCTCGCTATCGTGACCTCCGTAGGATAACCGTTGGAGCGCCGGCACCCTTTGAACCTCCTGTCGGCGAGCTCATTCCTTCAAAATGTCCCTCAGGTCCTTCGAATAAGCGGAGTAGGAATACCTCGATGTCGTCGGCGAATGTGAGGGATGATAGCTGCTATCTTGCGCGCTAGACTTCTCAGTAAGCGGGTCTTTGTCTCCAACCCCATAGCTTCTGGTGATGGAGAGAGAGGGCGTGTGTCGCTGGTTCTAGTTGCCTGAGCGGCGGGGTTGGGTGCGCTCACTGTGGTCACTCACTCTAGCAGCACTTTTCCCTTTGACTTGCCGTTTTAGAGCTTCCATCTTTGCCGCCATTCTCTGGATGACGGCATCTTGGTCCTCAACTTGTGCTCCAAACATTGGGCGTGTGACTCTCTTCGCCACCGGTGTCCATCCGGACTCCGTGAGTGACCAAAGCTTCTGGTGCGCTTATCTCGTGCATCTCTAAGAAGTCCTCCTGGGGTAGTCTCCAGGCCCACCATGTTCGGAACAGCGGGAAGTCCGTCTCTCCGTCGGACTGATTCTGGGGTAATACTGTCGATGGCAGACAATGGTACTTTGTCGTTGTTTTCCATTTAGGGTGATTCGATAAGCTTGTAGGGCAAGGTTATGTCTGCTCAAGTTTTCTCACAGACGGCGCCAATTGTACGGGGGAAAAATATTCGATACCGCCCGTACTCCTCACGTTCAAGCTTCGCTTCGATCTGATTAACCTGCGAACACAACGGCGGTAAGCTACCCGGTGGTGTGTTGCCGGAAAACCCCTCCGACGGTCAAATTAGCATACACTCAGATAGATAGAGAGAGAGAAGAGCAGACTGAGTGCTAGAGTTTCTCTCACCAATTGATGTTCCATCCTCAGCATGGGAGGCATAGTCTTACTTATATACTTTCTGCGCGCACGCCTACATCCATTTCCCTTCTGACGCGTGGGCTGGCTCTCCTTCGTGTCAACGCAAATTCAGCAAAACACTACCTAATCAAACTGCCAAACAGTGTTGGCGTGAACGGACAGCCCGACGGCGCTACCTCGACCCCCTGTGACCGTATCACTTTCCGAGACATACAGTGCTATTAACCGAGCTCTATTGCGATTGAGCTTAACAGCCCTCCGCTGTGACTGAGCTACTGCTCGGTTGGGCTGGTCTGTGGAGGATCCCATTAGTCGAGCTAAATGAGCGAACAACAGCAACCGGGCTGGCAGAGGATCATCTCGGCCAAATCTGGTCTAAACTTCAACCGAGCAAACTCCACCTGGAACGGCCCAGCCCAGCTCGGCCCAAACACGCTCGGACCACTTTTAGCCCGGCTAATACCGCGGCCCAATGCCAGATTATGAAATCTCCCTCTCAAATTATATGAAGGACTTGAACAATAATATTTTTTTAAAATAATATTTTTTTCATAAAAGACAAAAAAAAATTAAGAAAATGAACGACTTTTTTAGTACTTGCCAAATATAGTAGATTCTGTTATTTTTTTTTTAAACTGAATCGTCAATTAAGCAAATTAAAAATAAAAATAAAATATATTTGGCTTAAATAACTAATAAGTGACTTTTTGTTAAAATAAAATAAAAATAAACGTTATTTTTTTTTGGTTAAAAGTGATTTTTGGTGAAATTTATTTTTTATAATAAAAAAATGGGGGGTTACGTGTGATAATTTATAATTCATCTAGACTTTTTTAACACTTGTCAAATATGGTGGATCTTGTTAAAATTTTTTTTAATCTCAATTGTCAATTAAACAAATTAAAATAAAAATATTTTTACTCAAATTGCTAAAAAGTAACTTTAGCTAAAACAAATTAGAAAGAAACATTATTATTTTTTTAATATATTAACGGTGATGATTCGTTAATTTTTTTTTTTTTTATTAAAAAAAGGGTTATAGGTAATAATTTATTGTTCATCTACAATTATTTTCAGATTAAATGAGGATACTATATTAATTTTCTTCTTACCCTTTTTTTTATTCAAATACTTTTATTTTGTAAGAAATGGGTGAATTACACTAAAGGTCCCTATGGTTTGGGGCTTGTGTCACTTTGGTCCCTGACTTTTCAATTGTGATACATTTGACCCTAGATTTTGAATTTTGTTCCAAATAAGGACAATTGAATATATCATTACTCAATTTCAAGGGCAAAGTCGTCAATTTGATAAAATATAAACTAATTTGACAAAAATAAATGTCAAAAAATATTTTTAAAATTTTAAAAATCATTTCTACCCACTAAAGATAAAATTATGTACAATTGATAAGTTTTTTACACATTTATTTATTTATTTATTTTACCAAATTAATGTTTATTATATGTTTGGCTGATAATTACGTAATGGGTGATTGTTTTTATTTTTATTAAATTATTTTCTATTTTTTCAAAAGTCAAATATGGCGACAACTTTGATATCATTATTAAACAAATCCATTAAATGGAAAAAAAAATCCAAAACTAAAAACATTTTATATATTAAATATATTAATTACACATTAAAAATCTAACAACTGCCCGTTACATGATTATCATCCAAACACATAATAAAAATTAATTTGGGAAAAAAAAATATGTGTAAAAATTTTACATAATTTTATCTTTGGTGAATAGAAATAATTTTTAAAAATTCAAAAATATTTTTTTGACATTTATTTCGTCAAACTAGTATATATTTTATTAAATTGACGACTTTGCCATTGAAATTGATCAATGGTATCTTCAATTGTCCTTATTTGGAGCAAGATTTAAAATTTAGGATCAAATGTGTCATAATTGAAAACTCAGTGACCAAAGTGACACATGCCCCAAACTATAAGGCCTGCTAGTGTAATTTGCCCGTAAGAAATTTATTTTTATTCTATTTAATATTTTATTATAATTTTTAAATTAAAAAGAATTTCTGAACAATCATATTTAAATTATTTTATGCCATTATAAAAAGTATTTTTTTTAATATCAACTTATTTTTTAATATTTTCAAGAAAATTTCTATTAGAAAATCTTAAATGTATTGCTTTAGCTTTTGTTCATTAATATTAAATTTTTAATTAATTTTATTTATTATTTAAAAAAATAATTAGCAAATAGTTTTATATATTTATATATACAATTTTGTTTTGGCTGCTCAAGTTATTTGGTATCTCTGCCTAAGTCTATTTAAATTTAATTCAAATTTTTTAATTTCTACATAGGTTCTCACTTAATTAAAAACTAGATTGCCCAATTTGTAAAAAATTTTAAAAATTGACTCAAGTTTCTTGGGTTGAACTCATCTAAGTTTGCAATTCTAGCAAGGGATTGAAAGTTACATGATTGAATTTGTGACAAATTAAAAATTAATAAATAAATTGTGATAAATTTGTGGAAATTAAATTGTAAATTTCGATATTCTTTATTTTCATAATTTGCATACAAAAATTTAACTATTTATATTATTTAGTATAAAAATATATTATTAATTTTAGGAAAAATTAATCTAACATCCCTCTCCAGCTTTTGGTTGTAAGAGAGGTCCACAATATATATATATATATATATATTGTAACTTAAGGTCCCTCACCCATTTCTTCGCACTAATCTGCTCAACTCTCTCTCTCTCTCTACCGTTTAACTCCCTTATGTAGACGTAAGCGCAGAGATAATCAACCGGAGCTTCGACGAGGAGTCCCTCGAGCTCGTTGAGCGCTTCAAGTCTAGATTGCATGTAGTGGACTCTGACGGGGTTCAAATTCAGAACTAGGTTTTCTTCGATCAAAGGACCCGATTGCTTCTCCATGAACTTCACCAGAGATTCAAGGTAATGATCTCCAATCACAACTGCCATTTTAATGGCCAAAATTGTGACACTCTAAATGTTTAATTAAATACCACGTAAAAATATACATATATATATATGTATATATATATATCTAAATATATAATTAGAATACAATAAACTATTAGGAAAATTCGAATTAAATCAAATTAATCAAAGGTTAAAAACTTGCCACATGTCAAGTAGAGACCACACATACTCTCCCTATAAATAGTTCAATACTTTGTAGCCGAAATCACTAAGCTTCGGAAGAAATATACATATTGGGAATAACGAGACAATAATAAAAACGTGAAGGCCAAGGGTTAATAGTAAGGTGAGTTATATTATACCTTGAGTCATCATAAAATATTTTACATATATCTTGTGTTACTACAATTTATCTTATGCAATTCATGTTTATATATTATATTAATATTTCAATTACGTTAATTATTTTCTGAACTCTATTTGCTTAAATTAAAACCCATGGATATGATTGTTTAAATTTTAGAAATTATTTGACAATAATTTTATAAATATTTATTTTTGTAAGTACCACCACGGGAGTCCCATCATGCCTTGGGGGACTTAAATAAACCATTGGCTTCTGATTGGTCACTTTGTAGCCTTTTGTATGTCATGGATCCATTGACTTTGTTCTGTTTGTCACTCTAGTGACCTCTGTTCTGTTCTATTCTGTATTATGGTTATGGTTAGTTATTTACATAATTTCAATTTTGCCACTTAAATGATTTAGTTACTCAAACTAAGTTGTTTTAAATATTTTAGCTTAAATAACTATCCATGATTATTTTGTGCCCCCTATACTCTTGGCATAATATTTCTCACTCTGCCCATTTCAAGTGATGAGATGTAAAAAAGAACCGTAACCTCGTATAGTGGGACCCGCACGAAATTTGAGCCAACCTGTTATATTTTGTTTTTCCTCTTTTTTTTTTTTTTTTGTTTTCCTCTCTCCTAAAATTTTGTCACCGCATAATAAAATAATAAAAGCCCCATGAATGTATTTTCGATCATTAACGAAGTAAATTTTCTGTTTAATTATTTTCTTACTTCCATTCTGCTTCCGTCTGCGCCATTTAATTTGTTAAGATTAGAATTAATTAGTAAGTTGTGATTCCAGCCCTAAGCCCCTAGGGTTGGGTTGTGACAAAGGTGATATTTGAGTAATGGTTTTTACCTTCCTTGTAGAATTTTACGTTTGTACCATGACTAATTCTGATGATGTAGGGATGTCCGAGTTTATTCTTAGTGAGGCATTCTGGAACGAGCTCGAGGCTATGAGTCTAGACGGAATCTTGGTAGAGCATCACGTCCCTACCTCGCCAGAGGGATAAGGAGATTCTGAATGTGACGACCCCGCCACGTATATTCTTATTCTAATTTTATTGTGAAATTCTCAATAAGGTGAAACTGACGAATTGAATTATTTTAATTTCGAGTATCGGATCATATGAGAATTTAATTAAATATTCGATTCAGTTTAGTAAATTCCGAATTGGAGTTGATTAAGTTATAAAAGAAACAAAATAAATAAATAAATAAAATAATAATAAATAATAATAAAATAAATGTATAAATCTAATTTAGCATTAGGTTATCAAATATGTAATTAATTATTTGGGGCCAAATTAACACAATTTTGGAATTATACTACTAATTGGGCCAAATTAGAATTAACGATCATATAAACAAATAAAAACAAATATGATATATAGATTTACTTGGGGGCCAAGTTAAGCAAGTTAAGCAGCAATTAAATTGAGAAGATTTGTAAACTTGTTAAGGAGATGGAAAGTGAGCCATCTGTACCGTCTAGGACTAGGGGGAGGTGATTGATCAATTTAGGGACCTTAGTATAGGATGAGTCATCACTCAGGCCATGTGTATATAAAAAGGAAGGGCTGTGAGGTCAGTACCAACAAAAAATAAAGAAAGAAAAGAAAAGGGAATTAGCAAAAAAGAGAGCAAGGGAAAGGCCGAAAAAAAACTAACAGAAATAGAAAGGAAATAGTAAGACTCAATATTAAGGTGAGTTATATTATATTTTGAGTCACCATAATATATTTTACGTATGTTTTGAGTTACCATAGTTTATTTTACGCAACTTGTGTTTTATAAATTATATTAATATTCCAATTATGATGATTATTTTTTGAACTCTATTTGCTTAAATTGAAACCCATAGATATGTTTGTTTAAATTTTAATAATTATTTGACAATGATTTTGTAAACAATTATTCTCTGTAAATATCACTATGGGAGTCCCATGCCTTGGGGATTTAAATAAACCATTGGCCTCTGATTGGTCACTTTGTGGCCCTCTGTTTGTCATGGATCCACTGACTCTCTAATTTCCGGTGTGGAGCAAAGTGATGTACGGAGCTAAGTACTATACTATTGTGGGAGCCATCTCTAGAGTTCGTACGAGCCACCTCTTGAGTCCATACATTTGCTCTGTTCCATTATATACCGTGGTTATGATTATTTTGTTTATATAATTTTTGTATTTCAGTTTCTGCCACCTTAAATAATTTATTTATTCAAACTAAGTTATGTTAATGTTTTAGCTGAAATAATTATCCATGATAATTTTTGTACCCTCATGTTCACTGTATAATATTTCTCACTTTGCCATGTGCTTATAGCCGTTAACCACTTTCAGGTGACGTATTAAAGCCAGTGCATGGGGTAGGCACAAGGTACTATGTAGTCATAGTATAGCTCGGGTATTGCAATCGAATAGAAGCTCCAATGTACACATTTTTGTTATACTTAAATGAAGATTTGGGTAACCTTTTATTTTACTCCGCTGCACTATTAATTTGTTATGACTTTAGTTATTATTTTGTTGCGACGCTGAACCTCTAGGTACCGGGTTTGGGTCATGACAGCGAAGACATAGTCAGGCGACTACATCCGGGCCTCGACTAACTGATGGGTCGGCCAATATATGTACAGGCCGATCCTGATGATGTGGCATACTTGTCGTGGAGGCAGAGTCGTGCCTACACATGTGGACAATATCTAGGACCTACCCACGTAATCGGCCTTGCCCTAGGATTTGATTGCCCTCACTGCATAGTTCGCCCTTTGCCCCTAGGTTTTGCTGAGAGGAACGGAAATGTTTACCCCGAAGATTACATATTCACCAACATCCCTAACCCTTTAGAAATTATTAATGTCCAGAATGTTAATTTTAGCAATGACTTAACCTACGTCGAGACACTCGGGTGGATTGTCGACCGAGCATTTTCGAGATACATACAGTCTGTCCCCATTTACATAGTTCAAGCAGCATGGGTTTGTTTGGGCGTGGTACAACTAGGATGGGAATTTGAGCTTCTTATGCAACATTACTTTCCGTGGTTATTTGACCCGCCCATCTAGATTTTTAGAGAAGAATTCTTTTTGTGAGCTAACCATGATTAGTTCTGATCCCTATTTTGTTTTTGGTACCAAAGGGATTAGACACTAACGCAACTTTTAACTTTTTGGATAAGGATGTAATGCTAATATTGTATTAGTATAAATAGTAAAGCTAGTATTTTATATATGTGATACTTTATAATGCTTTATAAATGTGATGTCACGTTTATTAAGTTATTTCACACTAAAATCTACTTTGTAGTAATGGCCAACGATGATAACGGAACTGAGTCAGCTGTTAGTGGAACTGAGTCAATGGAAATAGTCATGGAAAGAGCAGTTACCAGCTTTTTGCAGGCCTTGCAAACCAACATAAATAATGGAATGTCAGAACAGTGAGAAAAGCCGGTTACAATAAAACAGTTCCAGGATTTGAAGCCCACCACATTTGCTAGCGGTTCAAACCCTTTGATAGTAGAAGCTTGGATTAGGGACATGGAAAAGATTTTTTGTGCGTTGCCTTGAACAGAAAGTCAGAAGGTAACTTTTGCTGCTTTCACTTTCAAAGATGATGCGTAAGAATGGTGGCTTCTTACCTTGGCAAAAGAAGAAATCATGACGTGGGCAAGATTCTTGGAAGTATTTTACGAAAAATACTTTCTAGATTTGCTGCGGGAACAAAAGGCATTGGAATTCATACATCTAAAGTAAGGAACCCTGACGGTGGCTGAATACGAGAGCAAGTTCACACAACTGGCTCGATTTGCGATATATGTCATTCCCATCGAAGCCCGGAAAGTTAGGAAGTTCGAAGCCGGCTTAGATGATGACATCAGAAACAAGATTGAGGTTCTGAAAATGCCAACCTATGCGGATGTGGTGGATCGAGCATGCATCGCGAAAAAAGTGATTAAGGCCTCCCGTTCTAGAGAAACAAGCCAAAAGAAGCGCTTTTGGGAAAGAGACAATAGAAGATTTGGTGCTGCGCCCCCAAAGAAGGTAAATACGGGCACAACTAGTTCAGGTAATCAAGATCCTACTAATCCCAGAGGTGGTACCATTCTAACTTGCCCTACTTGTGAAAGAACTCATTGGGGACGATGCCATCGAGATTCGGGAGCATGCTTTAAATGCAGACAAATTAGTCACCTGTTGAGAGATTGTCCAAAGCTTACCAATCCTACAGTTGGCCCCTCTGAACTAGTCAGAAAACCCGCAGGACCTGGAGGAGTGAGGAAGGACAAAAAACGCTATAGAAGGGCTTTTGCCTTGGTACTTGGAAAATCGGAAGTTACTGAAAATGTTGTGTCAGATACACTTTCTGTCTGTGGTCATTTAGCTCATTTTCTCATTGACTCTGGTTCAACTCATTTTTTTGTTGCACCACACTTTGCTTCCAAGTTAGCATAAACACCTGAACCCTTAGGATATATATTGTCCATGTCCTTTCCTTCTGGTAATTCTACCCTTGGTACTGATGTGTACAAATCTTACACTATATCCTTAAAAAGTGAAACCATATACGCAGATTTGATTCCCCTCCGCATTGGTAACTTTGATGTGATCTTAGAGATGGATTGGCTGGTTGCCAATCATGCCTCTATTGATTGCAAAGCTAAAAAGGTCTCCCTTCGGTTACCAAACCAACTCAAGCTGGTCTTTGATGGAACTAGAGTTTCCAACCCTCTATGTGTTATATCATTCATGACAGCCCAATGACTTCTAAGAAAGGGTTGTTGGAGCTATATCTATTATGTGATCAATACTCAACAAGAGGCCCCCACACTTGATGCAGTCCCCGTGGTTCGAGAATTTTGGATGTCTTTCCTCAAGACCTACCTAGTACCCCGATTGACCAGGAAATCGAATTCACCATTGAAACTCAACTTGGTACACAACCAATATCAAAAGCCCCTTACCGCATGTTAATGACGGAATTGAAAGAATTGAAGACCCAACTCCAGGAACTACTGGACAAAGGTTTCATTCGACCAAGTACACCTCACCCTGGGGAGCTTCAGTATTGTTCGTAAAGAAGAAGGATGGCACCATCAGATTGTGTATCGATTATCTAGAATTGAACAAGGTCACAATCAAGAATCGGTACCCCTTGCCATGAATCAATGACTTGTTTGATCAATTTCAAGGTGCCCAAGTATTCTCGAAATCGATTGGAGTTCCGGCTATCATCAACTAAAAATTAAAATGGATAGCATCGAAAGGACTATCTTCAGAACACGTTACGGGCACTACGAGTTCCTCATTATGCCATTTGGCGTCACAAATGCTTCAGCGGCCTTCATGGACCTCATGAACTGAGTGTTCAAACCCTATCTTGATGAGTTCGTCATCGTCTTCATTGATGACATTCTCATATACTCCAAGTCACTAGTGGACCATAAACAACACTTGCGAACAATTCTACAAACACTGCGTGATCACAAACTTTATGCCAAGTTAAAGAAATGCGAATTTTGGATCACTAGTGTACACTTCCTCGGTCACGTCATTAACAAGAATGGCATCTTGGTTGACCCTCAAAAAGTTGCAGCAATTGTGGATTGGCCACGACCTACTAATGTGTCCGAGATTCGAAGCTTCTTAGGTCTAGCCGGCTATTATCGACGCTTCGTGCCAGATTTCTCGAAGATAACATCACCTTTAACCTAGCTAACTTAGAAGAACACACCTTTTGAATGGACTGACAAGCAGAAACGTTGCTTCCAAGAGTTAAAAAGTAAATTGGTGTTAGCTCCTATATTAGCACTCCCTACGAGAGTGGATGGGTTCGTAATTTATAGCGATACCTCATACAATGGTTTGGGTTAGGTTCTTATGCAAAATGGAAAAGTCATTGCATATGCCTCACGTCAACTAAAGACTCACGAGAAGAACTACCCAACCTATGATCTACAATTAGCTGCGGTGATCTTCGCCCTTAAGATTTGGTGTCATTAACTCTACAGAGTAACCTACGAAATTTACACAAATCACAAGAGTCTTAAATGTCTGTTTACATAGAAAGAACTGAATATGAGGCAATGACGATGGCTAGAATTTATGAAAGACTATGATGTAGAGGTCCATCACCATCCAGGAAAAGCTAATGTGGTAGCAGATGCGTTGAGTCGAAAGACTACCAGAAGTTTGGTATGTACCCTCATCCTTCGCAAGATTAATGGACTGCTCGCCAACATAATCGTGAAACCCACTTTGGTTGAAGAAATTAGAGCATGCTAGTGTAAAGATAAACTTCTAAAGAAAGAGTATGAGGAGCAAAGAAATACGCCCGATTCTAACTTCATTATAAGCAATGGGATGCTAAAATTTCGTAATCGAATTATTGTACCTGACCTTCCAAAACTCAAGAAGAAAATATTGGTAGAAGCTCATTGCTCGAGGTTTGCGGTCCACCCTGGCAATATGAAGATGTATCATGATCTGAAGGAACACTACTGTTGGACAGGAATGAAAAGAGACATAGCAAGCCACATCTCTAAGTGCCTGCATTGTCAACGTGTTAAAGGAGAACATCAGAGACCTGCAGGAATGTTGCAACCACTCCCTATTTGTGAATGGAAATGGAAGCACATTAATATGGACTTCATGGTCGAGCTGCCGCAGTCAGTCTTAATGAACGATGCAATATGGGTTATAGTAGACCGATTGACAAAGTTGGCGCATTTTCTGCTAATCAAAATCACGTACTCCCTTAATAAGTTTGCCACTTTATACATCAAGGAAATCATTCAATTACATGGTATCCCAGTTTCGATCGTATTTGATTGAGACCCATGATTTGTGTCTCATTTTTGGAACAAATTGCAAGAAGCTTTGGGAACAACACTAAAGTTTAGCATTGCTTACCACCCACAAACTAACAGACAATCTGAAAGAACAATTGCTTACCACCCACAAACTGACAGACAATCTGAAAGAACAATCCAGACCTTGGAAGACATATTACGTGTGTGCGTGTTGGACCTCAAAGGTAATTGAGATGAGCACCTACCTTTAGTGGAATTTGCCTATAGTAACAGCTACCAAGCAAGCAATGGTATGGCACCGTACGAAGCACTGTATGGAAGGAGATATCGATCACCTCTGTGTTGGACGAATGTCGGAGACAGGAAACTGTTAGGCCTCGAGTTCGGTCAAATAACAAGTGATAAAATTCAACTTATCCAACAGCGAATTCGCACTGCCTAGAGCCGCCAGAAAAGTTATGCAGATACACAGAGACGAGACTTAGAATTTCAAATAGGTGATCATGTGTTCCTAAAGATCTTACCAACAAGAGGGGTACCCGATTTGGAAAGTGAGGAAAGTTAAACCCACGTTTCATCGGGCCATTCGAGATACTGGAAAGGATTGATCCTGTAGCATATCACCTTGCACTGTCACTTGAACTGTCCAATGTCCACAATGTGTTTCACGTTTTGATGCTTCGACAGTATCTCCAAGATCCAGAACATTTTGTGGATTATGAGAACCTGGAAGTTTAAGAAGATCTCTTTTATGAAGAACAACCAGTGCAGATTCTCGATCGTCGTGATCAGGTTCTTCGAAATATGACTATACCCCTTGTAAAAGTCTTGTGGAGGAATCATCAAGTTGAAGAAGCGACATGGGAAACTAAAAGCCAAATGCGAGCCAAATTGTGAGACCCCTAACTTTTGTAAACCCTATTAAGTCCCTAAGTTTTGAGTTATTATAATAAAGCCCTTAGTTCTTCGTTTATTCACAAATTAACCCTAGAATCGAGGACGCATCGTGAATAAACCCGTACAAAACCAAATCGACCCTGATAGCTTAGTAATCATTTTTACATGCTAATATTAATTATTTAACTATGAGACCCCTGAACTTTATAATTTTATTTAGACCCTTACTTTTGAACTATTTCAATATAGACCTTCGATCCCTTATTTATTTTCAATTTTTAGCTGTAGAGCTGAAAATGTGCGCCAACCGAAAACTCGCAAATCTTGATTGAACCCGGGAACTCAGGGATCATTCCAAAGCCCTAATAATAATTGAATTAATTCCCTAACTATATTTGCCAATAAAAAAATCCTAGGATTTCGATTCTCATTACGACTTGCCGTTTAATTCGAAATAAAGAAACTTTAACCGAATTGAAGTTCCAGATCCTAATTAAATTAAATATTACACTTAAATAAATGTTCCAATACATGAATCAAACCCAAAGCCCTCACATTTTTATTAAATTGCTAATTGACCCCAAACTAGTATTATATATATACACTTGTACCTTTAAACCTATATTATACACTATATTCTGTAATTTCCAACAATTGTACACAAGAAAAAAAAAACAAATTAATTCCCTCAAATCAGTCTACATGGCCAGCCACCCTAGGGAATAGAAAATTATACAACTTTTTCAAACCACATCCGCGAAATCAAGAAAAAGTGTTGGCAAGTACCCCCAAAACATGGAACCATGCCTCCACCCTAAGCTCACTCCTAACCAAATCCTAACTAGATCATGATTAATTGTATAATTAAGGCCTCTTATCATTCCCCATTCCATTGGATTCCAAGTAAATCTAAAATATCAAATCCAATTCCAACCAATGGGCACTTTAGACCTTTTGCACCAATTTTCCTATGAAAGAAACCTCACCCTTAGCATTTTACATACAAGAATACACATACAAACACTTCATTCAGCTAAGAGGAAAAGAGAGAAAGAGAGCTTTAGTGGTAGAGGAAAGGAAAAAGAGAAGAAATTGTGCAAACACTTCACTAGGCAATCAAGTAAGCCACATCACCATCTCTCCTTTTATTTCCTTTTTCAAATCCATGTTATTAGAGATTTAAAATAATATTTTCAGATGTGTTGTAATGGTATTCATGTGTTCAAATTTGATGAATTGGTCTTTAATCCTTATTTTATCCATATTTCCTTTTACTAGATGCAAAACCACCTTTTTCTTTCCATATCTCCCATTATTTCCAAAGGCACACCATCTTTATAAAAACTTGAGTTATTGATACATTATTTAGTATGTTTTCATCACAAAATAAGTGAAAAATTTCCCTTAGTTGGCCTCTTTTCTCACCAATCTTCTTATTTTGAGTATTGTGTATGAAAAACCTATTTTATAGCCAACTTTCAAAATTTCTAGAAAACTATAGAAAAATCTCTTGGACTTTGGTTTTATGTCAAAATCTTCATTAAAGAGTTCTATTTCAAGTAAAATTGGTTTCATTGAAAAAGAGTGAGCGGTTTGTAAGAAAATCCAATTTTCGTAATGGTTGATGAATCTGGACAGCGCTGGAGTGTTTCTTAAATAACTAACAATCTAGAAAAGCTATTCCATTTCTGAAACCTATTCTGAAGGCCTAGTTTGGGAAAAATCTGAAATAGGCCTTTTGATTTTAATCTTTAAATGGTACTAATCTTGAAATTTAGTTTTGCATGGGTGTTTTATGCTCTTGTGTTTATAAATATGCTTATTTGTACATGATCATGTCTTGGTATGATATTGCATGTGTTATGGTTATGTTCCTTATCTTCTTTAATTAATGATGTTCATACTTATGTGGATATTACTATCTTGTTAAGTTGTTCTAACATTATTTTAAAACATCTAACTCAACGGAAACCTTAATTGGGGTGGTATTGGGTTTTCGATCACTTGGATAATGAAGAGATGACAATGTGTTATGTATGGATTGATAAGATATGCTCCCTAATTGAAGATTAAGTCTTGCACAAGCAATTGTCAAGTAAACCCTAGAATGGAGCAGACGTATGCAGACTCTTTGCAATGGTTTGATTGGTGAGATAAGGTTAGGGCTAAATGGGACATTCAGGAGGATAAAACTTTTTTTGGAAGGATAAGAGATTGGATTCAGGGTAATAAAACCTTTTTCTTTTTGTCGTCCATTTTCAAGCCTTGCGGTTGGCTCTATACGGTATATAACTGTTGGTAGGAAACCGAGGTAAGTTCTACAACAAAGCAGCAAAATGGGGAGTTCCGAATAGTCTGGTGTCCAATTTTTGTGGTTGGGAGAATGAAATCTCTTTGGGAGATTTCTAGATTACTAACATCTAACCTTGTAATCCTTTATTATTGAATGATTATCCTGCTTTATTACTTGCTTGTTATAATTGTGATTGTGTATTGGATTGGGAAAAAGGGACGGGGTGTGTACGCCCATTTTTTGGGCATTCAAAGCTCACGACATTTCATGCAAGGTATTAAAAAGACTATTAGGCCAGTCAAAGACAAAACTGAAACATTTGAGGACGTATGGCTACTCTAGGAGGATTAGAAACTAGTTTGTAAATGTGTTTTGAGATGGTAAGTGATAGATCCCATGTTGTATTTAAGACATGATTTTGTAATTATTATACATCTATACATATCTTTTATATTACCCATTCTTTTTTTTTTAATCGTCGACTCATATATATAGATCTCGTGTTAATATCTTGTTAAGATCTGTCAAAAATGCAGTTTTGTTATCTAAGGTGGTTGGACTTTGAAGGGAGGTTATATTGACTCCTCTGACCTTCCTGGGATCTTGCTTGGTTATTAACCAAATGACTCATCAGTGACATTCCCTACTCTTGTAATCTTAGATAAACCCTGTATTTATTTGTCAATATATTCTCTGATATTCTCGATTTTTGGGGCGTCACACAAATACCCACACCTGTTCGAAAATCAAGGTACGTCAAGTTTGGGGACAAACTTCTATTTAGGAGGGAAGAAGTGTGAAACCCTAAATGTTTAATTAAATACCACGTAAATATATATATATATA
This sequence comes from Camellia japonica, assembly GCA_030407325.1. Taxonomy (NCBI): domain Eukaryota; kingdom Viridiplantae; phylum Streptophyta; class Magnoliopsida; order Ericales; family Theaceae; genus Camellia; species Camellia japonica. The sequence continues at coordinate 11,871,803 of JAPPVO010000031.1, read as the reverse complement.
TATATATATATATATCTAAATATATAATTAGAACACAATAAAATATTAGGAAAGTTCGAATTAAATCAAATTAATCAAAGGTTAAAAAAAAGAAAAAAGAAAAAGAAACAATGGTTTATCACCATCCTAATATATAGAGTGGTGAATGAACATATAGCTTAGGTGAATAAGCATATAGCTTAGGTGAGTCACCTAGCTAGAGGGACAGATGGGGAATTGGTCAATTGACACCTGTTGAGTGGTGGCAAAGCTTGCCACATGTCAAGTAGAGACCACACATACTCTCCGTGTAAATAGTTCAGTACTCTGTGGCCGAAATCACTAAGTTTCGGAAGAAATATACATATGGGGAATAACGAGACAATAATAGAAAAGTGAAAGCTAAGAGTCAATAGTAAGGTGAGTTATATTATATTTTGAGTCACCATAAAATATTTTACGTATATCTTGAGTTGCCACAATTTATTTATGCAATTCATGTTTTATACATTATATTAATATTTCAATTACGTTAATTATTTTCTGAACTCTATTTGCTTAAATTGAAATCCATGGATATGATTGTTTAAATTTTAGAAATTATTTGATAATAATTTTATAAATATTTATTTTTATAAGTACCACCACGGAGTCCCATGCCTTGGGGGACTTAAATGAACCATTGGCTTCTGATTGGTCACTTTGTCTTTGTTTGGGAAGAGCTAAGATAGCCTGGCTTTTTGACTTTTTGGCTATTTTAGCCGGACTTTTTTTAGCTTCGTTTGGTTTTTGTTTTTGGCTTTTTTGACTTTTGTTAGAGAAAAAGTGTAATGATTATAATTTGGATGTGACATTTTTTCTTATTGACTTATGTAGCCAATTTTTGCCTTTTGTGTTTTTTTAGCCAAAAAGCCAAAACCAAACATAACTTTTGTGGCCTTCTGTTTGTCATGGATCCATTGACCTCTGTTCTGTTTGTCACTTCAGTGACCTTTGTTCTATTCTGTACCGTGGTTACGGTTAGTTATTTACATAATTTCATTTTTGCCACTTAAATGATTTAGTTAGTCAAACTCAGTTATTTTAAATATTTTAGCTTAAATAACTATCCATGGTTATTTTGTTCCCTCTATACTCTCGGCATAATATTTCTCACTCTGTTGTGTGTTTATAGCTATTACCCCTTTCAGGTGATGAGATGTAAAGAAGAACTGTAACCTCGTATAGTGGGACCCACACGGAATTTGATTCCGACTTGTTACATTTTGTTTTTCCTTTCTTTTTCTTTCTTTTGTTTCCTTCTAAAATTTTTCCACCGCATGATAAAATAACAAAAGCCCCATGGATGTATTTTCGATCATTAATGAAGTAAATTTTCTGTTTAATTATTTTCTTACTTCCATTCTGCCTCTGTCTGCGCCATTTAATTTGTTAAGATTAGAATTAATTAGTAAGTTGTGATTCCAGCCCTAAGTCCCTGGGGTTGGGTTGTGACAAAAATTAAGATTTATAAAAGGAGAAAAATATGTATTCAGAACATAATTCTACGAGTAAGAATGAGAGAGAAAAAAATTTCGATGTAAATTAGGGTTTTGGTGAGAGAGAAGTGTAGAGTTATAATTTCAAGAAGAAAATGGGCGTTTGGGGGGATTGGAAAAGGAAAAAGGGCCATGGCTTATCTGCAAATGGACAGAAAGAGAAAAATAGACGTTTTAAGATAGTGAATGGGCGTTAATGATTAAGGGAAACACTATAGGTCAAAACATAGAGAAAATTGTGAGCAAACCAAAGAAATTTCAAATTAAAAAAATTTCAAAATACAGAGAAAATTTCAAAACACAAAGAAATTTCTTTGAATTTCTTTGTGTTTTGAAATTTGTTTGAAATTTCTGTGTCGAGGCTGAAATTTCTTTTAGTCAAAATTTCTCGGAGTTCAATTTTTTTTTGTGAAAATGTTAAAGGACCCCCAACTACTATGAAAATGTTTTTATCTTATAAAATTCTAATGTCAGGGACCTTTAAAAGAATTCTCCTAAATTTTTTTACATATTGTACATAGCACGGGTTACTACTAGTTTTCTAAAAGAGAAAAAGAAAAATTTGTAATTGTGACAAGTTATTGTCGAGGCTAATTCTCCAAAGTCCTAACTAAATAAAGTCAATTATAAATACATTTCATGAGATTTGTTTAAAATATAAATTGTTTCTTGTAATTTTAAAATTATAAATATCCTTTTATTTATATTTTTTATTTAACAAAATTAAGAGAAAAATAAAATTCTAAACTATTTTTTTAATACAACAATAAAAGTACTAAAATTGTTAATGAAATATATTTATAACATCAATTAAAACAGTTAATTAACTTGATTTGAAATTGGAAGGGCAGAATGTAATTTTAAGCAAATATCAACTAAAGACTTATGAGAAATTCTATTTACAAAAAAAAAAAAAAAAATTCTCCTTATATTCAATTTCTCATTACACAATACAAAAAATCCAATTCACTCATTACAAACATTATAATATCCATCATAACCTTTATTCTTACGCCCCAACCTAACAAACCCTAACTACCACCTCTGGAAGCTACAACCTTCAAACCTTGACTCTTCTACCTTCACTTTTGTTTCCACCTTTGCCCATCGCCTTACAACCTCCGATTGCACTGACGACGAGCTGGTTATCGAGGACTTGAGCCTGACAGAGAGTGTTATAGTGACCATAGTGCATCATATTAAAACAACCATCCATGTAAACATGAACATGCCTGTTCTTCTTCTTCATCTTTCATTTTCCTAGAGCGCAAGTAAAATACATGCCCAGAGCAAAGACTCAGAGAACCACACCTTCTATCAACCATGTCGCGATCAGCTTCATGCTTTGTGGATTTTTCGATCGACTAACCTTCGAACTCGCCAGTAATGAAATCAGAACCTTGACCTTGGTGGAAATGCGAGAGAGAGAGAGCGAGAGAGAGAGAGAAAGGGAGAGAGGGAGAGAGGGCAGTTGTTGGAAATGTTGGGTTTCAAAATGTTAGGGGCGGAGTGTGGCTGGTTCATGGGAAAGAGTGGTGGTGGCGGTTGGTCGTGGCAGCCAGAAGGAGGTCACAAGAAGGAGATGAGGGTTTTTGGTGAAAAAAGGGTTGCAATTTGGTAGTCGAAGGCACTGACAATGGCTTTCGAAGTTGTTGGACCTGGAGTGGCAACAGTGTAGGTAGGCGGCAACAAGCAGCTGTAATGGTGGTCAGGTGAAGAGGTTCACAAGATGATAGGTGAAATCAGAAATTAGGGTTTGTAGTGGTTAAAGATTAGGTTTTTTTTTGTAAATTTAGTTAAGGTTAAAATTGTAATAATTTTTTTTTGAAAATTTTGAGATGTAATGAGTTAGAATGGTTGTGTGAGTAGAATTTCCCAAGAATCACATTAGAGCATTTTTTATCCTTCACCTTTTCTTTCATCAAATTTAAATTTAATAAAAGAAGTGTTAAAAAATTAGGGGTGAGCATGGTCTGGATTGAGATAAAATCAAGATCAATCCGTTATTTACGGTTCTTGAAATATTGGAACCAATCCAATCTGTTTAAATTGTGGAACCAATCCAAACCAATCAATTTAAACATGAATTAGATCGGTTTAGGACCACGGATTCACATAATTAAATAACAAAAAAAAAAAAAATATATATAGAACATTTTAATTTCATAAAAATATAAACATAGCATCATATTAGTTCCACAATAGCAACGTGTCTTTCCATAATAGTGACATACTGTTCTAGAATTTAAACAACCATAAGGAAACTGGTTCCATCAAAAGTATTTAGACCATTACAAATTAAAACTAAAAACCAACAAACAAAAGTAATAAAAGAAGATACTATGTAAGTTTAGGTTAAGGTTTAGGTTTTATATGGAATAAGAGAAGATACTATGCGGGAGGGTGTATAATATAAATATAGGCTATTTATATACTGTTTGGATTGATTCCAATCCGGAACTGTGGGGTTCAATCCGGAATCGATCCGTGGACTATGGATTTTTAATTTTTCAATCCGGAATCGAACCATGGATTCAAAAAATCAATCCAAACCTACCGGATTGGATTGGACCGGATCAGATTACGGATTTCACGAATTCCTTGCTCAACTCTATAAAAAATCATCTCCAATCCTTTCATCAAATGTTTATCAAATCAAGGGAAGGTTAGTGTTTTTTTATATTTTTATATTTTATATTTTATATTTTTTTATTTTTTATCAAATTAAGAACTCATGAAATCCTTTATCAAATTTAAATTTGATAAAAAAATTTTAAAAAATGAAGTATTAGAGATTTTTTTTTGCATCAAATTTGATGAAAATGGAAACCTGAGATAAGAGGGAAATTTTTAAAAGATTTCGATGATAATTTGATAAAAAGATTGGAATAATTCATACCAGATCAAATTTTTTACTCAAACTTTAAATCTAATTTGATGAAAAAATTAGTGAAGGGTTGCCAATGGTTTTAGATAATTCGCATTTTAAACAAATATTAGGGACATATTTGCAATTTACCCAACCAAACACATACCATGGCAACTTTTCAGTGGGCAATTAGAAAATCAAATTTTCTATCAAATGTCTTATATGAGTGTGGGACTTACACTATGTGAATCTTATGTGGGTCCCACATACATTTAATAAAAATATTAGTAAAACATTTGAAGTTCTTAATATTTTTCAAGACATTTGATAAAAATTTTAGTTAAATTTTTGAAATGTATAGCATTAATCGGACAATTGTAGTCTTGAGTTAGTCACCTGGCACTTATTAAATTAGATAAGGGCAATTTTGTCATTTCAGTTTCTATAAAGAGAGAGAAAGTGAGAGATGGTGTGAAAACGGGAAACTCTATTTTCACACACATAGTTGCCTCAGTACACATCTTTTCTCAGTGCACATACCTAGTAATTTGATTATTAATTTTTATTCTCATTCCTCACACCAATTCTACCAATCATACCCTTAACTCATATATTGTACACACACTACCTTAACCATCTTTCCATACACTAACCCTTTTTCCACACACCTTAACCCTCCTCCTCCATTCGATTTCGATATCAAGATGATCCATCAACAACTTCTAATGTTCCTTTAGAGTTCCTTTCTCAAGCAGTGTTTGTAGGAGGTTTCTTTTTCCTCCTTTCTCTCTCTCTCTCTCTCTCTCTCACACACACACACACACACACACACACATGATGATTAATTGTAGTTTGGAGTACTGAAAGCAATTCCATTTAATTGTAGAGAGTTTCTGGGGTCTTGAAGCTGCATATGGACGTGTCAACAGAGTTGTCAAAACTGTTACAAGTTGTTGCGGAGAAACCCTCAAGATGGTGGAGCGAGCGAGATACGTTGATGATGATGAAGAGCTGGCGAGGTGTTGATGATGATGAAGCTAGGTTTAGTTTTTTTTTTTTTTTTACTTAAAAAGTGTATATTGAGATTTTTTTTTTTTTTTTTAAAGATGTGTATAGAGAATATTTTCATATGATATTATGGGTGTTGGTGGATGTCCATTATAGTAATTTTAATTTAGGATATAATTGTCATTAAAATAATATTTCATTAGGTATGTGTACGGAGGTAATTAGGCGTATGGAAATAGAATTTCTCTGTGAAAACATAAAGAGAGGAAAGAGAGAGAGAGAGAGAGAGAGAGAGAGAGAGAGAGAGAGAGAAAAAGAGAGTTTTTGCGAGTCCGTTAATTTTAGTTTTATATAAATATTTGAATGAGTGAGAGAGAAACAACAATGGTGTCTGACCAAGACATAACTGAAGCCTTAGAGTCACTTCTTCACCAAATAAACCCTAGCTCCACCACCTTCACCTCTTTCAACAGTGTCGTTCACCATTTGGAATCCAAGCTAGGGTTAGATCTCACTCCCAAGCTCGAATTCATCCAAAACTAGATTCACCTCCTTCTCCTCCGACCTCACCCTCCTCCACCACCCCCTCACCACCACCAACCCCCTCCAAAAACCTATTTTCTCCTCCACCAAAACCCTAATTCCCATTAACCCTCTCATTTCACAGATTATTTTAGCCTGTTTGGTAAAACTTAAAAGCAACTTATTTTAGCTTTTAACTTAATTTAAGCTATAATGTTGTGTTTGGTACAACTTATATTAACAGATTATAGCTTAAAAAAAGCTATTTTCAGCTCAAATTCATAAACAACTCGGGGCATGCTTATGAATTAGAGCTTAAGTGCGCAGCTGATTCATGGGTGATGAAATGACTAAAATGCCCCTCCAAAACTTTAACAATTACAGAATTGCCACTATATAAACCTTCTTGTTGCCCTAGCTTGCTCCTCTCCTCATACTCCTCTTTTCATTTCCTCTCTTGCCGACTGAAGACGATCCTCCACAGCAACCGATCAAACTCCTCCACATCTCCATGATCAGCCGATCGAACTCTTTTCCTCCCTGTTTCCATTGATCTGCACCAAAAAGGTTAGAGTTCATGCCTTTTTGTTTACGACATATATATATATATATATATATATGTATACACACATCGAGTTAGGGCTTACACAAACAGAGACCAGATCAAACTTCATGTTCCTCTCTTTGCTTTCTTCTTCTTCTCCGATTTTCATCATCTTTTTTGTTTATTTTTTTATCCCAGCCACCATTCGCAGCCATTGAACGAGTTCGACACCTGAGTATTCAGGTAAGATTCTTTTGCTCAATTTTCAGTGTTCTTGTTAAATTTTTGGTCAAATGCTGCTCAATTTCTGTTCAATTGCTGCTCAATTCTTGTTCACTTGTTTACTGTAGTGTTAAAATCAAAATCTATTTTGGTTTGGTTTTTTTTATATATATATATATATATATTTAAAGATTGGCCCAATCAGTTTAAATGTTGACAAAATCTTGAATCAGCATTTAGTTTTCTACTAGTTTTTGTATTAGAATAGAAAATTGGTATTGACTGATCTGTGGAGAAAATTGGGTTTGTAGAGAAAATGGAAATTCATAAACAAGACATAATAGGTATTTGACTGATCTGAAATTTGGGCTTGTGGAGAATTGGGTTTGTGGAGAAATGGAAATTAGGTATTTAACTGATCTGGAAATTCATGAAAATTGGGTTTGTGGAGAAAATGGAAATTCATAATAGGTATTTGACTGATCTGTTAATCTGTTAATCTAATAGAGAATTTTCCTTAATCAATTCATGGTCACAAATAGAAGATAAATAAACAAGACAAAAATATAAAGAGATCAGTTTGGTTTTTCACTTTTTGATATTGATACGGCCATTTATAGTATAGTGGTTTAGGAAGGATTCAAAGTTTGGTTTCAATTCATTTTTGCATTGCTCAAGTAAGCTTCCTAGCACACAAGCACATACACTGTTGAGTGTAAGGATTTTTTTGATGAGAAAAAAGTTTGTAACTATTGTTACCACTTTTCACTAGACCAAACTGAAATAAATATATAAGTGGTGAAGTTTTAATAATTTATGCAAAAAATTGGACCATCTTTGTGACATTTTGTGGATGCTGGGTATCCAAATAGATAGATGAGTTTAACAAACAGATAGATGAAGTTTTAATTTCATTTTGCAATTTTAAAATATATGAGTTTTACTTGGTGGATGCTGGGTTTCCAAACATGAAAGGATATCTTACACCTTACAAAGGAGAGAGATACCATCTAGCTCAATTTGAACATGGTTAACCCCCTCAAAATGCACAAGAAAAATTCAACCAAGCACATTCATCACTTAGAAGTGTAATAGAAAGAACGTTTGGGGTTTGGAAAGTAAGATGGCTGATGATAAAGGATATCCCACCAAACTACAACTGGGCGACTCAAGTCAAACTTGTTTGTGCAACAATAGCCATTCATAATTTCATCCGACGAAGTGAGTTTCGCGATATTGCATTTGACTCTTATGATAGATTCACGGATTATATATCTAATGAAGAGGAAGGATCTTCGTCTCAACAAGCATGCCATGGAAATGATGTTGACTGTGATGATAACAAGATGGAAGTGATGAGACATAATATTTGTATGTCAATTTATAGACGAAATTAGGAGATCTTTAAATATGTAGGAATTTTTATTTTTATTGCTTTAATAATAGTTTATTGTATTTTTATTGCAATAACATTTTTTTTGTTCCCTTATCAACTCAATATTATTAAAAAAAAAATAAAAAAATAAATTAGAGGTAATGGAATGTACCAAATTAGGTACTAATTAATCAACTTCCATTAATGAAATAACTTTTTCAAAATTTAAAGAGAAGAAAATGATAAAATTACAAATTTTCTGTTCATAAAGGCAAAAATGACAATTACACAGCAAAAAGCTATTTTACAGCTTATTTACCAAACACTACTTTACTGTTTAAATCTATAATCCCACAACTACACCAAACAGGTTACCAGCTTATGCTCACAGCTATAAGCTATAATCTATAATCACTTTCCCATAACTCTACCAAACGGGGCTAGAGAGAGAGAGAGAGAGAGAGAGAGTTTTTGCGAGTCCGTTAATTTCAGTTTTATATAAATATTTGAATGAGTGAGAGAGAAACAACAATGGTGTCTGACCAGGACATAGCTGAAGTCTTAGAGTCTTTTCTTCGCCAAACAAACCCTAGCTCGACCACCTTCACCTCTTTCAACAGCGTCGTTCACCATTGGAATCCAAGCTAGGGTTAGACCTCACTCCCAAGCTCGAATTCATCCAAAACTAGATTCACCTCCTCCTCCTCCAATCTCACCCTCCTCCACTACCCCTCACCACCACTAACCCCCTCCAAAAACCCATTTTCTCCTCCACCAAAACCCTAATTTCCACCAACCCTCTCCTTTCACAGTCGGCAAGCTCGGTTTTCGACCACCACCGCCTACGAAGACCGAATCCTCCACACCTACTACTACTGACGCTGCCCCTACCGAATCCCCCAAAGAGAGGTATATTTTGCTCAACCGTCCTTTTGGTTGGTGAGAAAATTTTGGAAATGAATAGAAAATTAATCACTTTCCTTTTTGGTTACGTTTGCTAAACAACCAATCGATTAATCAGATTTTGATCCCGTGGACGTACCTCACATTGAGGGAACCACGTAAAAATTCTTGTGTTGCTGTTGATTTAATTTTTCCGCATTAGTTTTTATTCCCATTGATTGATTTACTTATGGAAAATTATATATTTTCCCTAACAACTAGTATCAGAGCTTACAGTTTATTTGGGTTTATTTATTTGTGTAAATCAATGGAGGGGAATGTGGGTCGTATGTCTAGCTTCAATAGAAGCAATTGGGTAACTTGGAAAACTAAAATGGATGACCTATTATTTTGTAAAGATTTGTATGGGCCTATTGAGGGTGATAGTGGCAAACTTGATGATATGAAAGATGATGAATAGAAGAGGCTTAATTGAAAAGCCGTTGGTGTTATCCTTCAATGGATTGATGATAGTGTGTTTCATCATGTTGTTACTAAAACTTCAGCACATGATTTATGGAAAAAATTAGAAGGCAACAGGAAATCAGCCACAAATAAAGCTTTTTTGTTTCGTAAGTTGGTTAATTTAAAATATAAAGAGGGCAACTCTATTCCGGAACATTTGAATGAAATAAAGAGTATTATTAATCAACTTGCTTCTATGAAAATTGTTTTCGATGATGAGTTGCAGGCTTTGATGCTACTTAGTTTTTTACCCGAAAGTTGAAAGACTTTGGTTGTGACGGTTAGTAATTCGGCGCCCGATGGAGTTGTCACAATGAGCCAAGTCACCAGTAGTTTGTTGAATGATGAAATTAGAAGAAAATTAGTGAGTTCTTCCCATTCAGAGGCATTTGTTGTGAGAGGCCGAAGCAAAACAAGGGGGAGGAGTAAGACTCCTCATGGTCGTGATCAAAGCCGTGACAAATCAAGAGATGGTTCTTTTTTAAAGAAAGACATTGAGTGCTATTATTGCCATGAGAAAGGGCACATGAAGCGGGAATGCTGAAAGCTCAAGAACAAGGAGAAAAGGCGGGACAAAAGTGTGGATAAGAAGCAAGAAGACACAATGGCAGTTACTACTGATGATCTCATAGTCGTTTGTAAAGATGATTGTATCAATTTTGTGGGCCAAGAGAGCAATTGGGTGATTGATTCCGGTGCTTCTTTTCATGTGACTTCTTGAGTTGATTTCTTCACTACCTACACCAAAGGAGATTATGGTTCTGTTTGAATGGGTAATGAAGGTTTGTCCAAGATTATTGGTATGGGTGATGTTTGCTTAGAAACAAATTTGGGCTGCAAGTTGTTGCTTAAAGATGTGAGGCATGTTCCCGACATTTGCCTCAATTTGATCTCTATCGGGAAGCTAGATGATGAAGGCTTCAACAACAAATTTGGTGATGGAATATGGAAGCTCACAAAGGGCTCTTTGGTGGTGGCTAAGTGCAAGAAGACTCATACACTTTATTCGATGCAAGGAAAAATTTGTAAAGGTGTTGTCAATGCACTTGAAGATGATACTTCTACCAAATTGTGGCACAAGCGGCTTGGCCATATAAGTGAAAAGGGGCTACAAGTTTTGTTCAAGAAAGAGCTTCTGCCCAGTTTGAAAGGTACACATCTTAAAACTTGTGTTCATTGTTTGGCGGGTAAACAACATAGAGTTTCTTTTCATAAAAATGTTGCTTCTAGAAAAGAAAATGTTTTGGAGTTGATTCATTCGGATGTTTGTGGTCCTTTGAAAGTTAGAACACATAGTGGTGCACTTTATTTTGTTACTTTCATTGATGATTATTCAAGGAAAGTTTGGGCTTTTATACTAAAAACTAAAGATCAAGTTCTAGATGTATTTAAGTATTTTCAGGCCATGGTTGAAAGAGAGACAGGGTAGAAATTGAAGTGCATCCGATCAGACAATGGTGGTGAATACATTGGGCCATTTGATGAGTATTGTCACAGCCAAGGTATTCGGTATCAAAAGACAGTTAAGAAGACTCTTCAACAAAATGGCGTTGTCGAGAGGATAAACTGCACTATTGTGGAAATAACAAGGTATCTGCTTTTACATGCTAAATTGCCAAGATCCTTTTGGGATGAGGCAATGAGGACAGCAGTTGACATGATCAATTTGTCTCTTTTCTATCCTTTGAATGGTGATGTTCCAGAAAGAGTTTAGACTGGCAAAGATGTGTCTTATGAGCACTTGAGAGTGTTTGGTTATCGAGCTTTTGTTCACATTCCAAAGGATGAGAGGTCCAAGCTTGATAGCAAATCAAGACAATGCATTTTTCTTGGATATGGGCGTGATGAATTTGGTTAGAGATTGTGGGATCCAGTTGACAAGAAAGTCATTTGAAGCCGTGATGTTGTGTTTCTTGAAGACCAAACAATTGAAGACTTTGGCAAAGGTGATCAACCGGAGCCAAAAACTAGTGATCTCATTAACATGGATCCATCTCCTTCATCTTCAGTTGATGATGAAAATGGGAGAGATGTGCAGCCACATATTGAAGATGTGGAGGATGATGCTAATCCTAATGAAGTTGAGTCAGAAATTGAAGAAGAGCATCCAACTCAAGAACCGCCACCACAACTTGAGTTGAAGAAATCTACAAGGGACCGACAACCTTCGAGAAAATATCATCCCAATGAATTTGTGTTGATTTTCGATCAAGGGAAGCCTGAGAGCTACCAAGAAGCAATTGAGCATGCAAAGAAAGATGATTGGAAAAAGGCCATGGAAGAGGAGATAAATTCCTTACTTGAAAATCACACTTATGATTTAGTGAAGTTGCCTAAGGGGAGGAAAATTTTGCAAAATAAGTGGGTTTTCAAATTGAAGAATGATGGCAAGAATCTGAGATACAAAGTACGTCTTGTTGTGAAAGGCTTTGGGCAAAAAAAAGGTATTGACTTTGATGAGATTTTCTCGCCAGTTGTGAAGATGTCTTTAATTCGTGTTGTACTTGGCATGGCCGTAAGTATGAACCTTGAAGTTGAACAACTTGATGTGAAGACCGCATTTCTTCATGGTGACCTTGAAGAAGAAATTTACATGGAGCAACCGGAAGGTTTTGTGGAAAAAGGAAAAGAGAAATTTGTTTACAAATTGAAGAAAAGTTTGTATGGCCTCAAGCAAGCCCCACGACAATGGTACAAAAAATTTGACTCTTTCATGATGAATAATGGTTTTTCTAAAACCACTTCGGACTATTGTGTGTTTGTGAAAATTTTTTCGGATGACAAATTTATTGTTCTTTTGCGTTATGTTGATGACATGTTAATTGTGGGTCAAGATTCTACCATGATTAACAGGTTGAAATTGGAGTTAAGCAAGTCTTTTACTATGAAAGATTTGGGACTGGCAAAGCAAATACTTGGTATGAAAATTGTTCGTGATCACAAAGAGAGACTGATTTGGTTGTATCAAGAAAGCTACATTGAGAAAGTTCTTGAGAGGTTCAACATGGATAAAGCAAAGCCGGTTGGTTGTCCGCTTGCGGGTCACTTCAAACTTAGTTCGAATCAATGTCCTACAAGTGAGAAAGACAAAGAAGAGATGTTGAAAATTCCTTATGCTTCAGCGGTTGGTTGTTTGATATACGCCATGGTTTGTACAAGGCCGGATATTGCTCATGCCATTGGTGTGGTGAGTCGTTTTCTCTCTAATACGGATAAAGAACATTGGGCAGCGGTAAAATGGATTCTAAGGTATCTTCGAGGGACTTCGAAGGTGTGTTTGGGTTTTGAGGATGGTAAGCCGATGCTTGATAGGTTCACGGATTCCGATATGGCTGGTGATGTTGATTCTAGGAAATCTACTTTGGGGTATTTGATGACTTTTACAGGGGGAGCTGTGGCATGGTAATCTAAATTACAAAAATGTGTTGCTCTCTCAACTACCGAAGCTGAATTTATTGCCATTACGGAAGCTTGCAAAGAAGAGTTATGGTTGAAGAAATTTTTGCAAGAGTTGGGTTTGAAGCAAGAAAGGTATGTGCTTTATTGTGATAGTCAAAGTGCTATTCATTTGAGTAAAAATTCTACTTTTCATTCAAGATCGAAACACATTGATGTGAGATACCATAAGATTCGTGAAGTGTTAGATTCAAAATTGTTGCAACTCGAAAAGGTTCACACAGATGGTAATATTTCGAATATGTTGACTAAGACTTTGTCGAGGGACAAACAGTTGAAGTGTCGAACTTTGGCGAGTATGGTTGATGTCTCCACCTAAGTCGGTAGGGGGAGAATTGTTGGGTATACCTTCTTATTGGAGTATGGGACCTAATTGGTTTAGTAAAAGAGTTTAATTTGGTTTGGTGTTGGTTATAATATATTTTAATATATTATATCTAACTTTAAAAGCCTATAGGTATTTGATAATCAGTTTGGTAGCAACTAGGGTTTGATATAATACCCAATAATCAACAATATTGCTTCAGTATTGTTTTGTATTTTTCCGAAGAAGGTAGCGGCTTGTGTGTGTGCTGGGTGATTCATCTTGGTGACTGTGCAGGGTGTTTTTCAATTTGGTGTTTGATCAATGCTATGGATTTGATTTATTGATGTTGTTGCTATCTTTGATTCAAAGTTGATTTGGGTTATTATTTTAGGTCTTCTACAACTCTGTTTTGAAGATAATTTTGTTCATCTATTTGGTGAAATCTTTCCTCTTGTTTGTTTGTGATTATTTGAAATTCATCTAAGGGTGGTTTATGAGACCATTTGTGTCTCGTTTGTAATCGTTTGGAAACTTTTTGGTTGATAATAGAATCGGATTTCGATCTCATGGATGTACCTCACATTGAGGGACCCACGTAAAAATTCTTATGTTGCTGTTGATTTAATTTTTTTGCATTAGTTTTTATTCCCATTGATTGATTTACTTGTGGGAAATCATATATTTTCCCTAACAGTTTGGATTTGTTTTTTCTCGAGTTAGTTAGAATTCACTGGCATCATGATATCGTAACTTGTAAGTATGTTGTTTTGTGCCTTGATGTTTATTTTTCTTTGAATTTGTAATTTGTGATGTAACAATGTTATTGGTTGCGGTAACCCCAATGGCTTGGCCGCGTGGTAAAGACTTGTCTCGAGTACACTGGTTTGCGGTATATTGTATAGATTGTGGGTTGTTCCAATAGAGAAACAAAATGCTGTCTTGGGTGTATGATTGATTTATTTAAGTATGAAAAGTGTGGAGTGCAATCTTTAACTTAGGACTTAGGAGATAAATTGTTTTCCATTTTTAATCTTTGGGATAATGCACAATTCTATTAGATCTGGCTTTCAAGTGTATATATCAACAAACAAAACTCAGATAAGAGCTTAGTTAACTCGTCTACCACTGTGAGGATAGTAGACCATATATGATATACCCCAACATTGTCTCTATAATGTGGTGGTTCGTACAATCATTTAACCAATAAACCAAATTGTGGGAGGCGAATATCGGTACTTGCAGGGAAGCCAAATAACGGGTCTGATGGTAATCAGGATGTATATTATATTCGGCTCTGTGATATACGATCCCGAAGCCGAATGAACTAATCGGCCTTAGAGCTAGCTGAACAGAAAGTCGAGTGGGAATTGGCATACGACAGAAGGGGCCGAATAAGCAATCACGCGATGGATTACGAGTGGGCTCGACCCTAGGGCCCAAAAGTGAATATAAATAGAGGAACATCAACCAAAGAGAGGGACATGAGAAAAAACCCAAGAAACTTAAGACATAAGCAAACGAGAGACATATACCAAATTGTCCGTCGGAGTGCTAATTTCGGCACCCCCAGCTGGAGTGTTAATCCCTTTTTCAGGTGGCAATCAGAGGATCAGGAATGTCCTTCTGGATCCAAGAGTACTTCCAAACCACTTCTCCATAATTGGCGCCGTCTGTGGGAATACTCAAGTACATCCATGGCGGGTGTAACGAAAGATCCTCCGATAGTCGCTGACAAAACTACACCAAGAGACGACCTCACTCCAAGAAACATGCTGGGACCAGAGAATATCACCGCGCGACATGCCTTGAACTTTGACTCAGTAGCTCAGACCTCACCCTCAACTTTAATACATGAGACAATGCAGACGATTATGGATCAGGCAAAGCAAAATGAACAGTGGCTGGAGAACATGATGGCTGAGAATGAGCGCCTACACCAGGATTTGGCTTTGGATGTGGCGAAATCTTAACAAGCCGTATGCCAAGACCGGGATCGACCTTCGGGAAAGAAGGATAGTCGTCGACGTTGACTTCAGAAACACAATAATGATAGTGATTCAGACTCACCATCCCTGGAGCCCAGAAAGAAAGGGCTTGATGTATCCAACTCATCTGAAGGAAGTCCATATGTACGGCACAGACGAAGGAGAAACAATGATTCGAATGAGGAAGATAAACATGACCCATTCGTGTGACGAATTGCCAAGGCTGTGCTATCCAAAAAGTTTAAGGCACCTTTGTTCACCCTCTACGACGGAAAATCAGACCCCACTAATCACATTCGTCATTACAAGCAAGCGATGACGCTCCATGCTGACGACAAAGCCCTCATGTGTCGGATATTTCCAAGCAGTCAGGGACCACTGGCCGTGAGGTGGTACTATAAACTGGAGCCGGCATCGATTAAGAGCTTCCACCAACTCCAAAATTCATTCAGGGCGAGATTCATCACTAATGAGGTCCAGCCGAAGCAAGCCAATTCTCTCTGGGCCATGCAAATTAAACCGGAAGAAACTCTTCATGAATACTCAGCCTGCTATTGGGAGTGCTTTAATTTGGTAGATGATGCTTGCAATGANGTATTGGGCCAATAACTTCCAAACCAGACGGTTTTAGGACACTAGGTGTAGAGACACCCTTACGGGTTTAATAACTCGAGTTAAAAAGGTTACGAACCCAAACAAGTCAAGTAATATTTTTTTTTAAGAATCTTGGCTACTCATTTATTCTTTTCTGCAACCTTAGCCATTATCAATGATGTACAACAGGGATTATAATAAAGAAGTCACCACTATGATAGTGTGTTCATGTGAATTAAGGCATACTCATGACAAGTGTACTAATACCACAAACACAAACAACTATCCTAGTGCAAACATCACATGTGAGTATTTACCCAATAAACCCTTTTCATACAAGCCCACTATGTTCCCCAATTAACATATGCTCATATCATTACCATACTGGCAGAAAGTAAACATTAAGTGAAGTGGTGCAATCAAGTGCAACAAGTATAAACATGAATGGTTATTATAAATACCCTCACCCCCCAACTGGAATACAACATTGTCTTCAATGTAAGCAATTGTACATTAGATAGTAAAATGAGAGAGAGGATCTTACCAGACAGCGTAGGCGCACATCCAGCGAGACAAGGACACCTAAAAAACACACACACTTTGATTTTTTCTTTTTTTTGATCGGTACAGTATAAATGGAAAAGAATAAAATAAAATAAAACAAAACAAAACAAAACAAAAATGAAGAAATAAAACAAAGAAAATATACGGATATCATTGATGTGGATCCGGCGGTGGTCGGAAATGCTGCTCAAATAGGGCATGCATTAGTGTCTGAGTCTCGAACGCCTCATCATGAACCCTAGCACCAAGCTGATCAAACCGCTGCTCGCTCAAGTCCCGATATGCGTAGAAGTCAATTTGCAGAGATGCAACTTACTGCTGATACCCATCAAATGCCGCATGTGAGCAATCCCGATAGACCTAATAGTCGGCCCGGAGATCAACCACCGATTGCTAAATAGCGGCTTGATTATCCAAAAGAGCCTAATATTGCGCAAGGGCGGCCCTGGCCTAAGGCTAGTAAGGCCTGTGCCTCAAACCCCAAAATTTTGGCCCAAAAATAGGGCCCCCAAATTTAGTAAAATGTTATAGGCCCAATGTTTTTTTTTTTGTTTTTTTTTAGGATCAATTTAAAGGGCCCCAAAATATTTTATTGGGTCCATGTATGGTTTGACCCATATTTATTTATAAGTGTAGTTTGGCCCATATTTATTAAAATGAAAATATATATTAAAAAAAAAGTGTATGGCCCAAGAAGAACAATGCATACAATATATGGGCCCCAATTTTATTTTATTTTTTACCTTCTTTATCTATTAGATTTTAGTGGAATAAATAAATTTTCCCTAATTTTTTGACCTAGGTCTTTATCAGTTTTAATTGAATAATTTTTTTCTAATTTTTTTGCCCTAATTTTGTTTCATTAAATTGTTTTGTTTATAATTTTAATGATTATATGTGCAAGTAAATTTTTTTGTGGTTATAAACAAATAAAAAAGTTGTAACTTATCATTTTATCCATGAACTTTTTTTTTTTCAATGTAAGAGGGGCCCCCATTTCCAAAATTTGCCTTAGGCCCCTAAATCTCAACGCCGGCCTTGATATTGTGCCCTCATCATACGGAATGGTGCTGGCACTGGTGCGGCGGCGGACTCTACCGGGGCATCATTAGGATTGGCCGGGGAATCAAGGAGAAGTAGTGGAGGCGGCATGCGAGCAGTGGTTTGGTGCCAGTGGGTTTTCCCATAAAGTGTGGGCAACGGAAGCTGAACCTTATTGGATTTGAGTGGGTATGTCCCTTGGGCTTTTATGAGCGCAGTGATGAGGTTGGCAAAAGGGAGGGCCCATGTAGAACTGCTCCGGGTGTTGCACACTTTGACTTCATTAAGGATTCGATTCATCTGGTTGCAGATCAAAGTAGGGATGTCAACCCAAAACCCGAAATCAAATCGGTGCAAGGTACGGAGAATCCCCTCGCTGCTCTTCCTTATGGCCAAGAGAAATGACATTCTTTTTTAGAACCACATCGAGGAAGAAAAGGCGGCGTGGTAAGTTAGCCCGCCAGATGCTAGTACAGTTGTCATCATCCTATCGCCCCTCATAAAATTCAGTTACCAGTGCCGGGATGGTGAGTTCCGGAGTGAATACTGGGAACTGTTCTGCATTGATAGTGTCCTTGGAACAGTGGAGGACCTTGGCAATGGAAGTTGGTGTGACGGCTAACTCCACCCCGTCAACAAGGGACAAAAAAGCTTTTGGGGCCTCGTCACTGGTGTACATATTTTGATAAAAGACTCGCACAATGTGAGGATATGACGGTTCAGTGACGGTGCAAACGCCCAAGAGGCCTCGGTCTTCAAGTTGCCGAACACTCCACGCAGTGGGTTGATGGCGTCGGAAGTATTCCACATCAAAGGATGTATCACATGCAACTGGTTTGTTGGCCCAAGCGTTGGTTGGCACATCCCTAAATGCAATATTGGCATTGCGAGGCCGTCTAGGTGCTCGGCGGGATAATGAAGCCATTCCTGCACCAAATAAGACAACCAGCACAACCAAAAACGTGGAACCATTATATTAGACCGCATCAAACAGCGCATGCATGCACAAATCATGCGAATCCTCATTACCATCACACTCCCGGATTTCTTTTATTTCAATAATTTTTGTTATTATAAATATATATATGTACTACAAAAATTAACTTACACTAAGTTAGCATGAGACAAATTGAAAAACACAAATATGAACTACCATGAATAAATAAATAAGAAAATAAAATAAAATAATCTAAGTTAGTAGAAGAAAATAAAATAAAAATTCAGAAAATAAAAATAAAAACTAAACATTTAAACTAACAATTAAATCACTAAATAAGAATAAAACTAAATCACTAACTAAACAATTAAAACAAAAATAAAAACAATCCACTAACCAATTAAACTAACACAAACCACTAACTAAACAATTTAAACAAAACAACTACTGCATATAAAAAGAAATAAGCTAAATTATTATTATTATTACTACTAGTATTTATGAGATTTATTTATTTAATTATTTATTAATTATGATTATTATGGGTTTTTTTTTTTTTCAAATCGTCGCACGTGCGGCTATTGCTCCCAGATTCACTCTATTCACCTTTGTTTTTTTTTATTATTTTTAAGTTGCTGTGGGTGTTAGATGAACAATGAACAAAATAGGAACTATGAAAAATAAAAACTAAAATCAATTAAACTAAAATATAAGATTGAAAGAACAACACAAGTCTAAAGCAAAAGAAGGAGTTATCTTGAAAGAGTGAACAAAGAGAGAAAGAAGGGAGATTTGCCTGAAAAAATGGCCGCCGGAAGGTTGCCGGTCGGAAAGTATGGTCATGCGCCGGTGGAAGGTGGTGGTGAGTGAAAGTGAAAGAAAGTAGGAAGAAGAAGTTAGTGATGGTGGTGTGGATGGAGTTTGTGGATGTGTGGGGTTGAGAGAGAGAGAGAGAGAGAGAGAGAGAGAGAGAAGAAGAAGAAGAAGAAGAAGAAGAAGAAGAAGAAGATGAGAGGTAGAGAGAGAGAGAATAGTTGGGAAAGTGAGGAGGGTCAACTGGGTCTAGGGTTTTCTTAAGAAAATTTTCATTTTTTTTAAATAAAAATAAAAATAAATAAAATAAAATAAAATCTGTAGGTTTTAAATTTTTTATTATTATATATATATACATTTTTTTTAGAGAAATAAAAATAAGTAAAAATTAAATAAATAAACAAAAAGTAATTAAAGAAACTACACAATTTTTTAAATTTTTTTGAAATAAGTAAATAAATAAAATAAAATAAAATCGGCAAGTTTTTATTTTTATTTTTTAGGACCACTCATGCATCCATTTGGGCCGCACGAGCGCTGATTTATTAGTCGCTTGTGCGGCGGAATTGGGCCGCTCCTACGGCGCTTGCGCATAATGCTTTTGGGCCTGGGCTGCTCGTGCGGCCTAGGCCTCCACTCGTGTGGTGATTTTTATTTTTATTTTTTGAACTGGACTGCTCGTGCGCCAGTTGAGCCACACGAGCGCCGAATTTTGGGCCGCTCCAACGGCAGAAGTGGGTCTCTCCTGCAGCGTTTGAGCAATAGCCAATTGGGCTTGGGCCGCTCGTGCGCCCAGCCACTCCACGCGTGCGCTCCATTTTGGAGGCTCCGCTCGTGCGCCCATGTGAGCTGCACGTGCGGTCTATTGCGTTTTTTTTTTTTGTTTTTTTTATTTTAACCCAAGTACAACCCAAAATTTTTTTTTTCATAAATTTTAAATAAAAACTCAATCACAATCCAAATAAAAATAAAAATTTAAACCATAAACCTTCAATGCACATTTGAAATAATAAAAAAAAATAGAACATCGAAAATATCAAAATGCGCAACAATAGTATAATCTTCACGCGAAAACCACGGGTACTACTTTTCTCCCTAACAGTATTTGTAACTTTCCCTATTCTCCAACAGGGTGACAAACTAGGTTGATTTGGTATCTAGAATCGAGGCGCATAAAGCTAACTCGACCTATGGGGCTGCTATACAGAGTTCAAGCCGGAGTGGTTTTGAAGCAATCTCCACACCCGTAGGTATTTAAACCAGACTCTAGTCTCGGAAATACCAAACATTTGCGTTCTAGGCTTTGCCATTCGAACTCTAGTTTCTACCGTCTAAGTTGGTCTCCTAGGAACTCACTACAAACACAGTTAGGTGGCTATACCAAACCGTCAGATGTCGTTCGGGCACGGCTAACACCAAAGGAATTACACCTTTAGAGGATTTTAATTCTCCTAGACATCAATTAAAGCACAACAAGAATAAGGAAAAATATAATAGAATAGAGAGGAAAGAAAAGAAATCAAGACTTCAATTTCTCAATCAAAGTAAAAAAGGTCCATCAAAGCAATGGACTTAATCATATCCCCATTCCCAATCCCCTCTATATATGACTTCAGTCTTTGGTCATTCACTTTGAAAGTGTGGCCATTCTTTGGATCTTGCACCTCAACGGCGCCATGAATAAGTGCCTCTACAACCACAAAGGGACCATCCCATCTTGATCTAAGCTTACCCGGAAAGAGTCTCAATTTTGAGTTAAAAAGCTACACTTTTGGCCGGGTTCAAAGGATTTTCTATTAATGTGCTTGCCATGGAATTCCTTAATCCGAGCCTTAAAAATTCTCGAACTCTCATATGCATCATTCTGAAATTCCCCTAACTCATTGAGTTGCAATTTCTGATTGAGCCCAGCCGCGGCCATATCGAAGTTAAACTTCTTTATGGCCCACAACGCTTGGTGCTCAAGTTCGACCGGGAGATGGCAAGCTTTGTGTAGACACCCCATTTTTGACCGACCTTAAGACTCAGACGTCACCGATTGAGTGCTTGGTGATGTTGCATGTTGTGCTCATTCTGAGGTTGCGGAGTCCTAGCTGCGAGCCTTGCCTCCGGACTTCCGGACTCTTTTGTGCTTTGCCTCGGTTTGCGAACCAGGCTCCGTTTTCTCTGTTTTCTCTTCCCGAAGGGAGGGAGAGGTCTCATAGATCATCTCTCAGTGGCCGTAGGCTACGTTTCATGGTCGTAGGCCATTTTTCCCGTTTGGAGCCCGGTTTCCGATTTTTCGGAGCCGACGGCCGTGTGCCTCGGTTCGGGACCGCTTAACCACCTTCGTTTGCTCCGATTTTTGGCACATACCTTATTTCCTCCCTTTTGAGGGACACTTTGGTCCGAGAGACCGACTTCGTGGTGGAACACCACTCCCGGTGCCTAACAGTCAGTTTTCGGGGCCCCAAGCTGCGCGTTTTGGCCCCCGAGCCTTGCTTGCAAGCATTTTTGGGCTCCGACACAAACTGTAAATAGTCATATTTTGAGCTCCTTTTCATGTTTGATTAAGGATCTTTTGCTGTTTGAGGTCTCCTACTACCACTTTCCTTTGTATCCCTCTTTTGGCCTTATTTTTGCATGATTTGTTAGCCCCTTGTGCTTCTGTTTTTGGGCTCTGGTCCGAACTGTAAATAGCCTTATTTTGACCCCCTATTCATATTTAATTAAGGGTCTTTTGCTGTTTGAGGCATCCTTTGTATACTTTGTGTTGAAGCCCTCTTTTTGGCCTTATCTTGCATAGTATTTTAGGCTTGCTTGTGCACTGTTTTGGGTTTGGTCACTAACTGTAAAATGCCATGTTTTGAGTCCCTCTTCAAATTTGTTGAAGGGATCTCGGCCATTTTGGGCCAGCAGATGCTACTTTCTTCATTATCTCAATTTTAGGGCCATTTTTGTATGCTAGCTTAGCCCCATTTGTGTTCACTGTTTGGCCTTGCTTAAAACTGTAAATATGCATTTTTTGGGACTGCCTTTCTTCTGTCTTCATGCTTCATGTTCAAATAATGCATGCTTTGTATAGCTATAAGTCATTCCATGTGCCTAATTTTGGATTTCGGGTTTCATTTCATGCATCGGGTGCACTTTTGCCATGTTTCGAGGCTGTTTTGCATCAATTTTTGCTACTGGAATTTGCATGTTTGCATACCATATTCCATGCCTTGCCATGCTTTGGTAGAGTGGCATTCGTGCCTTAGGGTCGGTCCTCGGTTTGCGTGCACACGTGCACGCATCTCGAGTTGTCTCATTTCCATCTAATGGCCTCCTATGTGAGTGTGGCTGAGGTCCACTTGTGTTGGTGTAAGTCCATCATTCATTGTGTATGCCATTTCAATTCATAGCATTGCGTATGCTAGGTTGTACGTTAGAGCATTGTGTATGCCATGTTACCTCGTGCATCGTGTATGCCATTTCATAGCATTGTGCATGTTAGGTTGTATATTAGTTGCATTCATGCCATGCATATTGCATTGTGCTTGGGATAGGAGTTATCCTAAGCACGGGAAACGAGGGACGTTTCGTACTCCGAGTGACGGAACGTGTCTCAATTCCCAGTCACCGACACTCCGGATTGTCCATGATGGAGTCTAGGTATTGTTGTGTTTATATGTGCATTCATTCCATATCGAGTTGTGCCATTCGACTCATCGGCCATCATGCATCGAGATGCGTGATTGGTGGCACGAGGATCGAGGTATGCATACATATGTGAAAATACATTGCCATGCCCCTTTCCTGCTCTCTATTGCAGCAAATCAAGAATCAGCAGGCTTCCGGAGCTTGGCGCGCTTTCCAAGAAACAATTGCAAACAGAGGCTAATTGGGGCATCGCGGTGGATTTCCGCGCAAGGCAACCCAAGCATGCATCAGTCATCATCCGGATCAGAGTCGAGGCAGTCCCTAGCTTGCATGCTAGTTTACCGCTTTCCTAGATTAATTTGTTAATTAATTAGGATTTTGTACATATTTGGACTGTATTATTTATTGGAACTATATTATTTATTTGGGACTGTACTATTTATTCGGACCCTCTGCGCAAGGGCAATGTTGTAATAAGTGTGCGTGAGTGTGATGTATGTCTTCCAACCCCACGTCTTTCTTCCCTTTTATTTACCTACTTATGATGGTTAGATTAGGGCATGTTTCAATTAGCATACAGTATGATAGCATGTTTGCATTCATTCATCTGTTTTGCACGCACCGGGCTCGGCGCATCATACTAACTTCATTTGTATTTCAATTTCAAGTTGAATACTTGTTAGCTGTAGCATTCCATATGCCATGTTTAGAATAGCCGAGCCTGCTATAGTTGCATTTTTGCATGTGTTGCATTAGGCATTTCTGTATAATTAGGATCATGCATGGATTTCTAATTAGCTTCTGTTTTGGCTTGGAGTACTCGGTAAGTTTTATGCTTTAGCATCCTTGCATGTGTGTGAGTGACTGCCATGATAGCATGCTTACCATGAGGCTATATGCTTATGTGATATAACTGCCTTGAATGCCTGTGGGTGAAGGTTGGGTTATTGGATTGGGACAAATCATCAACTGTGAGTTTTAAGCCCACTAGATAGTGGCAAAACCATCTTTTCTAAGCCCACCTGAGGGTGGCAAAATCTGCATTTTAAGCCTACTTGCGAGTAGCAAACCATCTTTCAAAAAACAAACAAGAAATGTTTTGTTCCAATTCGGGCGATCCAGTCTATACTTGTATGCTGTGCGCATCACGTAGTAATCCTAGGCTAATAACCGGAATAAGAGCACACAATGTTTTCAAAACTAGATATCATGGTTAGTAGAGGCCGATCTTTGATCGGGCGAGCGGGGGTGCTCACGAAGTGACCTTCCCCAATCGTACCCAAGTTCCTGAGCCGAGACAACTTTGGTGATGACGGACACGTGGCCTTAGGCAACGAGTCAGGGTTTCCTAAATTTCCCAAAATAAAATATTTAGGTGGCGACTCTGTATCTGGCAAAGCAGTCCATGTTTGGCACTTCTTTCAAAAAATCTGTTTTCTCAAAACGATTTGCCGGATTTGGACTCTTTGGTTCAGATTAAGAACCGTGACATAAAATCGAGTCCGAACTGTAGCGAGGTCCCCCGCGGGCTTGTCTACACTTTGCCAAACACCACCCTATATGGTGACATCCCAATGGGTGTCATATAAGCAGTGCGGTAGGCCCATAATGTATCAATCAAACGTTTTGACCAATCTTTCCTATTTGGCCTCACCGTTTTCTCTATTATGTGTTTCACCTCCCTATTTGAGACTTCCACTTGGCCATTAGTTTGAGGGTGGTATGGAGTGCCAACTTTATGAGTGATAGAGTATTTCTTAACTATCGACTCAAAGAACCGGTTACAAAAATATGTACCCTGATAACTTATTATGGCTCTAGGAAACCCAAAACGACTAAAGATGTTTTCATGCAAAAATTTGATTACTACTTTATGATCATTTGTTCGGGTAGCTATCACCTCTACCTACTTAGACACATAATCCACTGCTAAGAGAATATACTCAAACCCTAATGACGACGGGAAAGGTCCCACAAAATCAATCCCCCAAACATCAAAGATCTCTACCACAAGAATAGGGGACATTGGCATCATGTCACGTTGAGATATCGAACCCATTTGCTGACAGCGCAAACAAGTTCTACAAAATTGATGGGCATCTTTAAAAATTGTGGGCCAATAAAACCCGCTTTGTAAAACTTTGGCGGTCGTTTTATGCCCACTAAAATGGCCACCACATGCAAAAGAATGACAAAATGTAAGAATGCTATGCACCTCACTCTCTGGCATACACCGTCGGATCACTTGGTCGGAGCAATATTTAAACAACTCCGGATCCTCCCAAAAATAATACCTGACCTGCGAAATGAATTGGTGTAGACACCCCATTTTTGACCGTCCTCAAGACTTGGACGTCACCGTTTGAACACTCAGCGATCATCTATGTTTGTATTCGTCTTGAGTTCCCGGAGGTCTCAGCCACGCGCCTTGCCTCAGGATCTCTCGACTCGACTGTTTTGTGTTTGGTTTTGCACCAAACACTTGTGTTTTGCTTTTGAGGGGCAGGGAATGGCTTGTTGGCCACCCCCACACCTCACCGGCCATGTCTTGAGGCCACCGGCCATTGTTTTGTTGCCATCGGCCAAATGTTTGGCCGGCCGGCACTCTTTGTGGTCGGCCGACCATTGTTTTGGCCAATTTGTCATTTTTGGCTGGCCGACCACTGTGCATCTGCTTTTGGCAGATATTTTGTACCAGCTGTGATAGTTAGCACCCACTTCGCACCCCCTCCATACATTTCACTCTTGCTTAGCTTGTTTTGTAAGCTTTGCAAGAGTGAATCTCTATAAAGGGAGGGCTTCTCCTCCCTCCCCAAGGGTACAAAAAGTTCCAGAGAGGGTCTGAGATTAGGGTTTAGGATTTGTATCTCTCTATCTCTAAATCTCCCTTTCCTTTTTTGCCTTAAGGTGTTTTGTTCATAGTTTTGCACACAAACACCTAGAGTTACACTTTCCTTTGGCTACTGAGGTGCTAAGGAGTGATTTTCAAAGGTTTTGAGCTGATTTAGACCTAAGGAAGGCTGCTGGAGCATTGTTCTTGAAGAGGTCTACAAGGGTAAGAACTTTCCCTTTAAATACTCTCTTTTTGCATAGGCTTTTAACCATCCTTGCACCTGTTTTTAAGCTTAGTCTATAACATATAAAAGTCTTGTTTTTCAGTGCTTTAAATAGTTGTTTAAGGTTTCTTTATTGTTTGGGGTTGTTTGACTCTCCTTAGGCCTTGTTTGGCCTCATTTTTATGCTATTTTGGTGAGCTCCGGGACCACCTTGTTTGGGCCTCCTCACCACTGAAATCCAAAGGGATTGTAGTAGTGGGGATGGTGCTTTAAGGTCTCCTTCTCCCCTCTCCTTGTTGCCTTAAATGTTGGCCATTTTAGCCTCATGTGTGAGCATCTTGTTTAAGTGCATGTTGGCCATGTCTTAAGTGTTATTTGTGCTTATTTTGCCATGATATAACACTGTTTTAAATTGGTTTAGACACACCATGCTTTCTTTGTATACTTGTCTTGTAATGCCATGAATTGCCTTAACATGTGTCTAGCATTTAGAATACTATGCTTACCTGTTTTGGCCAAGCTTTGTGAAGCTTTTATGCATGTTTTAGTATGCTTAAGGTCTGTTTGTGGTTTTTTTGGCCATCCATGACATGCTTTACATAGCCGCCTTGCATTTTGGCTTGTTGGCCTTGGGTGTGCGAGTGTTGAACATGCATTACTTGGCTCATTTCAGTGGTTTGGAACCACTTACCATGTCATTTCAGTCCATTTAGCATGCTCGTATGCTTGCATTTGATGCTCCTTTAGAGCCTTAAAGAGTTTGTGTTTCATACTCCATGAAAGTGTCATTGCGTATGCCATCATGTTTAGGCCTCTAGGATGCCTTGTCAATGTGTTTTTGGCTTTGTTTTAACATGCTAAAACTCTGGTTTTGGTTGTTTAACTCATATCATATTTGGTTTTGCTAAGTGTAGTTCAATACTTCTTTGGCTTGCCTTGAGTTTTGGACATAGTTGCATGCCTTACTTGTCTTGTTTAGTTGGTTTGGCACCATCCTTAACATGATTTTCAGAGCTTAGTATGCTTGCCATATGCCCATGTTTGTCTCTTTTAAGTGTGCTTAAAAGTTGCTCTTTGATGCTCAAGTGTTGGACCATGTGTTCATGCATGTTTGTATGTGTTTTGGCCCTCATTTCCATAGCATTTGGCTACTGATTTGGACATGGTTGAGACTTGTCCATATTAGTCTAAGTCCGCCCTTTACATGTTGCTCAAATGTTGTTACATCGCTTGATGTTTGCATGCTTTGGTTGCATAGTGTTTTGCATGCTCATTACTTGCATTGTTGACACATGTTTAACGATATTGCATTTAGTTGCATTGCTTGAGCTATATGACATATTGTTGTATACTTAGGTTGTAATGCATTTTGCATGCATTATACTTAACATGTTGTCCATGTTGCATCTTGCATGCTTGCATGGTTAAGTTATACTTTGCATGTTTGTTAGCTTGCATATTTGTTCACATGTCCATGTTGCAAACTTAGCCCGCATGCTAGGATTGCGTTTGGCATACATGCCTTGCCTCTTGATCAAATGATAGAGGTTGGGCTCCCTTGATTGTTTTGTGTGCATCTTATTCTAGATTGAAATGGCACACTTGGTTTCTTGGGTTATCACGCATTGAAATGCGTGATTGGTGGTCCAAGAATCGAGTACCATCCCCCTTTGAGTCATGAACATGATAAGGAGGGTGTTGGTGCATACATTTGCTTGAAATGCATTGCCATGCCATGCTTGTCCTCTGTTGCTGTCAAAACAGGATTCTACAGGCATAGATGGCCGACCGACCACATCCAGTGCCGACAGGCCATAAATTGGTGGCCGAGAGCTCAGTAGATGGTCGATGACCACTCCTTCATGGCCGTCCCTTGGCCGGTGACCTTCCACTGTGATCAGAGAGTGTTCTTTGGGACTTGTGCAGTCTTCAGAGGAGAAAAACAGTGCAAACAGAGGCAGCTTGTGCATGGCGGTGGATTTCCGAGAGAAGCCAATCCGAGCATGCATGCATCCCTCTTCCCGAGGCCTTTTATTGCTTTCAGTAGCTTAATTGATTCATTAATTAGTTGAGTATTGTATAAATTAGTTAATTAGCTTGTAGGTTAATTAATTTGTATTATTCTTTCGGTCCCTCCGAGCGAGGGCGAATTTGTAATAAGTATGCGTGTGTGTGTGAATGTCTTCCCACCCCACATCTTTCTCCCTTGTACTTACCTGCTTTTGATGGTTAGTATTAGGGCATATTTCAATTAGCATCCTTATACTATGCATGCGTGCATTCATTCATCTGTATTGCATGCACCGGGCTCGGCGCATCATGCTAACTGCATAGTATTTCAAATCTAACTTGAATGCATGTTATTTGTTGCATTCCATATGCCACACTAGGATTAGCTAAGCCTATTCTAGTTACATTTTGTATGCGATGCATTAGCCACTTAACATAGACTTGGATCATACATTGATTGCTAACAGGTTCTTTGTTTCGGCTCGAAGTACTCGGTAAGCTTTTTATGCTTTAGCATCTTGCACAAGTGTGAATGTTAACATGACAGCATGCTTACCATGTGGCTATATGCTTATGTGATATAAACTGCCTGAATGTCTGTGGGTGAAGGTTGGATTGCTTGAGTTGGAACAGCTCGTTGAAATCCGTGTTTTAGCCTACTTGCGAGTAGCAAATTTCAAACTGTCTTTCAAACGAGCGGATATGCAATGCTTTGTTCCAAATTAGACGATCTAGTCTATACTTTTGTGTTGTGAGCATCACATAATAAGATTAGCTAATTAATCGGAATAAGAATGCATAATGTTTTCAAAACTAGATATCATGGTTAGTAGAGGCCGATCTTAGGATCGGGCGAACGGGGGTGCTCATAGCTGACCTTCCCCAATCGTACCCAAGTTCCCGAGCCGAAGCAACTTTGGTGATGACGGACACGTGGCCTTAGGCAAATGAGTCAGGGTTTCCTAAATTCCCCATTAAAAATATTTAGGTAGCGACTCTGTATCTGGCAAAGCAGTCCATGTTTGGCACTTCTTTCAAAAAAAAATCTGTTTTCCAAAACGATTTGCCGGATTTGGACTCTTTGGTGATTTATCAATCTCGCATTGCACTTTGCGAGATCAGATTAAGAACCGACACAAATTGAATTCGAACTGTAGCATGAAGCCCACAGGCACGTCTACAATTGGTCTTTGTCTTACTTAGACCAATTTTGAGGATTTTGCCCAATGGCCAAGTAATTCACAATATGTGCAAACCACGAGGGGCCCACTCGTGACACCACAAGAAGTTGTTCATCCGAAAATGAATCATGCAAAGTTAGAGGGTCACTAGTATACTCAACAAGGATTCGGGAGAGGTGATCTGCCACCACATTCTCAAATCCTTTCTTATCTCGGATCTTTAGGTCAAATTCCTAAAGCAACAAAATCCATCTAATTAACCTAGGTTTGGTCTCTTTCTTTGATAGTAAATATCGTAAAGCGGCATGATTAGTGAAGACTATGACCTTGGAACCTAGGAGATAGGACCAAAATTTATCTAAGGCAAAGACCACAGCTAGCAACTCTTTCTCGGTGGTAGTATAATTCAATTGTGCATTCGAGAGAGTGCAGCTAGCATAGTATATAGCATATGGTGCCCTATTAACCCTTTGACCTAACACAGCCCCAACAGCATAATCTGAGGCATCACATATGATTTCAAAGGGAAGCGACCAATCCGGTGATTTCATGATTGGGGCGATGGTAAGAGCCATTCTCAGTGTTTCAAAAGCCTTCAAGTATGCCTCATCAAAGATAAAAGGCACATCCTTAGCAAGTAAACTACACAAAGGACATGATATTTTACTAAAGTCTTTGATGAACCTATGGTAAAAAGCTACATGCCCTAAGAAAGACCTAATTTGACGTGCAAAATTGGGTGGAGGAAGGCCTGCAATGAGGTCAACCTTAGCTTTGTCAACCTTTATGCCTCGAGGGGACACAATGTGTCCCAACACTATACCCTCATGAACTATAAAATGGCTCTTTTCCCAACTCAAAATCAGGTTTATCTCCACACAACGAATAAAGACTTTGGTTAAGTTCTGAAGACATTCCTCAAAAGACGGCCCAAATACAGAGAAGTCATCCATGAAAACCTTTAAAAATTTCTCCACTATGTCAGATAAAATGGCCATCATACACCGTTGAAAAGTCGCCGGTGTATTACATAGCGCAAAGGACATGCGCCTGTAAGCAAAAGTGCCAAAAAGGCAAGTGAACGTGGTCTTTTCTTGGTCAGCGGGGTACACCGGGACTTGATTATACCCCGAGTAGCCATCAAGAAAACAGTAAAAACCCTGCCTCGCTAACCTCTTAAGAATTTGATTAATAAATTGTAAAGAAAAATGATCCTTCGTAGTCATGGAATTCAATCTCTTATAATCAAAACACACTCGCCACCCAGTAGTGGTTCGTGTGGAGACCAACTCTTCTTGCTCATTTTCTACAACAGTGATGCCTGATTTCTTGGGCACCACTAGCGTGGGATTCATCCCCTTGCTTTCCGAGATGGGGTATATAATACCCGCATCCAACAATTTTAATACCTCCTTTTTCACAACCTCCTTCATGTTGGGATTAAGTCTCCGTTGCATTTCACGAGAAGGTTTGGCATCCTCCTCTAAATGTATATGATGCATGCATACGGAGGGATCTATCCCTTTCAAATCGGCCACTGAAAAATCTATAGCACTCTAATGTGCCACAAGAACACTAATTAATTGACTTTTCTGCTCTGCAGTTACGTCAGATGCAATGATGACAGGTAAAGTATCCTGAGGCCCTAAAAATACATACTTAAGTGTGGCCGAGAGTGGTTTCAACTCAAGTGTAGATGGTTTGACTAAGGATGGTATGGCAGGCTCTCTAGATAGAGGAGGAAGGGATTCAAACCGGGTTTTTCATGGAGGAAAATCCAGTGTAGAAGAAGAATTAAGTAAGGCATTCACCTCTTCAATCGACCCGTCAATATCAAAATTTTCAAACCCAAAATGAGCTAGACAAGCCCTCTAGAGGGTCCTCTACAAGAATGAAGGGTAAAGCCTCCTCCACAATCCCATCCACAACATCTACAAATAAACACTCCTCTCTCTCATAAGTTTGTTGGGATGCTTGGAAAACATTAAGTTTCACTTGCATATTCCCAAATGAAACTTCTATAACCCCGGTACGACAATTTATGCACGCATTGGCCGTAGCCAAGAAAGGTTGACCTAAGATCACCGGGATTTGCTTCCTAGAGCTGGCTACAGGTT
Source organism: Camellia japonica (assembly GCA_030407325.1). Classification (NCBI taxonomy): domain Eukaryota; kingdom Viridiplantae; phylum Streptophyta; class Magnoliopsida; order Ericales; family Theaceae; genus Camellia; species Camellia japonica. The sequence continues at coordinate 11,840,657 of JAPPVO010000031.1, read as the reverse complement.
CCATATCTAAGACCAAAAAGTCAATAGAAAAATAAAACCTATCAATCTTTACTAGCACATCCTCAATCATGCCACATGGCACTTTGAGGGACCGGCCAGCCAACTGGAGAGTAACAGTAGTGGGCTTCAACTCGCCAAGCCCAAATTCCTTGTACACAGAGTACGTCAACAAATTGACACTAGCCCCTAAATCTAATAAGGCCCTATCAATGAAATGGTCCCCTATAATGCATGCAATGGTTGGGTCGTTACACACATCAAAATTAAACACTAAACTATACCAAATTCTTTCAGAATAATGGCAAGTCCAGGTATCGATCCACGGGGACAATTGTGAAATTAAACTAATTTAAATGCTAAAGTCCTAAATTAATTTTGATGAAAAGATTGATTGTTCATAACTTAATTTAATAACAAATAAATTAAACAAAGTGATTAAACTAGTAATTATAAATAAAATTAGATTTACTGATTTGGGAAAAAATCTAGGGCAATGAGTTCATCACTAGTTACCTAAATAAGGTTTCAATTTGAAATCAATTATGCTACGATTCGAACAAAATAATACTTTGCAACTACAAGTTTGAAGCATTTATCAAGAAAATCATTACATTCAATGTACGGGGCACAAACAGGGCCGGCCTTGGCCTAAGGCTAGTAAGGCCTGTGCCTTAGGCCCCAAAATTTTGGCCTAAAAATAGGGCCTCCAAATTTAGTAAAATGTTATAGGCCCAATATATTTTTTTTATTTTTATTTCTTTTTAGGATCAATTTAAAGGACTCCAAAATATTTTATTGAGTCCATGTATGGTTTAGTCCATATTTATTTGTAAGTGTAGTTTGACCCATATTTATTAAAATGAAAATATATATTAAAAAAAAAAGTATTTGGGCCCAAGAAGAACAATACATACAATATACGGGCCCTAATTTTTTTTTTAACCTTCTTTATTTATTATATTTTAGTGGAATAAATAATTTTGCCCCAATTTTTTTACCTAGGTCTTTATCAATTTTGATTGAATAATTTTTTTCTAATTTTTTTACCCTAATTTTCTTTCATTAAATTGTTTTGTTTATACTTTTAATGATTATATGTGCAAGTAAATTGTTTTGTGGCTACAAACAAATAAAAAAGTTGTAACTTATCGTTTTATCCATGAACTTTTTTTTTTCAATGTAAGAGGGGCACCCATTTCTGAAATTCGCCTTAGGCCCCTAAATCTCAGGGCTGACCCTGCGCACGAACCATCTCAAGTAGTACAAATCGTTCGCTCTAAACTAGGGTAGCAACACGCCTCGTCCCTCGTAGTATGGTTCGTCTCATACCTTGAATGTGAAAGAATAGAAAACTATTGTATGGAAAGCATTCAACAATCACAGAAAGCCAAATACTTGAAGAAAAAATAGAAAATATATATTTGAAACTTCTAAAACACCATACAATTGTTCAAACCTTTACATAATCAAAAACCAAAAAGAAAACCTAATTACATAGCTAGGGTTTCATCAAAACCCTAGAAAAGAATAACCTAGCCATTCATGGAGGAATGGGAAGAGGTGAAGGAGATGGAAAATGTGAAAGCCCCCATGAAAGTTGCCTTCGAAGTTTGAGAATCCCTATCTTGAAACCCTAGCCTCTCTTTCCTTGGAATAAATTTCAGAACCCTAGGTTAGCCTATTTTTCTTCCTTTTATTCTTAGCAGAATAAACCTAAAATTCTGCGCACACATCCCTAGGTGGGCCGCTCGAGCGCCCATGTGGGCCGCTCGAGCGGTGGTGGGCCACACGTGCGGTGAAGCTTGGCCGCACGTGTGGTGGTCTGGCTGGCTCGGATTTTCACTTATCGCACGGAGGATCTATTTTCGCGTCCTTTTTGATTGAATTTGCGTATTTCTTGCCAATCTGTACAAGTGCACGAAACACATTGTAGACACCCCATTTTTGACCGCCCTCAAGACTTGGGCATTACTGATGGTTTGCTCGGTGTTGAGAGATGTGCAGGGCACAGGTTCAATTTCTTCGGCAAGGAGAGATACAAATCTCAACTTCACACCCTATTTTGGACCAAAGCTATTTTGGATGGTTTTTAGACCTTAAAACCCTCTCTTTCAAAACATTTTTGAAATAAAATTCCCACGATGTTCCGACGCTCGCATTTCGGTAAATGGTGCGCTTTTCGGTAAACCGAGCAAGGACAAAGTGGAGATGAATGAAAGAGAGATGAAATCTTTGAAAAATCTTTCAAAACACCTTACTTCGGGGTTTGAAGTTGAAGAGAAGAGGAGAAGAGGGGAGAAAACAAGTTGGAGAAGAGGTTCAGGATGAATCCGGGTGGGAGAAAAACGAGCAGTCATCGCTAAATCAAGCTTATCCACCTATACACTTGGAGTTGAGCTATGAGGCCACCACCATTGGAAAGAATACTTCCGGGGCTTCATTTTTCACTCAAGAATCTCTCAAAGCCAAGTCCGGGTGGGGGAGATATGATCAGTTGAAGTTGGGCATCCTCCCGGTTGGATCAAATCTGCGCGGCTTCACCAAAAAGGGCATAACTTTTTCCACAGAAGGAATTTTAATGCAAGGTTTGCGCCATTGGAAAGCTAACTTCCGGGGCTTCAATCTGGACATCCACCGGAACTTTTGGACCTCATTGGACACCCATCGGCACTATATTTAGCCGACCGGCCAGTACAAAGTGCAGGTCGGCAATTTATTGTGCCGACCGGCACCTTTTTGTGCCGATGACCATTTTTCTTGGCCGATTTGACCCTTTTGACTCTCCCAAGCTTGGTGCATGCCAGCTGTGCCAGCTGGGATGCACAGACTCGGCTCCCCGTGCATAAGTGTGCCTATTTTGGAGCCTTTACCCCCTTTTGGTGCACCCTTTGCTCAAGGCTTCTTGAGGAAGCCTTGACCCCTTGTCTTGGCTTCCTCAAGAAGCCTACCAGCTGTCCAAGCTTCTTGAATAAGCCTTGGTCCCTTTGCCCCTTTTGTATAGCTTCTTGGAGAAGCTTTATGCCATTTCCTTGCTCTATAAAAGGAGCTCCCCCCCTCCATTGCAAAAGGTTGGAGTTTTTGGAGCAAAAAACCAGAGAGTAGACATATATATCTAACATATATATCTACAACCCTCCATATCTATCCTATCCAAGCTTCCAAACACCTTGGTTCTTGCATCATTTGCTCTACAACACCTAGCACAACACCTCCATCATCCATTCTAGCACATTGGAGGTCATTTGCAGAGGTTAGGAGCTCAGAAACTTGGACCAAGGGGTGCTGGTTTGCTGCTCTTCAAGGGTAAGCATCCATTTCCCTTAAAGTTGCATTTTTTAGCTTCATTGTTTAGCCCTATTTACAAGTATTTTTGGGCATCTATGTAAACTGTAAAGAGGCTTGTTTTGATCCCTTCTTCAACATTGAAGAAGGGCTCAACCTTGTTTGGGACCCCATGTATGACTTGCTTCATTACCCCTCTTTGGTCCCCTTTTTTCGCATGTCTTTTTAGCCTACCATGCTTCTGTTTTTGGGTCTTCGACAGGCCTGAAAAGGGTCTTAGTTTGACCCCCTCTACATGTCTCATGAAGGGTATTTGGCTTTTTGGTGCATCCTTTTGGTACTTCATGTTATACCCTTTGTGGGCCTTAATCTTGCATTGCATTTTGAGCATGTGTGTATGCTGTTTTGGGACTTGTCATCTACTGTAAATGTTCATATTTTTGGTCCCTCTTCAGTGTTGTAGAAGGACATTTTTCTGTTTGAGCATTGCATCTATCACTTGCCTCATTGCCTCCCTTGAGGAGCCATTTTTGCATGCCATGTTAGTCCCACTTGTGCTTACTTTCTTGCCATGCTTTGGACTATGAACATGCTTATTTTGGGGCTGTCTAGCTGCTGTATTCATACTTCATGTTCATATCTTGCATATTTGATATAGCCATAAGCCATTTCATGTACCTAGTTTTGCATTTCGGGAGCGATTCCATGCATTTGGTTCTATTTCGCCATGTTTCGGGGCTGTTTTGCCCCTCATTTTGCTGCTGAAATTTGCATGTTTTGTATGCCATATTCCATGTTATGCCATGTCTCATTAGAGTGCCATTTCGTGCCGTAGGTGCGGTCCTCGGTTTGCGTGCCCGTGTGCACGCATTTCGAGGCATCTCATTTTCATCTAACGGCCTCTTATGTGGGTGTGGCTGAGGCCCTCTCATGTTAGTGTAAGTCCATATTGCATCGCGTATGCCATTTCCTCGGTTTGTGTGCCCGTGTGCACGCATTTTGAGCCATCTCATTTTTATCTCATGGCCACTGATTTTGGCATGCTTGCGAGTTATCCATGTTAGTTTAAGTCCATCGTTGCATGTTGTTGCATGCCATGTTTGTTTACATGTTTAGGTTGCGAGCCTAGCATACATTGCTCATTTACATGTTCATGTTGCATACTTAGCCGCCATGCCTAGGTTGCATTTCATTAAGCATGCATCCCTTGCCTCTTGACCAATCAGGATAGGGGTTGGGGCCCTTTGATTTGCTTTGTGCTTGCATTCCATTTGATATCAAAGTTGCTAACTTGGCTTTCGGGCCATCATGCATTGAAATGCGTGATTGATGGCCCGGGGGTCGAGGGCCATGCACCCTTGAGTCCATTGCATGATAGGGAGTGTGTCCGTGCATACATTTGCTTGGAATTCCATGCCATACACTGTCTGCCCTTGTTGCTGTCAAAACTGTCTTCTGCAGGGAGTTTTTGCCGATCGGCAGTATAGAGTGCCGACCGGCCATTGATGGACAGCCGATAGCTTTATCTCCAGCCGATGGACATTGTACATGGCCGGTGGACATTCTATTCAGCCGATGATGACCCTCAGTGTGCAGGGAGCATATCTTGAGACTTTGGCAGTTTTCAGAAAGGCAGGACAGTGAAAACAGAGGCAGCAATGCTATGGCAACGGGTTTCCGGGCAAGTCGGATTCGAGCATGCATCATTCGCGTATCCCGAGGCGGGGCTGCGGCCTTTTCTATTTTGCATTTATTTGTTAAATAATTAGAAATTTTGTAATAATTAATTTATTTATTATTCAGACTGTAATATTTATTCGGTCCCTCCGTGTGAGGGCATATTTGTAATAAGTGTGGGTGAGTGTGTGTATGTCTTCCAACCCCCATTTCTTTCTTCCCTTTTATTTACCTGCTTATGATGGTAGATTAGGGCATATTTAAAATTAGCATACCTTATGCAATGCATGCGTGCATCCATGCATTTGTTGACATGCATCGGGCTCGGTACATCATACAAACTGCATTGTATTTCAAATCTAACTTGAATACGTGTTACTCGTGCATTTCACATGCCATGTTTAGGATAGCCGAGCCTGTCTAATTGCACTCTGTATGCGTCGCATTAGTCATCTTAACATGAGCTAGGTCATGCATGTTTGCTAACTAGTTCCTTGTTTTGGCACGGAGTACGATGTAAGTATTTATGCTTTAGCATATCGCATGCGTGTGGATGTTAACATAACAGTATGCTTACCATGCGGCTAAGTGCATATATGAGATAAACTGTTTGAATGCCTGTGGGTGGAGGTTGGATTGCTTGAGTTGGGAAAACTCATTGAAATCTGTGTTTTAGCCTACTTGCGAGTAGCAAATTCCAAAGCATTTTCAAAACGAATGGATATGCAATGTTTGTTTCCAAATTAGGCGATCTAGTCTATACTTGTTTGCTGTGCGCATAACATAGTAATTCTAGGCTAATAATTGGAATAAGAGCATGTAATGTTTTCAAAATCGGATATCACGGTTAGTAGAGGCCGGTCTTCGGACCGGGCGAAAGGGGGTGCTCATAGCTGACCTTCCCCAATCGTACCCAAGCTCCCGAGCCAAGACACTTTGGTTATGACGGACACGTGGCCTTCGGCACCGAGTCAGGGTTTCCTAAATTCCCCCATTAAAAAATATTTAGGTGGCGACTCTGTAATCTGGCAAAGCAGTCCATGTTTGGCACTACTTTTCAAAAAATCTGTTTTTCTTCAAAACGATTTGCCAGAGTTGGACTCTTTGGTTCAGATTAAGAACCGTGACAATTTGAGTCCGAACTGTAGTGGACCCCAATATGAACAGAACGGGACTTAACCCTCCCGGGGCGTTCGGGGACGTCTACACACATCATCTCCACCAAATAAACAAAATTGAAAGACTAAAAATATAACTTAAGTGGCCTCAATGTGGTATCTTTCGGCCTACATCATAGAGAGACAGAGTTCGAAAACAGAGGATCAAGAGTAGAAGAAGAAGAAGAAGAAGAGAGAGAGAGAGAGAGAGAGAGAGAGAGAGAGAGAGCGAGAGAGAGAGAGAGAGAGAGCATAAATGGTGAGTGACACACACACACACACACACATAGAAAAAGAGAGAGAGAGAGAGAGAGAGAAAGAGTGAGTGAAGGATCTCAGATTTGAGGTTTGCAAACCGTCACAAATTGTCATTTTTCAGGTGACGACAATTGTGAATGATCTTAGATCTGAAGTTGTGAATGCAACAAATGATGGTAATGATGAAGACGGTAGAGAAAGAGTTCCATAGTGAGCGACAATGGTGTCAATGAAGAGCAGTGATGTCACTGATGAAGAGAATAGAGATAAGTGCGAGACACAGAAGATAGATTGAGATGAAAGAGAGTGAGTGATTACAAGTTGATATATACACACACACATACACATATATATATGAGGGTATTATAGTAAAAGAAATAAGTTTTAAAATATTAGGGGATTTTGAAAGGGTCTATATAATTCTTATCATTTTGAAAGACAAGTTAGATACTGACGGGTCCATCACCAAATCCCCTTTTTATAAATCACTTTTTCATCTACTTCTCCCAACAAACTCCATATTCTTTCTCTATTCTATTAACAAACTTCCAATTTTTTTTTTCTATTCTATTAAAATATTGTTTTTCATAATAAATTTAAAAGAAATAAAAATTATAAATGTGTACTATAATACTTAAACAAAGCAAAACAATATATATATATATATATATATAAGGGAGCTACAGTGACTCCCTACAAATGGGGAGTCACTATAGCAAATATTAGTTTAGGGTATGGTATAAAGGAACTGATGGGGTAATATAAGGGAGCTCCAACAACTTAAAATACGTAAAGGAATGGTTTAGGGGGAGAGATAGAGATGCTCTTAGTGTCAGCCTCGGTAACCACCTGTCACAGCTATAAATTTTTGTTTTGAAAAATAATTTGTAATAAACAAAAAAACTCATACATCGAATTTTATAAAAATAATGTGAGAGTAACATTTTAAAAATTGTAAATCATTTTATGAGTGTTTTAGTTTAAAATAAAGGAGAAATTATAATTTAGTATATGTTTTTAAGATAAATTTTAAATCGGTGGTAAATTTTATCAATTTTAATAATTAGTTATAAACTTTTTCATTAATTTATAAATATTTTGTGAAAATATCATTGATTTGTAATTTTTCCAAAATAAATTGAAGTAAATTACAAATATACACCCTAAAGTTTATTTAACATATAGGTTATTCCAGTAATTTTGAAAATTACAAATACTTTTTTATCAAAATTCTTTGTTTAACATAATTAACAAAAAAATAAAATTCTTAACTACTTTTCTATACAACAATAAAATTGTATGAATTTTTAATGGAAATATATTTTTGACATTATTAAAACTGTTAATTAACTTAATTAATGAAATGGGTGTTTTTTATACAAATGGAAACTTAAAAGGTGAGATGTAATTTCTAAAATTACATAGAACATTTCGTATTTTAAACAAATCTCATGGAGTGTGTTTGTAATTTTTTCAATAAATTGATACACTTTTGCCAACTCATTCTATATGAATTTTTGTACAAAGTTTTTATTTGTCTATCATCTTTCTTTTCTTTTCTTTTTTTCCTTCTATTTAATAGATAACTCCATACCATATTATTAGTGGTAGGTTACAATAACCTCCCTTGAGTGTAAAAAAAAATATAACATATTTCACAATTTTAATATAATTATATTGACATTCTTTTTAGTGAGACCAGTGTTGGGTTCACAGGCCACTGACCTTGTGCCCTGACAAGGATTGCGCATGTCCAGTCTATGGTCGATTGGAGACAAAACTTAGCCAAAAATAAAAAAACAAATTTTAAATGAATAATGTTATATAAATAAAAAAAATTATACGTAATGATGTGACTTATTAAGAACCATTCATTTCAAACAAAACACCATTTTTTGGATGAATTAAAAAAAAACACCATTAAATATGCATTTATTTACAATAATGATATTGTCACATCATTCTTGTGAAATATTTATAAATTGAGAAATACCCCATCCCCCACCCCCAATTGCACCTCTAATGAGGCGGCAGACAATGCTAACCAATCAACTCCTTTCAAAGTTCTTCCCGCCTTTCAAAATTGTTTGCCACCTTATCTATATATCTATATCTATCCATCTATATATTATATAAGGAAAATTGTGTTTTTAGTGAGGAGCCTTGTGATAGTTTCAATATCTCATACTACTAATTTTCTTGATTTTCTTAATTTTAAATGAGTAAGAAAATCTCTATTGGCTAATTTTTATTTGATAATCTCACATTGGGAAAATAAGGGGAAAAATGAGTTATTTTACTCATATAAAGTGAATCTTATACTCTCATCCCATTTAATATTGCAATGTTGTGCATGCTTCAATTCAATATAGTTTAAATTTTAAAAGTTTTAATTAATTAATTATGACTTAGCCGATTAGGCTAAATCATTTTTGATTGATTAGATTTGTTTGATTTAAAATAAACTAAAGATTGATCAAATTAAAGATTGAAAGACTGAGATTGCTTGATTAGAAATAAATTTTCTGTCCAAATAATTATTAACTTTTAATTTATAATCTCACATCGGAAAAAGAAAAAAAAAAAAGAGTTGTTTCACTTATATAAAGTGAATCTTAATAGTGTAATATTGTATATACTTCAATTCAAGACAGCTTAAATTTTAAAATTAAAATAACATTTAAAAGTTTTGATTAATTAATTTTTGTATAAGTTTGTTGGTCATTTGACCTAACCGATTAGGCTGAACCATTTTGGGTTTGACCAATTCGCCGGTTTAATCGCGATTTCTCATACTGATTTTATTAATTTTAAACAATTAAAAAAATTCCATTGGTTAACTTTCATTCAACCATATAAAAATAAAACTTTAATTAGTTTATAATTTATTTTATAATCTTACATCGGGAAAAGAAGAAAAAGCAAAATTTGTTTCACTATCTATCTATATATTATATAAGAAAAATGAAATTTTTAGGTAGAAACCTTTTAGGAGTTCTAAACCCTTATTCTAAAATTATTGAATTTTCTTAATTTTAAATAATTAAGAAAATTCCCGTTGGCTAACTTCAATTTATCTTTTATTTTACAACCTTACATTGGAAAAAGAAAGAAAAAGTGAATTGTTTCATTTACATAAAGTGAATCTTATGCTCCCATTTATATAAGCAAAAAGAGATTTTTAATGAGAAGCCCTATGATCAATATCTCATACTCATTTTTTTGATTTTCTTAATTTTAAACAATTAAGAAAATCCACATTAGCTAGCTTCAATTTAACTTTTATTTTACAATCTAACATAAACGTTTTGATTTTAAAAATAATTTTGTATGAGATTTTGAAACTCTCATAATATTTAACTTTAAAATAATTACAATCCCACATCTCAATAAAAAATAAAAAATAAATAAAGCGAGTTGTTTCACTTATATAAACTGTTACAATCTCACATCGAAAAAAAAAAAAAAAAAGTGAGTTGTTTTACTTATATAAAATAATCTTATAAAGAGGGTTTTAAGGGAGAAGCTTTCTAGAAGTTCCAAACCCTCATTCTGAAATTATTAAATTTTCATAATTTTAAATAATTAAGAAAATTCTCATTGGCTAGCTTCCATTTACCTTTTATTTCACAATTCCAAATCGGCGAAAAAAAGAAAAAGTGAATTGTTTCATTTATATAAAGTGAATTTTATGCTTCAATTTATATAAATTATTGAAATTTCTTAATTTTAAATAATTAAGAAAATCTCCATCCCAAACCGGGGGAAAAAAGAAAAAAGCGAATTGTTTCATTTACTTAAAGTGAATCTTATGCTCAAATTTATATAAATTATTAAAATTTCATAATTTTAAATAATTAAGAAAATCTCATTGATTAGCTTCCATTTAACTTTTATTTTACAATCCCATATTAAGAAAATAAGGAAAAAATGAATTGTTTCACTTATATAAAGTGAATCTTATACTCCCATTTATACAAGTAAAAGAAGATTTTTAATGAGAAGTCCTATAATCAATACCAAATTTTTTTTGATTTTCTTAATTTTAAACAATTAAAAAAATTTCCATTAGTTAGCTTTCATTTTACTTTTATTTTATAATCCCATATAGACGTTTTGATTTTAAAAATAATTTTGTATGATATTTTGAAACTCTCATAATATTTAACTTTAAAATAATTACAATCCCACATCGAGAAAAGAAAAAAAAAATGAGTTGTTTCACTTATATAAAGTGAATCTTATACTCTCATTTAATATTATAGTATTGTGCATGTTTCAGTTCAAGATGGTTTAAATTTTAAAATAAAATTTAAAGGTTTTAATTTATTAATTTTGCTATAAATTGGTTGGTCTTTTGACTTAGCCGATTAGGCTGAATCATTTTCGATTTGACTGATTCACTGGTTTAACCACAGTTTTAGCTATTTTATTAAAATATATTGCTTAGATTTGTTTGATTTGAAATAAACTAAGATTGACCTTATTAAAAATTGAACGACTGAAATTGTTTGATTAGAAATGAACTTTTCGTCCAAATAACTGTTAACTTTTATTTTACAATCTCACATCAGGAAAAGGAGCAAAAAATGAGTTGTTTCACTATATAAACCTTATGCTCCCATTTAATATATAGTGTTGCGTATGTTTCAGTTCAAGACAGTTTAAATTTTAAAATTAAAATAAAATTTAAAAGTTTTAATTAATTAATTTTTGTATAAGTTGGTAGGTCCTTTGACCTAACTGATAGGGTGAACCGTTTTCGATTTGACTGATTCACTGGTTTAACTGCGATTTTAGCAATTTTATCAAAATATATTGGTTAAATTTGTTTGATTCGAAATAAATTAAAGATTGACTTAATTAACAAATTAAACGGTAAAGATTGCTTGCTTCAAAATAAACTTCCTGCCCAAACTATTGTTAACATTTAAACAATTAAGAAAATCTCTATTGGCCAACTTTCATTTAACTTTTATTTTATAATCTCACATCGAGAAAAGAAGAAAAAAGTGAATTATTTTACTTATATAAAGTGAATTTTGTATTTCCATAATGAGATTTGTATTGAGAAACGTTATGATCAATATCTCATACTAAATTTTGTGATTTTCTTAATTTTAAACAATTAAGAAAATCCCAATTTATTAGTTTCTATTTAACTTTTATTTTACAAAATATAAAAAATTAAATATAATTATCATATTTTTATTAAATAATATATTATTTTATCTCATGCATAGCACGAGTGAAATGCTAGTTAGAAGTGTAATTAGAAGTGATGAAATAAAGAAATGTAGCAAAACTCATAAATTTTATGTAGGGATAAAATTTTCCATTTTAAATAGTCAGTACTGATTATGGGGAAACATTTCCATCAAATTCTAGGGGCAAAAAAGATAACCTCTTAAGGAGAATGATAGATAACCAATGGAATAAATGCACATCTCCAGGTCAACTTGCAAATGAATAGAAGAAATACCACGATAACTACACAAAATGTAAAATCTCATTAGTTAAAGATAATGCAGTTTAAGAGGAAGTGCTTATTTAGCAAGATTCAATTTGTTCAGTGGGTAAATTGGCAACTTCTTCTCTCTCTCTTTTTCTCTCCTATAGATGATCGGTAATTGGTACCGGTGGTTCAAGCAATACCACAATACAAGTTTTGCCTTCCAATCTAGAAACGCTCATATAATCTCGTAAGTCCCCATCACAAGATATTAAAATCAAATCACCGTCCTCATCTTTATACTTGACACAATAAGTTCCAGCCTCTAGGTTTAGCCTCTGCGCCACTTCTTGCTGCAACTCTATGAGCCTCGATGACAAAGACAGACGAAACTTAATTGCATTACCTTCTGCATATTTTGCTTTTATAGTCACAACATTGTCATCTTGCATCGTTGTATCATGTGGCTCGGTGTGAACAATAGTAGCTGAGGGTTGAGCAGAAGGAAGATCATCAAGATTCCATTGTGAGCTTTGTTCCAGATCAACACACGGGGCCGATTCATTGAGCTGAGAGCAAACAACCTTGTTTTTCTTGCGAGGTGGCCACCTCTTGATAAGATAAACCCTACATACACGCTTCAACGTAGACTTGCTAACTGCAAAAGAAGAATCCAAATAAGAGAACTTACTCTCTATTGTTTCTACAAAAAGCCCAATATATTCTCTACCGGAAGAGTCCATCTAGTTGAAATAACTACCAAGATCACAAGCAACCTTATATTTTAATTTATGAAAGTCCAAGCATACCTCCGAGGCTTTGGGCAGCATCCTCAAGTTTCATTTCTGAAGTTTGTAGGATTTCTTCTAAGGAAATTTCAATTTTAACTCCCTTTTTATTGTCTTCTCTGTTTGACGACTTTACTGTGGCTCCAGATTTGTCGCCTTTTCTTGTTGACGCCTTTACTGTGCCTCCAGATTTGTTGCCTTTTCTTTTTGACGCCCTCACTATGTCTTTCTCTTGTGTACAAGTAATAGCAAGGTTGCTATGTTCTGTACCAAAAACATTGCTTCCAGTATTTATGGCATTCACTAATTGTTGATCTGATGAATCCACTTGCATTACCTCAACTTCACTTTGTGAGAGTTCCAGCTGAGGCAAAGATATAGTAGTTTGGGGGATTTGAACAGGATCAAGTTTCTCACCATTTTGAATACTAATTTCTTCAATATGTAATTCTTCCCCAAGTTCTTCTATAGAAGCAACCCTAAGACAACGAAAATTTTTCCTCATTGTTTCCAATATTTTCCTTAATGAGGTATGAGGGTTTTCACTGGCATTGTTGCTCATTGGCATAAAAACCTCTAGCACGTAAACATCATTTCCAGTGTAATTGCTCTCCAAGCGTATTGCGAAGCAACCGCTTAATCTAGCCTTTTGTGCATAGTGTGCCAATGGGTACTCACTTAGGCTAAGTTGAGTTACATCCCTGCAGAATACCATATTAGTGGACAAAAGTGCTCTCCCAACAACCCCCACCCCATTCTTTAAGTGAAACAAAGAACTGATATGACGAAAAGCATCTACATCTTCACCATAGTCATCTTCATCTTCACCATAGTCATCTTTCTTGTAATAACAACTTGCATGATGGATGCCACCATCAACCAGAGCCCTGCATGGCCAACTCATCTTGCATGGGACCCATGCCTGAGCAAAAGGTACATCATGAACATCACATACCCTTTTCAACACGTTCTTGATTTCATCAAAGGCAACTTTATGAGCTTCATTTTTGTTGTCATCCTAGTTTGAAAGTATTGTCAGATTCAGGTATTAGTGAGCAAATATTTCTCACCATATTAATTTAAGAAAAATAAAAAAAACCAAATTTGACATTGCATTATAGTTTGCCACTTACTAATTCCATGTCCTTGTGATAAGATACAACTGAACATTTCAGACCAAACTTCTGCAGGGGAATGGAAAGATGCAACTGAGGAATCTCATAAACTTCAAAATGTAGAATAATATTTTACAAATAAAAGGAAGCATATAAAAAACTCTATAATGGAAAAAATTCAGTCCATCGTAATATCTATTATCATGTTTGGTTCAATAAAAGGGAAAGAATATACATTGGAAATTTGGAAATGAAATCACCATATCCTCCAATTTAGGAGAATGGTCATTTTATTGGAAAGCCAAAGATTACTAGCCATTCTATTCAAGCCTACAATCATTCCAACCAACAAAACACTACCTTAGTGTAGTAATCTCATTCCAGTTTGGGAACCAAACTAGGAATTGCATTCTCATTTTAGAACACATCCAAACAACGAAATGAAAGAGACTTGACATAAGATTCTTATTATGCATCATTGAATTGTTCTTGCCATCCAAACATGAGTGTGTTAAAACACTTATGATCTAGAAAAATGAGAATGAGGTTTACTATTTTGTGTGTTAACCCCTCCGAGCATAGTTAACAAACACATGACAAATTTAACAGAGTGTTTAACACTTGTGTTAAAGGGTTATTTTTCTCTTTGAACAGGCAAACCCCCACCAACTTATTACACAAACAAACACACCACACCACTGTAGATGTTCTAAGAGAGAGAGAGTGTAATGAGTAATCAATATTAACAAGATATTGAAAATGCCAATTTGTGAGTGAGTGGGGGGCTAACCTCAAAATGTTTATATATTCCGTACTGAAAATAGCGGATACAAATTAGTAATCTAAGGTCTTCGTGTTCCACTGGTGACACTACTTCAATTACGCCAACACACCTTTGGGTAGAAGATGCAAAGACTGGGAAAGCGAAAGATTGTCGGACTCCGCAACGTAGAGCATCGTCACGCTGTGGATACTCAGTGATAGAGTAAAACTCCACATTAGGAGTGGAATCGGGGAATTGATGCTTGAACACTCGGCCAGGAAGGTGTTGTTCACAAGTCTTCCCCCCATCCAAATCAATGTCAAATTTAGAATCCATACAGGTCATCCTATACCCACAAAGTCCTTCAGTACCAAGTCGATCATCAGATGATATTAGATAGAAAGGTCGGTTTCGAGTTGTAAGAAAAGACCGGCCCTCTTTTGTTGTTATGGGTGCCCAATATTGAACTAGTATCGGACCATCAGGCCAACTGTTTCTAGTTGTGTAAAGCAAAACTGTGATGATCTTGTTTAAGTTGGAAATATCTGATAAAAACAAACAAATTTCAGAAGAGGATTGATTTCAAAACAAGGTAACATTATTGATTTAAATTGACTTGAAACGACTAAACTATAAGATAAATAAATAATAAATATTCAAATCTAAAAATAATAATCATAATAAATAAAGAAAGAGAGATAGGAGTAACTCACCGCCGTCGGGGAGAATAAAAGGACGTTGGGGTTCGTGGTCTTCTCGGCTCCAGAAAACGACTCCATAGAAATATTTTGAAAAAGAAGAAAAACGTAAGGGCAACCAATTGAGTTCCTTGTACATATATTCCTTGAAATCGTCAGGTAAATACGAGCAAAATTCCTCTTCTGCGTCGGCCATTTTTCTGAGAAATCAAATCGGGGACATTCCAGTCCCAACTAGGGTCAGACTTCAAAAAGGGTCAGACTTCAAAATGGTTGCGTTCAAAGGCTTTTTTTCCATCGAGGAGTTCTCATTCACTCTCTACAAAAAATAAATAAATAAATAAATAACAAGTCAAGTCAATATTTTCTTAAGTCCCCCTTTTTAGATTATTATTTTTTATTTGTTTATTTTTTAAGATAAATAAAAGTTGAAATGAAAAATTACATAAGGTATTTTGAAACAGCACTGATTAGTGCCCCGAAAAAAAGGGGCACTAAAGTCCCGAAATTCCATATGAAGTAAAAAAAAAAAAAAAAAAAAAAAAAACTTACCCAGAATAGAAATTAGGGACATTAGTGCTCACAGTTTTAGTGCCACAAATCATTTTTCATTTTGAAAAGATAGTTAAAATTTATTTTTCAATTTTTAATTCCATTTGGATTATATTATCTTTCATAAATTTTACACATTTTTTTAAAAAAATTCAAAAAAATTAAAAAACTATTTTTTAACCATTTTCCTAACATAGTTCATAATTACTTTGGGATGTTAATTAAAAGTTGATTTTTTAATTTTTTTTATTTTGTTTTTAGAATGTATAAAAAATTAAAGAATTGATGTGGCTCAATATAAGTTAAAAATTAAAAATTAACTTTTAACCCTATTCTCAAAATTGACCGAAAGACCAAAGGCTTAGCAACCACAAATTGCACAAGAAAAGGAGGAATTTCCTCCATCCAACAACAACCTCATCAAGATCAACGGCCATCGTTACAAGACAATCAACTACCAAATCACCTTAACGCTTGACATGCTACACTAGTTGTTCATCAAAATGCCAAAACAAATTTCTCACAGATCGATCAATATGTGCAAACCCAGCAAGACAAAAGTCATGCGAGCACACAACCCAGATTACGATAGATATAATTATTACAATTTGGCTTCTCTGTTTGGCCTTTCTAGATTTATTTTGAAATTAATTTCAGTGATTTAAATTATTTATTTTATAAATTTATTGAGTGAAATATTTATATAAAAAAAGAAGTAAAATAATTGGACATCAGTAGTTATATATTTAAATTATTTTTATTTAAAAAAAATAGACAATAAATATAATTTTAAGAATTTTTTGTAATATAAATTTGATTTAAATATATACCTATTGATATCCAATGATCTTAATTTTTTGAATGAATATTCTACTTAATGGGTCTTAAAAATGAACGGTTTGAAATCAATTCTACAAAATTCAAACGCTCTCTCAAATTAAAATAATTATTAGTATGATAGTAACTTTAGTTATTAAGTTGGACATATAAGATATATTGTTGTGTTTATTTGTGTAGTATTATAGTGATATTAGAGTGTATGTGCTCTTTAAAATGGGCATGTTCATTATTATAATTAGGCCTCGTTTGAGAATATATTTTTTTAGTAATTTTTTAATTTTTTGGCTAAAATATTATGTAAAAAAAATTAATATGTTTAGGATGACTTTTTAATTTTTTACGAAAAGATGTGCAAAAAGTAAAGAGAAAATAGAATCTTTAACTTTTTAGTATAGATTGTTGCCTTTTTAATTTTTTTAATGACTTTTTGACTTTTTAACTAAAATCACCCCTTACCAAATGAGGCCTAGGCCGTACTATTTTACTTTCACAAACGGGCTAAAGACTATACTAGTTATTTTAATAAAATTTTTCTAAACTATTTACATGTGAGTGACTTTTTAAATAGTTTGTATCGATAAATAAATAAATAAAATAAAAAGTAGTGTTGGAGTTTTAAACATTAAAAAAAATAGTTAAGTAAAATAAAGAGTGGTGTTCGAGTTTTAAATAATAATAATAATTAGGCAAAATAAACAATATATTCATTTTTTGTATTTTAACTAGTGAAAAACAAAGGTTGCGTTTAGTTTAATTTTGAAACTGTGATTCTCTTTTTGGAATTGTAATAAATATGACATCCTAAATATTTAATTAATACCACAACCAATCACGATAATAATAATAATAATAATAATAATAATAATAATAATAGCAAAACAAAATAACTAATTTTATGATGATATGCGATAAAGTATAATTTGATTTATATTAGGAGTCATTGTGTAATTTTTCTATTAATTAGGATTAATGTAAAATTAAGCAGGATTATTGTAGATAAACCTCAATGTGGAGTGGATGAGCTCAAGGGAAAAAATAAAAAAATAAAAAAATAAAATCAAGAAGCTTATCCGTAAGCATCCCAAAGGAAGAGCTACGTGGTGATACCAGGTTGTTCCTTGGAGGGGAAGGGAAATGGATTAGATTAGAGAGAAAGGGGCTGGGAAGCACCTATAAAGAAGGGGCTTTAGGAAGAAGTGAGGAGTAAGACCATCTCCAACGCTTCATCAGATTGTTCACCATATTTAAATTTGATAAAAAAAAGGGCAGCTTTTGGACCTCCAACAGTTTCACCAAACTGATATCAAATTGAGAACGACGCAAATCTTTCACCAAACTGAGGAGCTGCTTCTATTTTCATCTATTCACTGTGCGTTTACGTTGGAGGTAGGTCCCACTGGACAACCGACCAGACGTCCGGCCGGTTGTCCCATCGGTCGTCCCTTGCATACACAAAATGACAAGCTTCTTTGGAATCGAATTGCGCACTGTTCTCTTCCTGTTTGCGCTCAAAATGCTTCAACGTTCAGCGATGTTTCTCTGTAAATCGCTTTCTAGACACCCTTTTCATCGATCTTCAATACCCATTTCTTCTTTTACCTTCAAATCACTCACAACTTTCTCAAACCAATGCGTTTCAGACTCATTTTCGTCTCAAAATCCTATGAAAATCTGTCATTTTCTTCGCCCAACAAGCTCAAACTCTGCAATCCAGTTGGGGATTTCCAGATTACGAGGCAATACTGTGTTGATACGAGCAAAGTGATCGACAAGATCAACCTCAAGTTCGCAGAGGCAAGGAAGGAGATAGAGACGGCCTTGGATTCCAAAGAAACTGTGTATTTTGATAAGGAAGCTTTGTGTGCTCGGGACGCGGTTAAAGAAGTTCTGGACACGTATGAGGGGTTGCTAGCAAAGTTGCCAGAGAAGGAAAATGGTGCAATATAGAGGTCTATAGGGCTCAAGATTGAGCAATTGAAGGCTGAGCTTGAACACTTGAATGATTAGTGGTAAGGTTTGTTAATTAATCTGAGTTTTGTCATGCCTTGATTCGAGTTCATTGCTTTTTATGTTTGATGTTGTAAGTTTCATGGTTGAGGATCGAATTTATTTGTTGGAGGGAAAAAGAAATGGAAACAAATTGGAAACAGAAAAAGAGGGAAAAACAAAAAAAAAAAATTCAGTTGCCTTACCAGTCAACTAGTCGGTTGACTGGCCGATCTTCCCACCAGTCGTCCCATGTCTTTTGATGCATGCTACAGTGGAACTGTTGGAACCGCTCGTATCAGATCGAGAAACTTGCCTTTTTTTTACTCAAATTTGGTGAAAAAATAGGTGAATCGTTGGAGATGCTCTAAGGGAGGCGGGGCCTGTCAGTAAAAAGGGGAATTTCGGTGAACGGAAAAGTCACAATAAGGGATTAATATAAAGGCGAGTTATATTATATTTTGAGTCATTTTAATATATTTTACGTATGTTTTGAGTTATCATAATTTATTTAACATAATTTGTGTTTTATAAATTGTATTAGTATTTCAATTATGTTGATTATTCTCTGAAGTCTATTTGCTTAAATTGAAACCCATGAATATGTTTGTTTAAATTTTAGAAATTATTTGACAATGATTTTATAAACAATTATTTTCTATAAGTACCACTCCTGGAGTCCCATGCCTTGGGAGACTTAAATAAACCATTGGCCTCTGATTGGTCACCTTGTGGCCCTTTGTTTGTCATGATCCATTGACCTCTGTTCTGACTGTTACTCATGTGACTTTTGTTCTGTTTTGTACCGTGATTATGGTTATTTATTTACATAATTTCTGTATTTTAATTTTTGTCACTTTAATTAATTTATTTATTCAAATTAATTTATGTTAATGTTAATGTTTTAGCTTCAATAACTATTAATAGTTATTTTGTGTCCCCTATACTCTTGGTATAATATTTTTCACTCTGCTGTGTACTTATAGCTGTTATCCATTTCAGGTGATGAGATGTAAAGAAGAATTGTAACCTCCTATAATGGGACCCGTACGGAATTTGATGCCGACTTGTTACATTTTTTTTTTTTCTTTTCTTTTTCTTTTCTTTTCTTTTCTTTTCTTTTTCTTTCTAAAATTCTGTCATCACATAATAAAATAATAGAGGCCCTACAGATGTATTTTCTTAATAATAGAATGATTAATGAAGTCAATTTTCAGTTTAATTATTTTTCTTACTTCCTTTATTCCTCTGCCTGCGCCATTTAATTTGTTAAGATTAGAACTAGTTAGTAAGTTGTGATTCCAGACCTAAGCCTCTGGGGTTGGGTCGTGATAATTTAAGTGTGGAATTGTGAGTTGAGTTTTGAAAAGAGAAAATTAGTTAAAATCATAGTGGCATTTTAAAAAAATTATAAATAATTTTAATGAGTCTTTTTAAGGGCGCACTTTTACCAATTCATTATGTATGAATTTTTGTACAAATTTGTAGGTATAATATAATACCACTTTTTTTTTTCTCTTTTTATTTAACAAAGAAAAATACCCTATACCATTTTTTTTTTATGACTAATTGTCCAAGCTAACTTATGCACACCTCAAATAATACTCTATACTATTTTTTTTTTATGACCGAATGTCTAGGCTAACTACGCGAACCTCGACTAATACTCTATACCTTTTTTTAATCTCAGGACCCATGCAAACGGTCCCCTCCACCTGGATCGGATAAATCTCGGACATAATCGACAAGTTGCTCCTAATAAGAGTTGAACTTAAGACCTAAAAACAACACATTCCAAAGTCTCAAGTTACACCCATTAAGCCAAACCCTTAGGCCATGTTTGTTTGGCAGATTAGGTTGGATGAGATTGTTAGTGAAAAGATTGTTAGTGAAGAAATTGTTAATGTAGGGATTGTTAGTGAGGAGATTAAGTAAAAGTGTGTTTATTTTGATGATAGTGTGGGAGATGATTAGTAATGAGATTGTTAAATTATTTTTATACAAAATAAATAAATAAATTATTTCTATATTAAAAAAAATTAAAACAAACAGGTGCACTTGGCACAAATTTTTTTTTTATATATAAAATAGACTCAATCCCCTCACTATTTTCTAATCTCACCCAAAATCCAGCCAAGCTAATCCCCCTATGTGAGGGTATTCATAGTCCCATGAGACTACTAGTCCCTTTCTATTTTTGTCAACTAAACATGGGCTATGTAAGGCCCACAGGATTGGTAGTCCAACACCCCCACCTATGGAGCCAAACAAATATGGCCTTAGAGTTTACTCTATACCATATTATAATGAGTAAATTACATTAACTTTTCTTAAGTTTAAAAAAATATAGGCAAATTATCAACACCCCCTCGAGGTTTGAGTAAAATACGGATTTCCCCCTAAAGTTTGGAGAATTACAAATTGCCTCATGAGGTTTATATTTGCATAACAAATGATGGGGCAATTTGTTATGTAAATGTAAACCTCAGGGACAATTTGTTATGCAAATATAAACCTCAAGGGGCGGGATGTAATTTCTCAAACTTTAGGGGAGAATTCGTATTTTAATCAAACCTCAAAAGAGTGTTGATAATTTGCCCAAAAAATATATATAACAAATTTTATAATTTTAACATAATTACACTTTTCTTTCCGTTTAATAAGGTTAGTGTTGAGTTGGGTGGGCCACCGACCTTATGCTCACTCTAACTTGGATTGCACCTACGGATCGGAGACAAACCTTAGCCAAAATAAAAATAAACAAATTTTAAAATGTTAGTATTGATCTTTGGCCATGTTTGTTTGGTTCCATAGGTGGGGGATTAGACTACCAACCCTGTGGGCCCTACATAACCCATGTTTGGTTGACAAAAATAAAAGGGACTAGTAGTCTCATGGGACTATGAATACCCTCACATAGGGGGATTAGCTTTGCTAGATTTTGGGTAGGATTAGGAAAATAGTGAGGGGATTGAGCCTATTTTATATAAAAATTTCATTTTTTTTTACCAAGTGTACCTGTTTGTTTTAATTTTTTTTAATATAGAAATAATTTATTTATTTATTTTATATAAAAATAATTTAACAATCCCATTACTAATCATCTTCAACACTATTATCAAAATAAACACACTTTTACTTCATCCCCTCACTAACAATCCCCACATTAACAATCTCTTCACTAACAATCTTTCACTAACAATCACATCTAACCTAATCTGCCAAACAAACATGGCCGGGGAAACATTACCACCAAATTCTTGGGAGAAAAAAAAAAAACCCTTAGGGAGGGTAACAACCAATGGGATAAATGCACATATTCAAATAAATTTGCAAATGAATAGAAGAAATACCACAATAACTACATACATCAGTTAAAGTTAAGCCAATTTAACAGGCAATGCTTATTTAGCAAGATTCAAGTTGTTCTGTTGGTAATGGGCAACTTTTTTTTAATTTTTTTTTTTATGATCAGTTATTGGCAACTTTTGCTCAAGCGATACCACGATAGAACTTCTACCCAGCGATCTAGAATCGCGCAAGTCCTCATCGCAACCTATTAATATCAACTCCCCGTCCTCATATTCGTACTTGACATAATAAGTTCCAGCCTTTAAGTTTAGCCTTTTAGCCACTTCTTGCTACAACTGTAAGAATCTTGATGACAAAGACAGACGAAATTTCATGGTAATACCTTCTCCATATTTTGCTTTTATAGTCACAATATTCGCATCTTGCATTGTTATATCGTGTGGCTTAGTGTGAACAATAGTAGCCGAGGATCGAGTGGAAAGCAGATGATCAGAATTAACACACGAGGCAGATTCATCGAGTTGAAAGCAACCAACCTTGTTTATTTTGCGAGGTGGCCACCTCTCTATACCAAAAGTCCTACATACATGCTTTAATGTAGATTTGCTAACTGCGAAAGGAAAAATCAAAATAAGAGAACTTACTTTATATTTGTTTTTGCAAAAAGCTCAATATATATTCTCTACCAAAAGAGTCCATCTAGTTGAAATAACTACCGACATCACAAGTAACATTACATTTTAATTTAAGAAAGTGCAAGCATACCTTTGAGGCTTTTCGCAGCATTCTCAAGGCTCAATTCTGAATTTTGTAGGATATCCTCTACCGGAATTTTAATTTTAACTCCTATATTGTTGCCATCTCCTTTTGACGTCTTTCCTGTGCTTCCAGATTTGTTGCCTATTCTTTTTGACACTTTTACTATGTTTTTCTCTTGCGTACAAGTAATAGCAAAGTTGTTATGTTCTGTACTGCCAACATCGCTTCCAGTATTTACCGCATTCACAAATTGTTGATCTGATGAATCCACTTGCATTACCTCAACTTCACTTTGTGAGAGTTCCAGCTGGGGCAAAGATGTAGTAGTTTGGGGGATTTGAACAGGATCAAGTTTCTCACCATTTTGAATACTAATTTCTTCAATATGTAATTCTTCCCCAAGTTCTTCTCTAGAAGCAATCCTAAGACAACGAAAATTTTTCCTCATTGTTTCCAATATTTTCTTTACTGAGGTATGTGGGTTTTCACTGGCATTGTTGCTCATCGGCATAAAAAACTCTAGCACATAAACTTCGTTTCCAGTGCAATTGCTTTCCAAGCATATTGCGAAGCAACTGCTTAATCTAGCCTTTCGTGCATAGTGTGCCAATGGGTACTCAGTTAGGCTAAGTTGAGTTACATCCCTGCAAAATACCATATTAGTGGACAAAAGTGCTCGCCCAACAACTCCCACCCCATTCTTTAATTGAAACAAAAGATTGATACGATGAAAAGCATCTTCATCTTCATCATAGTCATCTTCATCTTCACCATAGTCATCTTTCTTGTAATAACAACTTGCATGAAGGATGTCACCATCAACCAGAGTCCTGCATGGCCAACCCATCTTGCATGGGACCCATGCCTGAGCTAAAAGTACATCATGAACATCACATAACCTTTTCAATACGTTCTTGGTTTCATCGAAGGCAACTTTACGAGCTTCATTTTTGTCATCATCCTAGTTTGAAAGTATTGTCACATCTAGGTATTAGTCAAAAAATATTCCTCACCGATTAATTTAAGAAAAATAAAAAAACAAAATTTGACATTACATTATAGTTTGCCACTTACTAATTTCATGTCCTTGTGTTTAAATACAACTAAACATTTCAGACCTAACTTCTGCAGGGGAATGGAAAGAAGCAACTGACGAATCTCATAAACCTTGAAATATAGAATAATATTTTACCAATAAAAGGAAGCATATAAAAAACTCTACAATGGAAAAAATTCAGTATGTCGGAATATCTATTATCATGTTTGGTTCGATAAAAAGAAAAGAATATACATTGGAAATTTGGAAATGAAATCAACATATTCACCAATTTAGGAGAATGGTCAATATATTGGAAAGCCAAAGGTTAGCCATTCTAATCAAGCCTACAATCTTTCCAACCAACAAAACACTACATTAGTGTAGTAATGTCATTCCAGTTTGGGAACCGAACTAGGAATTGTACTCTCATTTTAGAACACATCCAAACAACAAAATAAAAGAGACTTGACATAAGATCCTTATTATGCGTCATTGAATTGTTCTTGCCATCCAAACATGAGTGTTTTAAAACACTTATGATCCAGAAAAATGAGAATGTGGTTTACTCTTGTGTGTTAACCCCTCAGAGCATAGTTAACAAACACATGACAAATTTAACATAATGTTTAACACTTGCGTTAAAGCATTATTTTTCTCTTTGAACAGGCAAACCCCTACCAACTTATTACGCAAACAAACACACCACACCACTGTAGATGTTCTGAGAGAGAGAGAGTGTAATGAGTAATCAATATTAACAAGATATTGAAAATGCCAATTTGTGAGTGAGTGGGGACTAACCTCAAATTCTTCATATATTTTGTACCAAGAATAGGAGTGACAAATTATAAATCCAGGGATTCGCATTGGTGTCACTACTTAAATTACACCAACACACCTTTGGGTGGAAGATTTAAAGACTGGGAAAGCCAAAGATTCTCCAAATCCGCAACGTACAGCATCGCCGAGCTGTGGATACTCAATGATAGAGTAAAACTCCACAATAGGAGTGGATTCGGGGAATCGATGCTTGAACACTCAGGCAGGAAGCCCAATGTGTTGTTCAGAAGTCTCCCCCTCACCCAAACCAATGTCAAATTTATAATCCATAGAGATCATCCTATACCCACAAAGTCCATCAATACGAAGTCGATCATAAAATGATGTTAGAGAGAAAGGTTGGTTTCGAGTTGTAAGAATAGACCGGCCCTCTTTTGTTGTTATGGGTGCCCAAAATTGAACTCGTATC
This sequence comes from Camellia japonica, assembly GCA_030407325.1. Lineage (NCBI taxonomy): Eukaryota > Viridiplantae > Streptophyta > Magnoliopsida > Ericales > Theaceae > Camellia > Camellia japonica. The sequence goes on along the minus strand of JAPPVO010000031.1, from coordinate 11,815,730 downwards.
GGGCTAGCAGCCCAATGGTGCATTATTCTGTAAAGCAAATCTTTTATGATCTTGTTTAAGTACGAAATATCTGATAAAATCAAACAAATTGATTTCAAAACAAGGTAAGTAAATTGATTTCACTTTTCTGAATTTAATTTTTTAAAAATTGATTATTTTGTTTTTTATATTTTTTTATTTTTACTGAATATTTTTTAAATTTTAAATAATTTTTTTTTTTACTTTTTTAGATGTACCTTATTTAGATATATCTAAATAGTAAAATATTTGTTAAAAAGTATTTTAAAAAATTAATAAATACACAAAAATACGAAAAATGTACTAAATTTTTATATTTTTTGATAGTTAGTGTATTTTTAAAAGATTTTTTCACAAATATTATACTTTTTAAGTATATTTATGTTAGATGTGTCTAAAATTTTTTTAAAAAAATGTTTAAAATATTAAAAAAAATTCATTAAAAACATTAAAATACGAAAAATAAAAATAACTTTTTTTTAAAAAAATATTTTTTGAAAACCAGAACCAAACAAGCTGATTATTATTATTGATTTAAATTGACTCGAAAATAAACTATAAAATAAATAAACAAAAATATTAGAAATCTCAAAAAATTTACCAAAAATATCTCACTAATGTGGAACTCACATATAACCCATATTGTGTGGATTATATACTCATATGATACATTTGATAAACATTTTAATAGAATTTTTAAGACCTATACCATTACTCATAAATAAATGAATGAAGAGAGATAGGAATAAGTCACCGCCGTTGGGGAGAGTAGAAGGACGATGGGGTTCGTCGTCTTCTCGGCTCCAGAAAACCCCTCCATAGAAATATTTTGAAAGATATTTTGTAAAAATACTTGATGGCAACCAGTTCAGTCCCTTGTCCATATATTCTTTGAAATCGTCCGGGAAACAAGAGCAAAATTTCTTTACTGCATCGGCCATTTTTCCGCAAAATCAATCGGGGGGACCTTACAGTCCCAACTATGGTGCTAAATACTACAATTTTTTCTAACTACTCTACCTACTCTCCTAAGGTTCAAGTTGGATACAAAAAGGCTCGACTTCAAAATGGTTGCGTTCAAAAGGCTCATTCACTCTCTACAAAAATAACAAGTCAAGTCAAGATTACGTTGGATACGGTTTGGTCCTTTGTTGACTTTCTCAGCTTATTTTAAAATTAAATTTCTAAGATTCCTTAATTAAAATATTTATAGAAAAAATTAAAATAATTTGATATTAATAGTTATGTAGGGTTTATTTGGTAAGCTGGTTAAAAGTCAATTTTTAGCTTTTAACCAATTTTAAGTCACATCACCTCTTATATTTTTTACTCATAAAAATACAAAAAGGCCAAAAAAATCTCAAAAAATCAACTTTTAACTAACTTTCAAAAACAACCCATATTTAAATTATATTTATTTTTAAAAAATGACAATAAATATAATTTTAAGAATTTTTTGTAATATAAATTTAATTTAAACATATATCTATCGATATCCAATCATTTTATTTTTTTTGAATAAATATTACACGGGTCTTTAAAATGAACGGTTCGGATAATTGAAATCGATCCTACCAACTCAAATGTTCTCTCAAATTAAAATGAACGGTTCGGATAATTAAAATCAATCCTACCAACTCAAACGTTCTTTCAAATTAAGATGATCGACTTGAGATAAGTTAAACCATAATCATTAATATGATGTGATTAAGAAAATTGCTTCGGACCCCCACTGGGGGTCGACCCCCAGTGAGGTGGCGCGCCGTGATTGGGCAAAAAAAAAATTGTTTTATTTATTTATTTTTTTTTTTTGAGTTTCAGCCAGTGGGGGCTCGCCACCTCACTGGGAGTGCGACCCCCACTGGGGGTCTGCAGCATATTGCTGTGATTAAATAAGAAAATTATTAGTATAATAGTTATTAAGTTTGACATATAAGATACGAGTTAGATTTCTCTTATGTTCACATCTCAACATGAGAGAATTTGAGGGAGCCGTGAAACCCACCATAAGTCTTGTTTTGATAATCTAACCTGTTCACTTTTAGAACTCGTGGAGTAGAATATTAATGTAAAAAATAAGATGATTAGATATCGATAACTATACGTGTTGAATCAAATTTGAATTACAAAAAATGAATAATTATTTCTGAAATTATATTTGTTGTCTATTTTTTAAAAATAAATATGATTCAACACATGTAACAATAGATATCCAATAATCATATATCCGTGTCAATTTCTTGTTATACAGATTTGACATTAATTCGACCTGTTTAATATTCGTGTTATTGAGTCATGCCATATACGTATTCGTATAAAAAAATAGTCAATTCTAACTTATTAATTTTATGTATAATTCAAATCAATGTTGGAAATTTCTACCTCTGGGGTAAAGCTTGTCCAACTTCTTTCAATGTATGGGTGGGGATGGAATCGTAAAGAGGAAGACGGGGTTGCGCTGGAAAGCAAGCAAGGCTCTTTTTCTTCTCTGACGTTTTCCAACCGTGAGAATGAGAATATTTTTATGAGCAAACAAAAAGTTCTATAGTCTCAAATTTTTGGGCAAATTTTACTTTATGTTTTGTTTGCTTTTCTAATATTTGAATATGACTATATAGCTTCTTTTTGATTTGTGAATTAAAGTGTATCATTAGGTCGGTTAACGATTTAATGAAAAAAAATTAATATGTTTCAATATTTTTGTCATTTGCTTGGAAGAGAAAGTGTACTTCAACTCTTTATACTTATTTCATGTGTAATTACCCTCTTGAAATTTGAAAATAAACACATTAACGCTCTTAGTCTGTCACGTATTTTACACTTGTTGTTAAGATAGACGGAATGTTTAACGGTACACTTCAATTCACAAATTACGTGAAAATTATGTGATCATTTTTAAACATTAAGGGTAAACCACACATTAACCCTATTAGTCTGTCACGTATTTTACACTTGTTGTTAAGATAGACAGAATGTTTAACGGTACACTTAAATTCACAAATTACGTGAAAATTATGTGATCATTTTTAAACATTAAGGATAAACCACACATTACCTAAACCAAAAAGGTATATTTGGTAGAACTTTTGAGTCTCCAACAATTTTTTTATTCTTAGTTTGGAAAAACGGCTTGGTTTGGTGACGAAGAAGTGGGTTATAGTGACCTTAGGTTTCGTTTGGAATGTATGTTAGTTTTTTAATTTTTTGGCTATTTTAATCTGGGGTTAAAAAGTCTCGTTTGGTATGGACTTTTTGACTTTTTTAATTTTTGTGAAAGAAAAAAATAAAATGATTATGATTTAGATGTGACATTTTATTTTATTAACTTTTTAATATATTTTGTCTTTTTGTGTCTATTTTAGCCTGGTAGCCCTTCCAACTCACATGCCAAATGAGGGCTTAATGTTCTGGACAATCACATTGGTGGCTTTTTCTTTGTTTTTTTTTAATTATATTGACCTCTCTCGTAATTAGCAGCGTTAATGACTGAGATAGTTTAGTAATTTTTACATTAAAAATATTTTTATTGATAATCATTAAATGTGTAATTATTATTTTGGTTATATTTTATGTAATATTTGGTTATGATTAATTTATTTTTAGTTATGATTGGAAAAAATTTAATTATGACATTTATAGGAATCAACACCACAAATGTTGTAACTTATATCAATAATGTTAGGTATCATAAAAGAAATATTATGAAAAAAATTTCATAAAGATTCTTCACCGTTAGATTAGTTTTATGAAATTTTTCATAATATTTATTTCATGATGCGTAATATTACTCAACTTATATATGATACAAATAAAATGATGTGTATTCTAGAATAACTTATTGTTATGACAAAAATGATGATGAAACAAATTAAAAAATTAATTACCTAAATATAAGAGAAGTTATTTGATAGTTTGTAATAAATATTTGACATCATACAGTTTAGTTGTCTTAAAAAAAATTAAAACAAAATTGATGAGTCTCACTATTTAAATCAATAAAAATCAAATTGGGACACTACATGTATTTATTTGAGTAGTATTAAATATATTTCTAAATACTCACATGGTTTTATATAAAATTTATTACATTACATACATACAAGTTATTGTATTTCTCATTTGGCTACAATAATTCATACTAATTTGTTTACTTAAAAAATGATTAATTGATTTCTTTTATTCTTAATTTACAGATAATCACTTCAAATGCTATACAAACCAAACTGAAATTTCATGTGCTAATCTAACAACTAATCATTGACTTTCGCCCTCTCCCCCTCCAAAGAAGAAGGCAAAACCGTTAGTCAAACTAATGGTCAACTAACAGAAAAGGAGAATATGCAAATCAAAAGTAAACCTCAAGGGAAATTAGTGTAATTTTAGAAAAAGAGAGGCGGCCAGCATAATTATTAAAAATCTTGAGGGAGATGAGTGTAATTTACCCTGAAGTTTATTGCTAATATGTAATTATTTTTCAAAACTTGCACTGAATTGATATTTTCCCTAATAATAATTAGGGAAAATTTCTTGTCAATGAAACTTTCAAGTTTTAATTACATTTTCATGAAAAATTTTATGATTTTATATTTTAATATTTATAAAATTTATTATTAATTTGAAAATATTTTTATACAATTACACTGAAATGAAATTATCCCTAATAATTAGGCCAAGTTGGGCTTTAATTATTATTCTTTAATCCAGTCCAGTCTTGTGAGTACGAATCTCAAACCTTAAACAAAACAAATTTTAAGTAGTCAGTACTGATCTTTGGGAAAGAAGGGTGATAACGGATAAATGCACATCTGCTAGTAAGTTTACAACTGATGAATAGAAGAAGTACCACGATAACTACACAAAATGTAAAATTCATTGGTTAAAGCCAAGACAGTTTAAGAGAGAGTTTATTTGACGAGATTCAAGTTGTTCAGCGGGGACTTACAAGATTGTATGTGAGTTTTGCTAGGCCGAATTTAACCATTGCACACTCGGCAACTTTGGCAAAATAAAAACCACAATAGAAGTTTGACCCAGCAATCTAGATCGTCACATATAATCTTGTAAGTCATCATCAATACTTATTAAAACACGTTCACCCTCATCTACATATATGACATCAACCAGCCACTAGGATTCGCCTCTTAGCCACTTCTTCCTGCAAGTCTACAAAACTCAATGACAAAGACGTATAAAACCTCATTGTAATATCTCCACATTTTGCTTTTACAGTCACATCTTTTGCATCTTGCGTCATTGTATCATGTGGCTCGATGGTGGCCAAGGCTTGAGTAGAAGGTAGATGACCAGAATTCAAATGTACGATTTGTTACTGATGAACACACAGGGCAGATTCATTGAGCTGAGAGCTATCATGTGGCTTGGTGTGAACAGTAGTAGCCAAGGCTTGAATAGAAGGCGGATGATCAGAATTCAATTGTAGGATTTGTACCTGATCAAAACACGGCGCAGATTCATTGTGCTGAGAGCAACCTGCCTCATTACGCAAGGCGGCCACCTCTTGATACCATAATCTCTACATACACGCTTCAATGTAGATTTGCTAACTGCAAAAGGAAGAATCCCAATAAGAGAACTTACTTTCTATTTGTTTATGCAAAAAGCTCAATATATATTCTCTACCAGAAGAGTCCATATAGTTGAAATAACTACCAAGATCACAAGTAGGCATTACATTTTAATTTATGAAAGTACAAGCATACCTTTGAGTTTTTTTGCAGCATTCTCAAGACTCATTTCGGAAGTTCTTAGGATATTCCCTCTATTGGAATTTTAATTTTAACTCCAGTTTTGTAGCCTTTTATTTTTGACATCCTTACTGTGCCTTTTTTCTGGTGTACAAGTAATAGTAATGTTGTTACGTTCTGTACCAACAGCATTACTTCCATTACTTATGGCATTCATTAATTGTCGATCTGATGAATCCAATTGTATTATCTCTCCTTCACTTTGAGGCATTTGAACAGAATCAAGTTTCCAATCATTTGCAAAATCAATTTGTTCCATACATAATTCATTCCCAAGGTTTTCTATAGAGAGCCTAAATGTTTTGAAACTTCTCATTGTTCTCAATATTTCCCATCATGAGGTATGTGGGTTTTCACAGGCTTTGTTGCTCACCGGCATGAACAACTCTAGCACGCAAACACCATTGTGAGTGGAACTACTCTGCAAGCATATTGCAAAGCTAGCACTTAATCCAAACTCACGTGCATGGTGCGCTAAGGGGTACTCAGTTATCCTAAATTGGACAAAAACGCTTTCTTTAAGTGATGCACATTATTGACAATTCCAAATTCATAGTCATGCCGGTTGTAATGACAACTTACACCAAGGTTGCCACCATCAACTAGAGTCATGCACGGGCAGCCTGCCCTGCATGGGACCCATGCATGAGCCAAAGGTAAATTATGAACTCTACATACCATTTGCAACACCTCCTTGATTTCATCCGAGGCAATTGTATGAGCTTCATTTTTGTCCACACCCTGGTTTGAAAGTATTGTCAGAACAAATTGCTCACCATTAAGAAAAATTAAATATCAAATTTGATGTTGCATTATAGTTTGCCACTTACAAATTCCATGCCCTTGAGTCCAAATGCAACTGAACAACTCAAACCTACCTCCTACATGAGAATGGAAAGATGCAACTGAGGAATTTCATAACTTTGAAACGTAGAATAATTTTTTTCCAATAAAAAGAAGCATATACGAAACTCTATAATGGAAAAAATTCAGTCACACCTAAATAAACTCAGAAATGCAACAAAAATATACAATTTTTCATTTTGCTTTTTAGTTCTTTCTACCGTGGAAACTTGTGCTGAGAAGAACCCCAAAAAACACGAAAAGAAAAAAAGAGCATTATTGCATCTTCAATCTTCATAGGCTAAAAGATGTTTAGTTAACATTTGAAATGAAACAATGATTACAAGTAGGACAAATTACGGTGGTATTACCTATAGTTTATTCATTCTATCAAAATTTTTTTTTTTTTTTTCATTTCTTCTTCTTTCTCCCACACTTTCTGATTATTATGCATTGTTCTCTTGTCCTGATCTACCCCATTCCCAATTTTATTTATTAAATATATTTATATATAATATGTATACAATTTAATTTTTTTAATATAATAAAACTAAAATATTATAATTAATATTCATTTTCACTCATTTATTTATCACATTACATCTTTTAACTCTCATTACATCTTTTAATAAAACATCAAATATCGATAGGAATAGTTCAAATCCTCCCAATTTTCCCATAGTTTCAACTAATTACTTAAAAATAAAAATTAAAAAAAACTAACCCAAGCTACTTTGAAGACCAATCTTCAGATTAACTTTATTGTTGATATCAGAATATCATGGATGATAGAAAAAACCCAAGCTACTTTCACAACCAGCTGCGTTGGAATGTCAGATGTCCAAAAAATAGAAATGAATTGAGAAACAAACCATGAAAATAGTGCATCAAAATGCACTGGTTTTTTTTAATTAAGAAACATAAAATTCATAACCACGATCAAATAAAGGGGAAAAAAAGAACTAAAGACAAGTATCAAAAAATTAAAAGGCAACAATATTATAACATCCTCCTCCTTCAACCCACTAAGAAATTATTCTTTTTCAATGTAACTCTAAAATCGTGCACAATAGACACTAAATTTACCCAAAAATCCATGGCAAACATATGTGACTTTCACCAAAATATTAAATTAAATTGTTGCACTTAAATTTAACCAATTTTTAAGGGCACTTTACGGTCCACACTCAATAGCCACCCATAAGATCAATCTTTTACATTGATAAGAGGCTTTACAAAAATATTAGAAATCCATTGAAGTACATATCAATAGGAAGCTTTACAAAACTGGTTAACATCGAGGATATACCTTACAAAATATTTATCAACTTTACAAAAGTGGTTAACATCGAGGATATACTTTACAAAATATTTGTCAACTTTACAAAATGTATGCCATATAATGTCTTCAAACTTGAGCATACATAGCCATATATTATAAACTTTACAAATTTTATAATATATTATATTCACTTTATTTTTTATTTTTAAAACAAAGCTAACCCACTCCCGACCCTGATATGATGTGGGCTGGGGGCAGAGGACGACAAATCCGCTCCAAACCCACTCTGTTGACATCCCCACTCATCGCTATCTGCTATCATTACCAATGACCTCCTCCGTCAACAACTTTAGGCCACTACCTCCCTCAAATCGCTAACCACCTGTCATTGCCACCAATCACCTCTCACTGGCGATAACCCCCTTTGGCCACCACCTTTTATTGAAAACCACTTTCAACTACCATGTTAGACGGTTAACCGACCACCTCTCTCCAACCATTGATAATCACTTTCGACCAACACTTTTTGTGGCCAATAACCACCCCTAGCCATTGCCAATTGCCTCTAGCTGATGTCAACCACTTTCGGCTACTACCTCTCATTGCCAACAATCACCTCAGACTACCATCTCCAACCATCAACAATCACCTCCCTCCTGCAACTCCCATTTTCACTTGTTTTCAAAACAAAATTTTAAAATACTTGCATATCAAACATATTTTTTATTTTTAGTTTTACCCAAAATAAACAATAAACTGTAAACGTTGCCAAATGAAAGCTCACTACCCCCTTTCTCTCTCCTCTGCCACTAGGCAGAGCTGCCCCATCTCTCTCTCTCTCTCTCTCTCTCTCTCTCTCTCTCTCTGTGCATAATTAACAAATACATTAACATATTGTTTAACACTTTCATTAGAGCATTATTTTGCTCAAACAAACACACCAATGCAGATGTTCACAGAGAGAGAGAGAGAGTAATAAGTAATCAATATTAACAGGACAATTGAAAATGCCAATTTGTGAGTGAGTAGGGGACTAACCTCAAAATCTTTATATATTTGCCTGTCAAAATAGCTATTCCAAATTAGCCATGAATCTCTGGGGGTTGTTGACGTCACTACCTCAAGTACACCAACAACACACGTTTGGGTAGAACGTTCAAACACTGGGAAGCCAAAGATTGTCTAATTTGGCAACGTAAAGCATGGTTGCGTTGTGGTTGTGGATACTCTGCGGTAGACTAATACCCCATGTTGGGAGTGGATTCGGTCAATTGATGCTTGAACACTCGGCCAAGAAGCCCGAGGTGTTCTTCTTTACAACTCTCCCCATCCAAATCCAAGTAAAATTTATAATCCATAGTGATCATCCTATACCAACGAAGTCCTTTGATATCAAGTAGTACATCAGTTGATGCTAAACCAAAAGGTTGGTTTTGAGTCATAAGAAAAGTCCGGCCCTCTACTGTTATGGGTGCCCAAAATTGAACTAGTTTCAGATAATCATCACAAAATCATATAATCCAGTAAATCGCATCTCTGATCTTCTTTTTCAATCCCAAAATATCTGATAATAAAAAAAAAAAAATCTGACAATAATAATAATAAAATAAAATAAATAACAAATTCCAAGATAGAAAAGTGATTTCAAAACCAGGTAACTGTGTTGATTTAAATTGACTTCAAACTAAAGCATTAAAAACCAAAAATTATTGAGGAAAAATAAAATTTTGTTGCTCACCGTCGGCGAGAGTCGAAGGACGTTTGAGTTCGTTCTCTTTTCAGTCCCAGAAAACCCTTCCAACCCATTCACCGACTCTTCCACCCCCCACTTCATCCAGTTCAGTTACGTTTTCACATATTTCTTAAAATCTTCAGGGAAATTCTCACGCTCTATCGCTACACTTGCAGCACTATCGTTTAAGGTCAAATCTACCTCGCAGCCCCAACCCTGGGCCAATTTTTTTATATCTTTCGTCAACCAATAAAATTAATTTTTTTTTCAACAACTCCAGCATTCAAAGAGTTCCCTCTCCTCTCCTCTCATCTCCTAGCATTCAAATCCGGTCCAAAAATGGTCATGGGTTGGAAGGATTCTACCGGTTCTATATAAATTTCTATGGGGTTAATTACATTGACCTCTCTCTTGAGGTTTTGATAATTAGTTATACGAAGGGAAAAAAAAATAAAAAATAAAAAATAAAAAAATGATATTTTCATCTTTTTAATTTAAACTTTATATTTTAAATTTTAAGAAAAATTTCAATCGTCCATCCACCATGTTAAAGTCTTATAATGGATAATTTATTTAATAATACACCTGGCATTATGTTATTTGTTATTTTAAATTAATGGTGATCGACTAATTTTAAACTTGACCATACATATTAAAGTGGGAAATTTGGTCAAAATCCTCTCATATGCATTAAGGACAAGAATAAAAAAAACTTTCTTGAAAAGTCTAGCGCACTCTCTTATTATCAAAATATCCTTATTGAGTAATTTAATATTTTACACTTTAAAATTATATAACTTTTGATCTAGATATCACTTTTAACAAAATTTATATTTTTAGAATCCTCTCATCAAAATCTATCAAACAAGATTCAGGTTGAATGTGAAATTTTTTTTTAAAAAAAATAGTAAAATTTTTACCGTTGAAATTAATGTCAGCAGTAAAATTTTACTCTTCTCATAGTAAAATTTTACTCTGATTCACAGCAAATTTTCATTTAAAATTTTAACTTTTACATAGTAAAGCACCATCATCATCATAATTAAACACCATAGAAACTATAATTATTAGTAAGCAATTACAAAATCATAACTTTAAAAAAGTAAAATTTTACTATTAATTTAAAACAGAGCATCAACAAATAAAGGACAAATTACATATTATTATATTTAGTAGGTGTGTATATAATGCACACCTAGTAACTATAATTATAATACATGTATATGCATATGAATATCTATATTATTATATATGGGTCATGCTATAGTAAACATCTCTCAAGGTAGGTGTACCATGTATACCATATATAGATTTGTTAAACGTATTTGATAAATTTTACGTATATTTGTGGTTCAAAAATGAAGTTACATATTTTGTGATAATGTTACACATAATCACAAAATGTGTAACATTAACACAAAAATACGTAACATTACCATAAAATGTGTAATTTTATTTTTTAACTACAAATTATTGTAACTATCATAAATTATGTAATATTTACTACAAAAATACTTAACATACACCATAACAATATATAAGGGGTGTTTGGGAAGAATTTTTTTGGCTTTTATGGCTAAAATAGCACTAAAAGACAAAATAGGCTAAAATAACCAATAAGACAAAATATCACATCAAACCTATAATCATTTTACTTTTTCTCTCATAAACATTAGATCCAACACAAAAAAAATCCAACTCTCTTCCTAAACACTAGAGATGGCAATTTGAACCCGATCTCCCGACCCCGATTAAAACGGGTTTTTCTCGAAAATTATCCCCCATAGGGCCAGGGATGGAATTAAAAATTGAATCCCCGATAATTTTCGGACCGGGGACGGTGATAGCTTCCCCAGACCCGGCCCCGCCCTAAACAGCCCTGAACAGTCCCATATATATATATATATATATATATGTTTAGGCTTTATTATATTATATACATATGTTTAGACTCTATCTCAGGTTCTCAACTCTCACTCTCTCTCTCTCTCTCTCTCAGGTTCTTCTCCCTCTACTCTCTGTGAGAGAGATGAATGAGCACCTTCCAGATTTAAGCCACGACGGAGAAATCTAGAGACAGATCGGCAACGGAGAGCTCCTTCTAGATCTGAGTCGCGATGAACATTTCTGAGCACCACCGTCAACCGTTGATCGCACCACCGTCACCGACACCACCACCACCACCACCACTCTCTCTCTCTCTCTTTTTCTCACACCTCCGTTTGCTGCCTCGTCTCCAGATCTACCGCCACTGGTCGCCCTCTAGCCCTCTCTCACTGTTCTTCCGATCTGAGATATATATATATATATGTATATATAGATATAGATATAGATATAGACAGATATACACTATATCAACATCATTGATATAGATATACATTTTGTTGTTGACGTTGATGATTATGATCATTGATGATGATTTTGTAGACTGTAATTGCTGTTGTTGTTGTTGATGATGAGATAGCTACTGTTTTGCTTTTTCTTTTCTTCTTTTTTTTTTTTTTTGGCCGTGGAATTTTTAGGGTCAGGAAAACCCAATCCCCGTTAGGGGGCGGGGGCGGGGGCAGGGACAGTGATAGGTTCCCCGTCGGGGATCGGGGACGGGGAGTGTGATCCCCGGCCTCGCCCCGCCTTGCCCTGTTGCCATTCCTAATAAACACAACTATTTTAGCTTACTAAAATAGCCAAAAACTAAAATAGCCAACTTTCCAAACACCCACATAATGACGTGTATATGGTACACAACTTTTGATGGGGTGTGTACCATAGAATTTATCTTAATCATTTTGAGTTAGGTCAAATTATCAAATAAAACAAAAATTTGCTAAAAAAATGCAATATTATAATGACTTTAAAAAATGAGATAAATAAATTAATAATGTGTGACTAATCAATTTAAATTTTGTCTTAATGATCTCCATGAATAAAATTAATGGTAAATTACAATAAAATCCCTTAAATAATGACCCATTTGTATTTTACCCATGAACTTCGAAAATCAACAATTAACTACTTTAAAATATTATCTTGTTATAGTTAACCCCTTCTGTTAGTATTCTATTAGGGTTACACAAAATCATATCATATGTAAGGGACATGACATATTTATTGAATGCTAAAGCAATAATGTTCTTATCTGGTGATTTTTGAAGGTCTGGAAGGGCCCATTTTTAAATTAAAGAGCAGGTATAGTTGATTTTCGGATGGAGTAGAGCCGTCATCACCCCATTTTTGGATTTTGAATAGTTTTTTGAGTCACTTTGATGTATATTAAAGATTTTTGCTTTTCTTTATATAGGTGTGCATTCCCCTTGATGCTTTTTGCATACGGATTGCACCCGGGTCCATCCTTATTAAATCTCTACCTATCCAAAAAAAAAAAAAAACCTTTCATTTATATCCCAATTTCAGCCACTGTAAAAAACAAACCTCTCAATAACGGCAAGGCATACATGACAACTTGGCTACAATCTATTTTCATCTAGCATGTAAACTATTTGTGAAAATAAATCATAAAAAATATGCCTTTGGTTCTAGGAAATGCTGTGAATTGAATTCAATATGAAGGCAGTCCGTGAGAACCACTGACAGAACAGAGATAACAAGAATGAGAAAAAATGACAGAGACCCAGATGAAAGTGCAACAAATATTTATATCCATTGTTTGCAACTGGATATCTTGAACATGAAACCCAGGAAAATAAAATCTTCGACTCAAACCCCACTTGCAGGTTACCCAAATGGTTTCTTCAATTTGATGGCGGCCATCCCATTTATTGAGTTGAAACAAATAATTTTTATATAAAAATAGTAAAGCTAAAACTCCCCAATTATTCCCATTAGTTGGACCAAACACAGATATAGTATGTATGCTATCATGGATAAATGCAACTTAAAAGAGAAGTAAATAAAATAAAATCAAACCTAACTGGACACTGCAACAGTAACGGACATATTTTTCAGAATCAAGTTATTCTAGCTACTAACTTGTTAAGACAAAATTCCAACTAAAGAAATTGAACTGAGTCATGCATTCGGTTACCCACCTCAAGTTGGTTGGCCTTTATGTATTCCCAAACATGTCTTAAGACCTCAGACTGAATCATCTCCCTTCCACTAGTACCAAAAAAATTTGCAAGGGCTTCAGATATTATCACATCTGGTTCAGATTCAGCATTTTTTGTCTCTGATTCCACCTCTACTTTTGGTTTCTTAGAATTTCGACCTACCGGTTCTGAAAGCATCGAAACAATGCAGTCAAATTCATTGGAAGAAAAAAACAAATATAAACAAAGAAAGAAACAAAAAAAAACAAAAAAAATGTGGAACACAAAAACACTGTACTGACAGACACATACTTGTAGGTTCAAGTGTGATAATATGTTTAGCTAGCAATTTATTCATCTTGAACATGTCAGTACAGTCTGTCTCAAACACCAAACGTAGCTCATCATTGCAAATTATCTTCCTTTTGTTACTTGGATCATGAAGATTGTTTTTCCTTATGTAAGCCCACAATTGCTTCACAATCTGAACCAAACAGAATGTAACTTTAGAAGGCACAATGTTAAAACAGATGAACATTATTCAAAAAATCCAGAAGCGTAAACCTCAGTCCTAGGCAGTGCTGGATGCCCGACAATGGCCGGAAGTTCAGGTGAAACTCCACAAAGTTCGTTTAGCCCGCCTGGCCCACCTCTCCTCTTTTTTCCAGTTTGAGAACTGCAAAGAGATAATTATAAATAAATGACACAATCACAACAGGCTAATCATCGAATGACACATTCCACTATAAGAATATCAGGTAGAGAGATTTTTCAAAGCTGCAGACAACACATACAAAGTTAACGTAGTATGAGCAATCAGTATGCTGACTATAAATCTTTAGGGGATAATTCCATCCAAGCAAAAGCAATTAGACGTGAGATAGAGCAACCATTGAGATAAAGCACCCAAGGGTTGTTACACCGTTTTGAAGTCAGAAGATCGTGATCACACACGTTGGAGGTTTCAGCTTTGAGGTTAAAGACTCAACCACTCCTTAGTTCAAATGGACACGAACATTGAAGACTAAAACCGCTGCTTAGTTCACACAGCTAGCTTACACACGTATTTTCTTCAATCCAACTTGCGTAGTGTTTATGAAGACACGGGCTATTGCCATTATTTGATTTGTGCTTATGGAAGAAAGCGCCCTTATTGCCACAGTGATACTCCAAACCAAGAATCGATGAATTGTGTGAGTAACTCCGATACAAAAGGCCTTGCAACCTCACGATATTTGCTTGCATAGAACCATGACTTCAATACAATCACATTTGTAATTTGGTTTATTGGTTATATAATTGTACGAACCACATTATAGAGACAATGTTGGGGTATATCATATATGGTCTACTATCCTCTCACAGTAGTAGAAGAGTTAACTAACCTCTTATCTGGGGTTTGTTTGTTGATATACACACTTGAAAGCAAGATCTAATAGAATTGTGCATTATGCCAAAGATTAAACATGGAAAACAATTTATCTCCTAAGTCCTAAGTTAAAGATTGCACTCCACTCCACACTTATCAAACTTAAATAAATCAGTCATACACCCAAGACAACATTTTGTTTCTCTATTGGAACAACCCACAATCTATACAATATACCGCAAACCAGTGTACTCGAGAAAAGTCTTTACCGCTCAGCGAAGCCATTGGGGTTACCGCAAACAATAACATTGTTACATCACAAATTACAAATTCATAGAAAAATAAACATCAAGGCACGAAACAATAGACTTACAAGTTACGATATCATGATGCCAGTGAATTCTAACCAACTCGAGAAGAAACAAATCCAAACATCGATTGGTTGTTTAGCAAACGTAACCAAAAAGCAAAGTGATTAATTTTCTATTCATTCCCAGAATTTTCTCACCAACCAAAAGGACGGTTGAGCAAAACATACCTCTCTTTGGGGGATTCGGTAGGGGCGGCGTCAGTAGTAGGGGGGCGGAGGATTCGGTCTTCTTAGGCGGCGGTGGTCGGAAACCAAGCTCGTCGGCGGCGAAAGGAGGGGGCTGGTGGAAATTAGGGTTTTGGTGGAGGAGAAAATGGGTTTTTGGAGGGGGCTGGTGGTGGTGGAGGGGTGGTGGAGGAGGAGGAGGTGGATCTGGTTCTGGATGAAATCGAGCTTTGGGAGTGAGGTCTAACCCTAGCTTGGATTCTAAATGGTGAACGACGCTGTTGAAGGAGGTGAAGGTGGTGAAGCTAGGGTTTGTTTGGCGGAGAAGAGACTCTAGGCTTCAGCTATGTCCTGCTCGGACACCTTTGTTGTTTCTCTCTCACTCATTCAAATATTTACGCTATGTTTGGTAAATTATGAGAGGAAAGAAAAGAAATGATTACTTAAGTAATAAGAGAAAAGAAAAGAAAAGAAATGATTGTAATTTCTCTCTTTTTTATTTGGATAAGTAAGAAATAAAAGAAAAAAAATGATTGTGATTTCTCTCCTTCTTGTTTGGTTAGATTTCATTAAGAGAAAAGAAAAGAAATTATTTTATGTTATATTACCAAAATAACCTTTTTATATTTTCAATCATTTTATTTCTTTTATTTTTATAGGGGTGAAATTGGTATTATAAAAATATAAATATTTGTGGGTTTCTTTTCTCTCCCAATCTCTCCACTTTTGGGAAGATTGAAAATAAGGGTTATGAGAGAAATGAGTTTCTCTCCATTTCTTTCTATTTCTTCCCATTTCTCTCCACTTAAGATAACCAAAGAAGGAAGAGAAATATATTTCTCTCTATTTCTTTTCTTTTCTCTCCAAATCCCTCAATCCAAACACAGTGTTACGGAGTCTGTGGTAAGTTCACTCATTCAAATATTTACGGAGTTACGAAGTAAAAAGTTAATTTTTTTTAAATTTGTTTTTGATGTTTTTTTTACAAAAAAATTAAGTTCTTTTAGGTTAAAAAGATTAATTTTTTTAATTAAAAAAGTTTAAAAATTAAAAATTGACTTTTTATCAAAATTATCAAAATGCTCCTATATAAAACTGAAATTAAGGGACTCGCAAAAACTCTCTCTATGTCTTTCTCTCTCATCTCTCTATGTTTTCACACCATCTCTCACTTTCTCTCTCTTTATAGAAACTGAAATGACAAAGTTGCGCTTATCTAATAAGTGCCAAGTGTCTCAAAAATTTTATTAATTATTTTAAAAAATGTTAAAGATTTTAAATGTTTTATTAATATTTTTATTAAACGTCTCACATGATGTGAAATCCACATAAGACTCATATGGTGTAGGTTCTACATCCATATAATACATTTGGTAAAAAAAATTAATTTTCTAATTGTCCAATTAAAAGTTGCCACGGTATGTTAATATTTGTTTAAAATACAAATTATCTAAGACCATTGTCAACCCTTCACCGATTTTTTTCATCAAATTTGATTTTAAATTTGAGTAACAAATTTGATTTGATATAAATTATTTCAATCTTTTTTTTCAAATTATCATCGAAATCTTTTTAAAAAATCCCTCTTATCTCAAGTGTCTATTTTCATCAAATTTGATGAGAAAAAAACATCTCTAATGCTTTATCTTTTTAAATTTTTATCGAATTTAAATTTGATAAAGGATTTGATGAATTCTTAATTTGATAAAAAAAATTGACATTCCCTTGATTTGATAAACATTTGATGAAAAGAATGGAGATGATATTTTAACACTTTTTTATTAAATTTAAATTTGATGAAAGAAAAGGTGAAGGATCAAAAATGCTCTAATGTGATTCTTGAGAAATTCTACTTATATAACCATTCTTACTCATTAGACCAGAAAAAATTTCAAAAAAATTTATTACAATTTTAATCTTAATTAAAATTACTAAAAAACCCCAATCTTTAACCACTTCAACCCCTAATTTCTGATTTCACCCACCATTTTCTGAACCCCTTCACATGACTACCACTACAGTTGCTTGTTGCCGCCCACCTACGTTGTCGCCACTCGTCGCTACCGCTCTAGGTCCAACAACTCCAGCAACCATTGTCAGCGTCTTCGACTATCAACTCGCAGCCCTTTTTCCACCAAAAACCTTCATTTCCTTCTTGTGACCTTTTTCTGGTTGCCACGACCAACCACCGCAACCACTCTTTCTTATGAACCAGCCACACTCCGCCCCTAACATTGTGAAACCCAACATTTCCAACAACTGTCCCTCTCTCTCTCTCTCTCTCTCTCTCTCTCTCTCTCTCTTTCACATGTTCGTGTTTACATGAATGGTTGTTTCGATATGATGCACTATGTCACTACAACACTTTTCGTCAAGCTCGAGCCCTTGACAACCAGCTCGTCATCGGTGCGGCGGAGGTTGTAGGGCGATGGTCAGAGGTGGAGGTGGAAGTGAAAGTGTAGGTAGAAGAGTTATGGTTTGAAGGTTGTGGCTGCCAGATGTGGTAGTTGGAGTGGGAGTATAGTTAGGGTTTGTCAGGTTGGAGGTGTAAGAATGAAGGTTATGATGGATATTACAATGTTTGTAATGAGAGAATTGCATTTTTTGCATTGTGTAATAAGAAATTGAATGTAAGGAGAATTTTTTGTTGTGTACATTGAATTTCCCGTAATTCTTGGGTGCCTCTATTTACACACCACATTTTGTCTTAAGGCACACCATTAATTGGTTATTTTTTATTACAATAATGACCTTACCTAAAATGACCAAAATGACCACCAAAGAATATCAATACACACCTTAGTTAAATACACAACATCCAAACCCTAACCCTAGCCACCATTGTTGCAATCGCCGCCATTTCACGACCGCTGCCTCATTGCCCCTCTCCAGCTCTGGCGAATCCCATCACCACAAACCCTCACCGCTCTCTCTCTCTCTCTTCTCTCTCTCTCTCTCTCGCACGCTCGATCTTTATTCTCACGATCTGCAAGGTAGTGGTTGCGGGATTGGTGACAGAAGGGAGGCGCGACTAGGCTAGGAAGGGAACAGCGGCAGAGCGCGAGTGAGAAGAGGGATTGACAGCGGTGAAGGTGATCTATGAAAGGAGGCGACGATGGGGCTGAGAAGGAGGTAGCGGCAAACGCAAGGGAGGAGGAAATGGTTGAAGACAGTGGCGGCTGTAGACCGCCCGAGAACTCCCAGCTCCGCGCGCGAGGGCGCGAATCATTTGTTCTTTAGCTACTACAAGTTCGGACTCGTGTCACGGTTCTGAATCTAATCTCGCAAAGTGTAATGCAAGACTGATAAATCACCAAAGAGTCCAAATCCGGCAAATCGTTTTGGAAAACTGATTTTAATAAAGAAGTGCCAAACATGGACTGCTTTTTGCCAGATACAAAGTCGCCACCTAAATGTTTTATTTTGGAAAATTTAGGAAACCCTGACTCGTGCCTAAGGCCACGTGTCTGCCATCACCAAAGTTGCCTCGGCTCGGGAACTTGGGTACGAGAGGGGAAGGTCATGCAATGAGCACCCCCGCTGGCCCGATCAAAGATCGGCTTTTACTAACATGATATGTTGTTTTTGAAAACACATGTGTTCTTATTCCTGTTATTAACCTAGAATTACTATGTAATGCGCATAGCATACAAATATAGACTAGATCGCCTAAGTTTGAACAAAACATTGCATGTTCCTTTGTTTGAAAATGGTTTAGAGGTGCTACTCGCAAGTAGGCTAAGACATGAATTTTGCCACCCTCAAGTGGGCTTAAAACACACATGATTTTGATGAATTATTCTAATTCAAGCAATCCAACTTTCACCCACAGGCATTCAGGCATTTAACACTTAAGCAGCTAGCCTCATGGCAAGCATGCTAACATGGCAACATACACATCTCATGCAGTATGCTAAAGCGTAAACACTCATAGTGTACTTCGAGCCAAAACAGAGAACTAGTTAGAAATCATGCATGATCCTAGTTCATGTTAAGAGGGCTAATGCAACACATGCAAAATGCAACTAAAATAGGCTCGACTATTCTAGAAAGTCATGTGAAATGCAACTTGATAACATGCTGTTGAACACGTATTCAAGTAAATGTATTGAAATACAATGCAGTTAGTATGATGCGCCGAGCCCGGTGCATGCAGGACAGGTGAATGAATGCAAACATGCTAGCATAAGGATGCTAATTGAAACATGCCCTAAAACTAACCATCGTAAACGGTTAAGTAAAAGGGAGAAAGAAATGGGGGTTGGAAGACATGCATCACACACACGCACGCTTATTACAACAGTTGTGCCCTCTCGACGGAGGGTCCGAATAATAAGCTAACTAGCTAATTTAAGTTAATTAAACTTAATTATTACAAACAAAACTAATTAACTAACCCTAGTTAACTAGCTAATTATTAGAACACAAATCAAATAGCTGAACGCATTAACTATTTAAATACACAACCAAAGCATAAACTAGCTAATCAAATCAGCTAAGTAAAGAAGTAAAACAGGGGCCTCAAGGCGAGAAGTATATGCATGCTCGGTCGCCTCGTTCGGAAATCCATCGTGATGCCCCAACTTGCCTTTGTTTGCAATTGTTCTCAGAACCTTACACAAAGCTGCAGACAGCTTCTAACTCACCTTGGGGACCCTCAGGAGCATGGCCGACCAGTTGTTGATGTTGCCAACCACCTGCCGACCACCTACCATTGCTGTAGACCAGAAAAAGTGGTCGGCTAGCTAGTTTTTCTGGTCGGCTGACCAGTTTTGCTACCACACTTCTAGTTTGCTGCAACAGAGAACAAGAAAGGGGATGACAATGTATTTGCAACATGTGTGCGCACAACCACCCTCCGTATCATTTCATGAGCTCAAGGGAGTGTAGTTCTTGACCCTCGGGCCACCAATCACGCATCTCGATGCATGATGGTTGAGAAGCCAAGATTGCACGAATCAATGTGAAATGAATGCACACATAACATATAAAGGCCTTGACCTCTATCATGCTTGATCAAGAGGGTCAGCGGCTGAGAATTAAGGCATGTTTCATCACTTCAAGTATGAAACGTCCCTTGTTTCTCGTGCTCGAATTAACACTTAATCCAAACAAATGCAATGTAACTCAAGCATGCAAACATGTAATGTAACATGGCATACACAATGCAAACAACATAAGCATACACAATGCAAAGAACATGGCATACACAATGCAATGAACAACATGGCATACTCAATGCAATGAAACATAAGCATGCAAACAACATGCAAACAAACATGCTAAATGGACTTAAACCGAATGTGGATAGACCTCAACCATGCCCAAATCAGTGGCTATAATGCTAAAATGATGGCATAAAATGCAAGGTAAATGCATGCACATGCAATGGCCCATCAACTAGGCCAAAGAGCACAACTCTCAAAAGTGCTCAAAGAGTGAAAAATGTGGAAGTGCAACAACACTATAAGCTCTGAAATTAATATGCAATGATGCCAAATCATTCAAACAACACAAGCATGGTATGCTAGGGTCCTTAAAGCATTAAAGCTAGCAAAGAGGACTACAAAGGGGCATGCAATACATGGCACAAATGCATGAACCAACCATGGACAGAGCTCAAATAGGTCAAGACAAAGACCAAAACATGCTGAGATGGGAGCTCAAATGTCTAAGCATGCATGCATGCACACTAGCTACAAACAAGGCAACAATGCTCAACCCTTAGAGGCACTCAAAGGGTGAAAAAAATGGGAACATGGCAATGCTACATGCTCTGAAATATCATGTAAAATGATGCCAAATCATGTACATGATACAAATGAAGCATGCTATGGTGCTCAAAGCTTGAAGCTAACATAGGCATTTGTACTACAACTATGCAAAACATGAAGCATATGGCCAAGGCAACCCAAAATAGTCCTAGAGCATGCCAAAATGAGTCTAAAACATGTATGGAAGGAAGCCAAAACAAGGTAGCATGAAGGGCATAAAGCATGGAATATACAAGGCCAAAAGGGAGGGTTACACTACACCTACCAAGACCAAGCATGGGATGGCTTCGCCAACAAAAATAAGAGTTATATCATGGCAAAATAACCCCAAAAACACATTGAAATGATAGCTCGCAAGCTTAGGCATGAAGGCATACACAATGACCCATGTTTAAGGCATAAAGGATCAACCCTTCAAAGCATTGAAAGAGTGACATATGCAAGTGTATGATGACACTACATGTGCTAAAATCATATTTCAAATGATGCCAAATTATTCAAATAGGCCAAGCAATGCATGCTAGTAGACTCAATACACAAAGCTAACAAGCTAGAATGTACTATAGCTATACAAAGCATGGCATGCATGACCAAAACAACACAAATCAGAGCTTAAGCATGCTAAAACATGGACAAAAGCTTGCTGGAGTTAAGCCAAAATCATGCTAAAATGATGGTCCAAAAGCATGATACACATTAGGCTAGTAAATGGAAATGCACTACAAGTGCATGGAGCATGCATGGGGCCATCAAACCAACCCAAAACAGATCTAAGGCATGTTAAAAACAACACCAAAAACCTACTAAGATGGACTCAAAACATGCTAGAAAGACATGCTAATTCATGAAGCACACAAAGCTAGTTTGTAACATCTACACTTTAAGTGTATAAGGCATGCAAGGGATGACAAAACCAACTCAAAACAGTGGTATGCCATGTCAAAATAACCCCAAATACATGCTAAGATGGAGTCAACACAAGCTTAACAAACATGCTCAAACATGAGGCAAATGAAGCAAGCATACAAGACACAAGGAGAGGGGATGACCCTCTCCTATTTGGGACCTCAAAACACAAGTTTCCACTACTGAAATTCCTCTGAGTTTTAGTTGTGAGAAGGCCAAAAGGAGGTGGTCCCAATAGCTTAAAAGGAAAGCACAAAACAAGGCTAAACAAGGCACAAGAGGGGTAGACCACCCCCAATACCAACAAGGCCTTAAACAAACATTACAAGCATGCAAAATCAGAACTTTTTGTAGTTTAAAGTTAAGCCTAAAACAACATGCAAGTAGGGCCAAAAGCTTAAGCAAAAATAAGGGTTTAAGAGGCTAGAAGCTCACCCTTGTAGAACCACTCTAGAGCAACAACTCCAGCAGCTTTTTCTGACCAAAACCAGTCCAAAAACTTCAAAAACAACTTCAAGGGACCTCAGCTCCAAGAGTATGGTGTTTCACTATGTGTTTGTGTGTTAAAGTGTGATAAAAAGGCACTTTTGAAGCACAAATGTGAAGCAAAGAGCAAAATAGAGACAAAGATGTATGTATATCTCTCAAGCACCAAAATCTGAACCTGGAGAAGGAGGGGGAAGGTTCTCTTATATAGAAAACCAAAGGTTAAGCTTGTTGAACAAGCTTAGGCCTAAAGCCATCCCTCCATACACGTGTATGGAGGATGACTCCTGTGCATTCCAGCTGTTACAACTGGCTGGAAAATATCTCCAAAAAGGTGATGGAAAGCTGCCGACCACTTGAAGTGGTAGGCCAACTACTTACATTGGTCAGCCGACCAGTGGAAGTGGTCGGCCAGGGAAGAAAGTGGTCGGCCATGGGGGGGAGATGGTCTGCAGCATGAAAGCAAGGCAGTGGTGTGGTGGCCGACCAGAAAAGGTGGCCCAAAGACCAACAAAACCAGTTAGCCGACCAGAAAACTGGCTGGCAAGAAGGAAAGTGGTCTCCAAGGAGAAGAACTAGTCTCCCACCCTTATACCACCCTCCAAGCAAGGAAAACAAGGTTTGTACCAAAAACAAACCAAAAAGGATGCAAGACGAAAGTCCGGGAGGCAAGGCGCGCGGCCGGGAGCCTCGAAAACTAGTCTACGGGCATCAAAAGTGGTCTACAACCACAAAAAGTGGTCTCCCGAACCACAGTGTCCCTCTAGGCAGAGGCAACAAGGCATGGTTCAAAAACCAAGCCAAACGGAGAACGTTAAGCGGTCCCGTGACAAGGCACGCGGCCGAAGGCTCCGAAAATCGGAAACTAGTCTCCAAGGGAAAAAAGTGGTCTACGACCACAGAAGGGTGGTCTACAAGACCTCTCCCTCCCTCCAGGGAAGGGAAACAAGGCTTGGTCCACAAACGAGCCAAAACACAAAAAGTTCAGAGGCCCGGAGGCAAGGCACTCAGCCAAAAACTCCAGAAACTCGAAACGAGCACAAGATGCACAATCACCGAGCGCTCAAACGATGACGTCTGAGTCTTAAGGTCGGTCAAAAATGGGATGTCTACAGCGGCGATCTGCGAGGTGGTAGGTCTCTAGGAATGGAGGCGACTTACGGGACTGGGAAGTGGGCAACGACAATTGCGTAGACAGAATGAAGGTTTGACGGCGGTAGCCATGGTTGGCATTGATGGTGGTTGTTGGTGATAATTGCAGCCGCTAGTGTTAAGTGTTTAACAGTTAGGTTTTTTTTTTTTTTTTTGAATTTGAGGTGTGTACTAAGTGATGTGGGACTAAGGGCAAAAATGAAACGTTGTGGTGTGTGTTGAGAAAAATTATGTTTTTTTAAATTATTAAAGGTGTGAACTGAGTAGTGGTGTACATTGAGACCAAATGTGGTGTGTAAATAGAGGCACCCATAATTCTTTAGTTGATGTTCGCTTAAAATTACATTCTACCTCTTCCAATTTCAAATCAAGTTAATAAACTGTTTTAATTGATGTTAGAAATATATTTTAATTAACAATTTTAGTACTTTTATTGTTGTATAAAAAAATAGTTTAGAATTTTATTTTTCTATAAATTTTGTTAAATAAAAAATATAAATAAAGGGGTATTTATAATTTTAAAATTACAAGAAACAATTTATATTTTAAACAAATCTCATGAACTGTATTTGTAATTGACTTTATTTGGTTTGGATTTTGGAGAATCAACCTTGGCAACAACCGGTCACAATTATAAATTTTTATTTTTATCTTTTAGAAAGCTAGTTGTGTTATGTATGGCATGTAAAAAAATTAAGGGAAATTTTTTTTAAGGTCCCTAATATTATTTTTTATAAGATAAATGATATATAATATTTTCATTGTAGTTGGGGGTCTTTCAACATTTTCACAGAAAAAATTCACCTCAGAGAAATTTCAATCGGAGTCAGAAAAATTTCAAACAAATTTCAAAACACAAAGAATAAGGAATATGTGGAGTAGCACTCATCCCTTACCCCCCTGTAAAAATTCCCGGGTAAGAAAATCAAGAAGGGAATTTTGACAACCAGGTATGTAAGTAATATCAAAATCAAAAATACTTAAAATAGCTTGCCAACGGGCAAAAATTTGTTTACTAGCAAGATTTTGAACATCTTTTTCCAAAACATATTTAGCAGATTTGCAATCAACACGAAGTAAAAAATTTTGATTTAAAATATCATCTTGAAATTTTTGAATACATAAAACAGTAGACAAAATTTCTTTTTTAATAGTACTTTAATTTAATTGTGCTTTATTCCAGACACCAAAATGAAAGCGAACAATTTGTTCAGATGATTGAGGAGTGACTTTCTGGAGAAGAATGCCACGATCATTCTACTGTCCAAGCTATTGAAAAATTATTTACTAAATTATCTATGACTGATAATGCTTCACCTTCTAAAGATAAAGGTCTTACTGTTCTAAATCAACAATTTGATATTGATCCAACTCCTACCCAATCTGACACTGATAATGACATAAATGAATTAGCTCAACAATTCCAATTTGCTCATCTTACGAAAATTCATTATCCCAAAGTTAATCCCCAAACTACTAAAAATTGGTATACAAAACCTACACCTCCTGATCTTCAATTCGAAGAAACTAATCTCAATAATCAATTTTCTGTCTCTGCCAAACGATTATACGAATGGAATATAGATGGTCTTAGTGAAGATCAAATTCTCCAAAAATTAAATCATTTATCTATGGTTTCTAATAGTTATCTCTCCAATTATCCCCAATATTCTCAATCTGAAATTGTTACTCTAATTACTTCTGGGTTCACTGGTATGCTCAAATCTTGGTGGGAAAAATATTTAACTGAAGCTCAACGCGAATCTATCATATATGCTAATCAAACCGATGATAATGGTTTACCTATTTTTGATGAAAATATTGGATGTTGCCACCCTGATGGTATTAATGCCTTAATCTATACTATTGTTAGACATTTCATAGGTACACCCACTAATATTTATTCTCGCATACATGATCAACTTAGTAACCTTACTTGTCCAACCTTAAGTGATTTTCGCTGGTATAAAGATGTATTTACCTCTCGAGTAATGTTAAGAGAAGACTGTACTAAATCATTTTGGAAAGAAAAATTTATTAATGGATTACCTAGTCTATTTGCTCACAAAATTCGCGATGTTCTTAGTCAACCTACTGCTGTTATAGAATATGATAATTTAACATATGGTGATATAATTAGTACTATTCAAAAAGAAGGCTTAAAGATGTGTATTGATCTTAAACTTAGTCAAAAAGCTACTAAAGATAAACATAAAGCTAAATATGAATTAGGAAATTTTTGCGAACAATATGGATTACCTCCTGTTGCACCCTCTCATAGAAAATCACATAAATATTCTAAACATAAAAATAAATCCAAATATTATAATAAATACAAAAAGCCTTATTCACCTTCCAAATCCAATGACAATTTTTATACCAAACCCCAGAAGAAACATTATAAATCTAAATCACATCCGAAATCAAAATCTAATAAAGATATTACCTGCTATAATTGTGGTCAAAAAGGTCATTATGTTAATAAATGTAAAGAAAAACAAAAACTAAAAGATAGAGTTAACCAACTTCAAATTAATGACGAATCCAAAATTCAGTTATTTGAAATCTTTCAATTAAATCAATCTGATAATGATTCCTCTTCTGTTCCTTCATCTACATCTACTTCCCCTTCGCATAGTGATAATTCTGATTATGATAATCAAATTACCTTAGGATGTAATGATGTTTGTTGTAAACCAGTTAAACAAATTTCTGTTCTTACCAAACATACTCAAGAAGAATCTGCTTTAATTGACTTAATTAGTAAATTAGATGATCCTAATTTAAAGCAACAATATATTGATAAACTAAAAGCTTTACTACTTCAATCGGATACTAAACCTAAGTTTAATAAACCTATTATTAGTTTATCCAAGACTCTGGAAAAATTTAAAACTAAAACTAAAGAAATTACACTTCAAGATTTACAATCTGAAATCAATCAAATTAAACAAACTATCCGTGATCTTCAGAATAAGGATAAAAAATTAGAAGATGAAATTATCACTCTCAAACTTAAACAAAGTTTAACTAATTTCCAACCTAATCCACATACATCACCTCATGAATCTGAACATAATTCTGATCCTGATTCTGATCATACTAATCCAGCTAAACTTATATTTGATAATCGATCTCAATCTACTAATCTTGAAGATAAACGATTAAACTTACTTAATAAAATCTATATGCAAAAATGGTATTCAAGAATCAAAATCATCGTTGAAGATTTTGAATTAGAGTTAGTTGCTTTAATTGATACTGGTGCTGATTTAAATTGCATTCAAGAAGGATTACTTTCTACTAAATATTATGAAAAATGTCAAGAGAAATTAACCTCTGCTAATGGTAGTAAAATGCATATTAAGTATAAATTACCTAAAGTCCATGTTTGCCAACATAATGTTTGCTTTAAAACCACATTTGTTTTAGTAAAAAATATGACTGATCGCATCATTTTAGGCACACCATTCATATCTTTGTTATATCCCTTTACTACTTCTAGTGAAGGCATAACTACTCATGTTTTAGGCCAACCTGTTACATTTAAATTTTTATTTCCAGTAGAAATGCTTGAATTAAATCAATTAAAAGATTGTTCTATTTCCCATACTATTAGTCGATTAACTCGACACATCAATTTTCTTAAAGAAGAAATTAATTATAAAAGAATTGATCAACAATTAACTGATCCTATTCTCCTTTCTCAAATCAATGATTTTAAATTAAAACTTGAATCAACTGTTTGTTCATCTTTACCTACTGCATTTTGGCATAGGAAAAAACATGTAGTTACTTTACCATATATTAAAAATTTTAATGAAAGACAAATTCCTACTAAATCTAGACCCATTCAAATGAATCATGAATTGTTAGAAATGTGTAAAAAAGAAATTAATGAATTATTAAAAAATAGAATTATTAGTCCTAGTAAATCACCCTAGTCTTGTCCTGCTTTTTATGTTAATAAAAATGCTGAATTAGAAAGAGGCGTCCCTCGCCTAGTTATAAATTACAAACCATTAAATGCTGTTTTAGAATGGATTCGATATCCTATTCCTAATAAAAAAGATTTAATTAAGAGACTTAATCAAGCTGTTATTTTTAGTAAATTTGATTTAAAAAGTGGTTTTTGGCAAATTCAAATTCATCCTAAAGATCGATACAAAACTGCTTTTAATACACCTTTTGGTCAATATGAATGGAATGTCATGCCATTTGGTTTAAAAAATGCTCCTAGTGAATTCCAAAATATAATGAATGACATATTCAACCCATTTAGTCATTTCTCTATTGTTTATATTGATGACATATTAATTTTCTCCAAGTCCATTAGTGAACATTGGAAACATTTAACTGCATTCTTTTATACAATTAAAAGTCATGGTTTAGTCATCTCTGCTCCTAAGATTAAATTGTTTCAGACTAAAGTTAGGTTTTTAGGATATGATATTCACCATAATACTATTCTTCCAATTAGTCGCTCTATTGAGTTTGCTTCCAAATTCCCTGATGAAATTCTTGATAAAACCCAATTACAACGGTTCTTAGGTTCCCTCAATTACATTGCTGAGTTTTATAAAGACCTTAGGAAAGTCTGTCAACCTTTGTTTGATCGATTAAAAGATAATCCTCCTCCTTGGTCTTCCACTCATACTGCTGTTGTTCAACGAGTAAAACAATATGTTAAGTCTCTTTCTTGTCTTGGTATTCCTACTGAGAACTCATTCAAAATTATTCAAACTGATGCGTCAGATATTGGTTATGGTGGCATTCTTCTCCAGAAAGTCACTCCTCAATCATCTGAACAAATTGTTCGCTTTCATTCTGGTGTTTGGAATAAAGCACAATTAAATTATAGTACTATTAAAAAAGAAATTTTGTCTACTGTTTTATGTATTCAAAAATTTCAAGATGATATTTTAAATCAAAATTTTTTACTTCGTGTTGATTGCAAATCTGCTAAATATGTTTTGGAAAAAGATGTTCAAAATCTTGCTAGTAAACAAATTTTTGCCCGTTGGCAAGCTATTTTAAGTATTTTTGATTTTGATATTACTTACATACCTGGTTGTCAAAATTCCCTTCCTGATTTTCTTACCCGGGAATTTTTACAGGGGGGTAAGGGATGAGTGCTACTCCACATATTCCATATTTAAAAACCCAAATTACCCATTACCAAACCCTGATCCACCAAGTTAACCACCGAATTAACCGCCTCAAAACTGCTCGACCAACCACTAAAAGAGCCCAATACATTAATTACCATCAGATTAAAGCCCGTCGTACTCTGCGACATGATTATTACAATCATTTACATTATTACCAGAATTATTTAGATCTTCTTTCTGGTTGTTAACCTCTGCTTCTAATCATTGTTTCTTGTTTAAACAGATGTCTCGCCCAAGGCCTTCTTCCAAGGCTCTGGTCCCATCTTCTAGTAAACCTAATCAACTCATTGTTCCACCTCCTTTAGAGTCACCCATTCCATCCTATTCACTTGAAATGGTTAACCGTTATCAAGTCCTTGGTAACATTTATTGCCCTAATTACTCATCTGCTTTGGCTACAGATCCGTTTGCTTCTAGTCAATCTGTTTCAGTTACTCCATTCCCTGTTAACCCTGTCAGGTCATCCTGGTCTGATTATACCAAATCACACACTACTAATCTGTTCTACAAAGAACCCGGTCACCCTAAAGGCCAAGTCATCCATGACATTGCTAAATCCCATTTTGGCTCTGGATGCCATTTCATCCTCTCACATCCAGAGAAAACACTCACCTATTACAAAGATATTTTAATCCATCATCATTCAGTTTTGATCAAACCCATTTATGACCGAACCTATGCTAGCAAGGTTCTATATCATTCCATTTACATTCATAATATTGTTTCCCAAGCTGAATGGGGTCCTCCTTATCAGCTTCGAGATTTACCTGGTCACTCTATTCAGTACAATTACCATGATTATGTTGATGCTTGGTTCAAGATCTTCTTGTACCAAAATGAAACTTTTAGTCATTCCTGGTTTATCTCCTTTGATCAGAAATTCAAATCTGAGTTACCTACTTGGTTTCTGAGATGGTGGACTCATTATGGCGCCATTTCAGATATCCTCCCTGGTGACCTCATTGAACTAATTAACTATTTCTCCTCGGTTTACCCATTCACCATTCATCAGAGACAATTTCCATCTTTGTTAATTTTTATATCCAAATATAAACTCCCCTGGATATTTAAATGGCATTATGGAATTGATGACAACATAATCACCCGTCAACATTCAGTCAAATGGTGGCCTAAGTTCAATGTGCCCAGAATCTTTGAAATTGTTCATAAAGAGTTCCCCATTGATCAATGTGCTCCAACTCCTGCTATGATCAAAGCCCAGCAGAATCCAACTGCTGCAATCAGCCAAGGAAGTCAGCCCAGTCTTCCCCCAATCAATCTTGGAAGCCCCTCATCTAGTGGTTCCAAGCCCAAATCATCCAAATCAAAATCCAAGGCTAAGTCCAAAGTTCCCGCAGTTCCGGCCCAGCCCAAGGAACATTCACTGCCCAAATCAAAGTCCAAAGCTAAGGCTAAGTGTCACGCCCCACTTTTTATTACTAAAGGTCATTACCAAGTTCATTAACTTAATCCAGTTTCAGAGATAACATGCGGAAATAAACTCAAACATTCAATTCATAGCAATGAATATCAGTACTCCCATTCGTATGCAAGTAAATGTTACATGATCATACTTAATAAATTGCCCTTGGGCTTACAACCATTAAATAAACAAATGAAGGGTGTAACCCTTTTACACATATGGCTTTCCGCCAACAACAAAGAGGCCCCGTGGCCCACAAACAAGAAGATCCAAATCTTGTAGCACATCCTGCTAAACACCTGAAAAAGATTCAACAACGTGGGATGAACATATAGTCCAGTAGGGATCTCAACATGATCCTCAACAATAACAACAGTACAGATAGCTATGATCATGAACACTCTTTCTCGTACTAGAATAATAATGTGACAGTTTAGACAAAAATATATATATATATATATATAAAATTTTCTCAAAAACAACTATTTCATTCAACGCTATAAGCGATTCATCTTTCCCTTTTTCCTTTCATTAACCCCGTTCACAATCTTTTATACATAAGCAATTACTTAGGAAATAAATTCACTAAGACCACTACTATTCTCCAATTTCCACACATACAACAGATGTGCCTTTCTAGAACATATTTCTAAAATGTTTGATTCTCTTTATACTTCTAAAAGACAAGGGGTAGCAACTGATACGTGATTAACACAAGATAACCCATTTACAATTTCATGACACGAATGTCTACATTGCCTATGACACATAGTCTATGGCACAATTCACCTTCCATTTATGGCTCAGAACCTGGCCAAATAACTCAACAGGGGTTTCATCTCTTATTAACAATATTTCCAATTCAACAGGAATAACAAATCAAGTTAAACATATCTGATAACATAACGAATACACATGTTGGTAT
This sequence comes from Camellia japonica, assembly GCA_030407325.1. Lineage (NCBI taxonomy): Eukaryota > Viridiplantae > Streptophyta > Magnoliopsida > Ericales > Theaceae > Camellia > Camellia japonica. Next base: position 11,784,303 of record JAPPVO010000031.1, on the reverse strand, counting down.
CGTATCAATCTCACAAAAACCACTTCCGTACTTCACAACTGATACACATTTTAGTGATGTATCATATCAACAAAACACTTCAGTGGACAAGCATATGAGCTGTATCACACTTCAATAGATAAGCATAAAAGCTATATCTCTGCAATAGGTGCGCATATGAGCTACAACCCTGGGTTCATCCCCTATCTTCCCATAATCATCAACCGGTTTAGAGGTACATCCCCTATCTTCCCCTAAACCGTGGAGTACATCCCCTATCTCCTCCCATACACAAGTAATGCATATAAACACAACGTCATATACACAAACAATCAATGGTGTAATGCATACACAACAATTCAACACAACCGTGTCATCCTCCACCGATGACCAAGGACAAAACCTCTAGATGCAGGTATGTTGTACATCTATTAACAGACTCAATTATCATGAGACCACAAACCCTTCAACAAAACTAACATGGCAGTTAAAGATACAACCTCCACATATGTGTGTTCAACACTCACATTACAATAATCCAACTCTCATACCTTTTGCCTTCACAAATTCAGTTCCCTGGACAATAAGGCCATAACTCATTTTAACCCATTACATTCTTTTCCAAGCCACTCCAATTTAATTATGCAAATTAAGTTATAATCATTAAACTAGGGTTTTCCTCCCTCTTTCTCAATATTGACCTAAAAGGCTCAATTATTAACAACAAACAACAATGATCACATTGAAGACCCAAAATACATAAGTATTTGCCTAACGATCAAAACCCTTCTATTAATTTATTAAATCAAATAAAATTAGGGTTTTCTCTCCTTTCAACAACAACATGCTAATTAATACCCCAATTAGCCTAAACCATAACTAATGATAATAAACCCAACTCCAACAGTCAACCCAAGGTTTAACCTCATGATTTTTAACAAATCCAACATGATATACTGTTTTTATGCAATACAAAAACTACCACATGTCTATCTATAGATGGAGTATTGAAAAGAAACAAGGAGAATCCCTACCTCAAAGGAGAACCCAAATGGAGAAGATTGACCCGAAATCCAAGTGCTCCAAATCCACAATTCTTCAGATTAAAATGTAGCCCTCACTCTCCTCTACCTTTTTAACAAAGGACCTAGGATGGATTTATAGAAGAAAGAGATGAAATCTAGAGAGAGAGTATGTTTAGAGAGAGAGACTCTCGGCTGCTAGGGTTTCAGGAAAGAAAGAAGGAGAAAAATGTTATTTTTCCCCGCTGCTGAGTTTATAAACTGGACAGGCTCGCTCGAGCGAAGACCTGGTCGCTCGAGCGACCAGACACAAGAAACAGACCTCGCTCGAGCGAAGAGAAGCTCGCTCGAGCCAACAAACACTGCTCTCAGGTCTAAGTACTAGACGCAACGCTCGCTCGAGCAAAGAAAGGCTGGCTCGAGCGACGGACCAAAAACAAAAGCCTCGCTCGAGCGAAGAGAAGCTCGCTCGAGCGACCAAGTCAAAAACTGGACAGGCAGACTCGGTTCCTAAACTCAACCAATCTGCAACCAACCTGCCCAAAACATTCTAAACCCAAATTTAAAGAATTGAAGGATGGAAACAGCTCAAAACAACAACCGGAATCCTCGGAACTAAGTCCGGATACAAACACCCAAAGGAGAAAGAACCGGGATCGCTACACTAAGCCCATTTCATCCCTTGCTCAGCCCAAAGCTAAACCAAAGGTCAAGCCCAAGTTATCCAGAGATGAATTGCTCCAGTTAGCCCGTCAATTAACAGATCAAGCTGAAGAAGCTCAATCAACCAGTTCAGACAATTCAGACCAGTCACAATCTTCTGAAGGATCAACTACTCAACCCATCTCATATGGCAGATCTGAGTTCCAAGATGCTCAGGACCCATATGCCTAATCAACATAGGATTCTCTATACATATAAATTAGCTTCAATCAATACTCTTTTGAGAAAAGTTGCTAATTTATATCTATTTTGATTCCTAAATTCACATGTTCCACCGAAAGTGATGAATAGTAAAAGTTACTGTTCACTTTTACTGTTCACCGTCACTATTCACTCAATCAACTTTTGTTAAAGCTGCATATTCGTGCAATCACTCCACCGAAAGCAACCGACAGCATCTGCATTTCCTAGTGCACTGCCTTTCCTAGTGCACTGCCAGCTGCTTTCATCAGTCAAAGAAGTCACATGTTGTTGTTTTATTTACTTTTTATTTCTATATATTGTAAACAATTGTAATCAGTCAGCACTCTTCAATTTTTAGAAAAACACAGCATTGTTCTAAGAAAACCAGAGAGCTCTGAGTGAGAATTACCTTCTCCCGTTTTGTAGCCCAATTAAGATCCTTGCAGTTGCTACAATTGTAATTGTAAGTTATTTTATGTATTTATGTATTTAAGTTTTAATTCAAATAAATTTGGTTTAAGTGCTTTCCAATTCTGTTTATTTGAATCATCTTTGATTTTGTAATCCATGTTCTTCATCTGCTTGCTAGTTCCGCGTTAATGGTATCAGAGCCATGTTGTGTTGTATCCTGTTTCTAACTGCTTTGTTTCTTCCAATTAATCCTTTCTATTGTTTACTTGATTAATCCGATTTTCAGTTCATCTTAATCACCCACGAGATCAGTTTGGGTCTATCCACCAGGTTTAAGTCACCCACTTTCAACCCTTGTCCAGAGTAAGTCCTTAGGGTTAGGCAGTGTTGGACATTTCGAATAGGGTCTGTACTCAAACCTCTTTGGTCTGTGATAACCTGACTAGAATAGGGTCTGTATTAAGATATCTGTAAAACTGATTAATTAACAAGAACAATGAATCGATTATTTAGAAGTAACTCATCAATCAGTTCTAGGTCAACTACGTTGTCCTCCATACCTAATCAAGGATTAGTAATAAATGAAGAAGATGTTGAAATACAAAATGATCAAATTAATACAGGATGGAATATACCCAAATTGCAAATTAAAGAAATTTATAAAACTACTTTTTTACAGAATATTTTTAAAGTTGCATTACATGTTAAAACAATTGAACAAGTTTATGCTTTAGAAAAACCCCGAGAAACCTGTAGATTATTTGATGCTAAATTAATTAAAAGACATTTAAATAATGGTTACAATTTTATGCATATTGGTTTAATTCAAGTTGGTGTTAATCCATTAACCATAGTTGGTAAAAATACCTCTGTTTTATTATGTTTAAGAGATGCTCATTTCCTCAATTACAATGATAGTTTAATGGATATGATGGAAACTGGTCTTCATAAAGGTCCAGTACATTTTAATTGCTTTCCCGATTTTACACTAAGTTTACGAGATCCATATATTTTAGATGCATTAACATTAAATATTCAATTACATGGTTCATTTACTAACATGAAAGAAAAAGTTCATAATATTGCTTTAATATATCGTGTTCATTATAAGTGCATGCAAACTAATTTAAATGTTCATGCTTTGCATAAAAGTCCTCGTGATAAAACCCTCTTAATTCAAAGTAGCGATACTCATGAATCACATATTAATGTCCCACAAATGATTGAATGGAAAAATATTGATTTACCCGATCAATGGATTACTGTTAATGAAAATTACAAACATAATCAACAACAATCCTCAGAACAAGATATCCAAGATATTCAACAATACAATGATGGTTCTGTTCGCATTAAATTCAATCGAAGTCAATCCTCTAGACATAGTACATCTAGTGTCCCTACTGAAATTGAAACTGAAGATGAAATATTTAATACTCCTTTATTTAGAAAAAATAGTCAATTACATCTTGGCCCAACCACTGGTCCTTCAGCTCAACATAAATTGAAAGGAATTGATAATTCTACAACTTCCCAAATTAGTAAACCTGTTTATTCTGCACACACACATTTACCTGAAGAAGAAGTTGCTTCTACTAATTCTCCAACTCAAACTGATTTTGAAGAATTTACACCACCTGTCAACCCTCAATTAATGACAATTAAAAAAGACTTTACTTCTAATCTTAATAAATTACTTATTGAATTTAAATCACCCACCAATCGAGTTCAACGACATGCTTACTATGCTAAATATAATTCTGCTCAAATGTCTCAAATTTCTCGACAATGGTATGATTTTATGATTACATATGGTTTTGAATTACCTTTATTAGAGTATGTTGACAAATATTACAAAAAGCTTAATACAATCACAAAATATAAATGGAAAACTTCTGACACTACTTCTGTTAGTTCTAGTCATCCTCCTCTAGAAAAAATACTTCTTCATCAACAAGGTTCTGAAATCGCTGCGTCACCTTTCAAATTACCTGGTAATGATAATGAAATTAAAAAAGCCATTGAACAAAATAATTATACTAATCAATGTTTAAGTACAATTGGTAAACAGTTAGACAAAATCGAAACCAATTTAGAATCTGTTCAAACCTCATCCTCTAAACAACCTTTAGATTCACCTTTACTTAATCTACCCACTAATCGTTCTAAAAGAACTAGTTTAGTTACTAATTTTTCTTTGTGTTTTGAAATTTTCTTTATGTTTTAAAATTTTTTTAATTTGAAATTTCTTTAGTTTACTCACAATTTTCTCTGTGTTTTGACCAATAGGGTTTCCTTTAATCATTAACGCCCACTCGCCATCTTGAAATATCTTTTTTTCTCTCTCTATCCATTTGCAGAGAAGTCACGGCCCTTCTTCCCTTTCCAATCCCCCTTCCCCTAAACCCTTATTTTCTTCTTGAAATTATCACTCTAGACTTTTCTCTCACCAAAACCCTAATTCACATCCACAGAATTTTCTCTCTCATTCTTATTCTCATAATTATGTTCTGGATACATATTTGTCTCCTTCTATAAATCTTAATTTTTGCCATTAAAATGGTGTTTGTGATTGGAGATCATTACCTCGAATCTCTAGTGAAGTTCGTGGAGAAGCAATCGGGTTCCTTGATTGAAGGAACCCTAGTTCTGAAGCTGAACCCCGTCGAACTCCACTCCATGCAATATAGACTTGAAGCGCTCAATGAGCTCGAGGGATTCCTTGTCAAAGCTCCGGTTGATTAGCTCTACGCTTATGTCTACATAAGAGAGTTAAACGAGAGAGAAAGAGAGAGAGAGAGAGAGAGAGAGAGTTAAGGGGATTAGTGCGAAGAAATGGGTGAGGGATCTTAAGTTACAAAAAAAATATATATATATATTGTGGACCTCTCTTACAACCAAAAGTTGAAGAGGGGTGTTAGACTAATTTTGCTAAAATTAATAATATATTTTTTTACAAAATAATATAAATAGTTAAATTTTTATATGCAAATTATGAAAACAAAGAATATTGAAATTTACAATTTAAGTTTCACAAATTTATCACAATTTATTTATTAATTTTTAATTTGTCACAAATTCAATCATGTAACTTTCAATCCCTTGCTAGAATTGCAAACTTAGATGAGTTCAACCCAAGAAACTTGAGTCAATTTTTAAAATTTTTTACAAATTGGGCAATCTAGTTTTTAATTAAGTGAGAACCTATGTAGAAATTAAAAAATTTGAATTAAATTTAAATAGACTTAGGCAGAGATACCAAATAACTTGAGCAGCCAAAACAAAATTGTATATATAAATATATAAAATTATTTGTTAATTATTTTTTAAATAATAAATAAAATTAATTAAAAATTTAATATTAATGAACAAAAGCTAAAGCAATACATTTAAGATTTTCTAATAGAAATTTTCTTGAAAATATTAAAAAAATAAGTTGATATTAAAAAAAATTACTTTTTATAATGGCATAAAATAATTTAAATATGATTTTTCAGAAATTATTTTTAATTTAAAAATTACAATAAAATATTAAATAGAATAAAAATAAATTTCTTACAAAATAAAAGTATTTGAATAAAAAAAATGGACTTTTATTGATAAATCCATTTTAGAGTTGTTATAACCCATTAGGTTCACAAAGGAATATTATAACCTGATTAGTCCCATATACTTTTCTTTTATTCCATAAGGTCCATTTTACTAATTTTATATTTTTACCTGGACTATTATGCCCATATATATATATACTGTGTTAATACACATAACACGTTGCCTGTTTTTTTGTTGATTCAGTTTTGGCAGTTTCTATCTTTACGCTTTTCATCATCATTCTAATTCAGATGGATACGTTTCTATTTTGCATGCTCGTTCCAAGGCTTTGATGTGCTAGGGTTTCATTGTTGCTGTTGTAGTATGGTTCGGTGATTTTCGAGTGAAGACGACGAATTGGATGGTGTTCGGTTGTCACATTTTCTGGAGTATAACTAATTCAAATCGGCTGTTTTCGAGTTATAGGACGATTGTAGGATTGCATGATTAAGGTTAGTATCATTTTGGTTATGAATACATGTTCAGTTTATGTTTTGATTTGTATGATGGATCAGATGCTCTATTTTTGGATTGATATAGATCGAATGCTTTGTTTGTTCAATTATATGCATTTTACGTGGTCCTGTGGAGGGGAGGTCATTCAGATTATGTGAAGAATGTGAATGTTCTCATTTTACTTTGATGTATCCATAATGAGGCTCTGTGTAGGTGATATAATTCAGAGTATATGTATCAATGTGAATGTTTACATCTTGTTAATATTATGTAAAGAATGTGGATGTTCTCATTTTACTTTGATGCTTGCTTAATGAGGTTCTGTGTGGGTGATATATGCATTTTACGTGGTCCTGTGGAGGGGAGGTCATTCAGATTATGTGAAGAATGTGGATGTTCTCATTTTACTTTGATGTATCCATAATGAGGCTCTGTGTGGGTGATATAATTTAGAGTATATGTATCAATGTGAATGTTTACATCTTGTTAATATTATGTGAAGAATGTGGATGTTCTCATTTTACTTTGATGTTTGCTTAATGAGGCTCTGTGTGGGTGATATAATTCAGAGTATATGTATCAATGTAAATGTTTACATCTTGTTTATATTATGTGAAGAATGTGGATGTTCTCATTTTACTTTGATGTTTGCTTAATGAGGCTCTGTGTGTGTGATATAATTCAGAATATATATATCAATGTGAATGTTCACATCTTGTTAATGTGAATTATGGATTTAGCACTTGAACTGTATACATAGTCATCTAATTTTTGCACAATGTGAATTTTCATATCGTTTTGGATTATTGTTGATTGTTGTGTTTTTATAGGAGATGGATACCTTTATGATGTTGGTGTGTACATATGGTTGCAGTACAACTGTAATAAATGTTGCCCGCGAATTGTGTCATTCGCGTTTGGTGGAGTGTTTGTGTGAAAAATGGAGTGAGTTGTCTGCTGGTTCTATTTCATTGTTCTGTCAGCTACCTGGGATTAATAGGTGTGATTTGGACAATGAGGAAGAATTTCAGAACATGTTACTGCTTGCTAAATCAATGGGGGTACAACATGTAGAAGTTGTTGTTGAGTTGAAAAGTGATATTGGTCAGTCAAGTAGCTCTGGGTCACTGCGTGTGGGGTTGAGGAAGAAATTGATGCACTACAGAGATTTTGCCACCATAAGGAGAAGGTGTTGTTGTCAGCCCCTTGGGCAAATGGTATTACGCATGCGGGACAACGATTTGTTGGAGGTGCACAAGAATTTCATGATGTTTTATGTAAGTATGCCATCCAATGTGGGTTTCAGTTTACGTATATCAAGAACGAGACAACAAGAGTTATTGCTGATGTGTGCGATGCGTGAGGAGAGAGGCTGCTTGTGGGCTATACATTGTAGAGCACAACAAGCAAATGGTTTTTTCTACATCAAGAGGTTTAGTGATGTGCATAGTTGTGGTACGGATGTCCGAACATCGAAGAATCCGCGAGTTAGTTCAGATTTGGTGTCGAGTACCATATCTGAAATTGTGGGGACAAGCCGTTGACTTGGCCGTGTGAGGTGTGACTATTTTGAAGAGGGATTATGGGCTAGATGTGAGTTACCATGTGGTATGGTTGGGCGTAGAGAAAGCAAAGGCTATTTTTCATGGAGATCACTCATTATCATTTGACCAGCTGCGGTGGTATTCGGATGCTGTGATGCGTTACAATCCGGGGAGTTATGTTAATATTGACTATGATGCAAGTAGTCAACAGTTTTGTCGTTTCTTTGTGTCATTCACTGCGTGTATTTCTGGGTTCAATTCTTGTCGGCCTTTATTATTCCTAGATGGAACATTCCTCAAAGGAAAGTACAAAGGTCAGCTACTTGCGGCAATGGCGAAAGATGAAAACAATGGTTAGTATTTTTTTTAGCTGTCTATTCATGTAAATATTCACATTGAGCAGCATAGTCTGGACATATGATAGACGACTGCACAGTGTGTTCCACATTTACACTGGTGTCAATGTTTACATCAATACACATTGATGTGAACAACAACAAAATATGACTGATTGAGAAATTATCAGTAATGTGAACATTCACATTAGTATACACTAATGTAAATGTTCACACCTGTGTCTGCTAATGTGAGATTATCCATTAATGGACATTAATGTGAATATTCACATCATTGATGTTTACGAACCCAAATCAAAAAAAACAATATAATAGGGCAATGTAGATATAAACATTCACATGACCTGTTTCCTTTATATTGTTTTCTATTCACTTTGGAATATTGTGAACAGTTGTGTAATGGTGTTGTGTTGTACGTCTATTTCCCGTTGCATTTGCGATTGTTGATTCAGAGACCACAGCCAATTGGTCGTGGTTCTTGCACGAACTTGGGAAGGTTGTTGATGGTAAGCGCCAGATTACTTTTATTTCGGATCGTAATCTTGGTCTGTTAAAAGCTATGCCAAAGGTGTTCCCATCGGCTCACCATGGTTATGGCTTACAACACTTGAAGAGCAATTTAAGAGACCGAATGAAAGGAATTGATAATGGATTTAGGGATCACCTAGTAAGTAGTTTGGGTGACTGTGCTTACGAGCCAACTATGGTAGAGTTCCATGAAAAGATTGCAAAATTAAAAGATGAAGGTAAGCAACGAGCACATAATTTTTTCAAGGACCTGGCACCTGAGCATTGGGCAAATTCATACTTCAGGTAATAATAGTTTCCTAAAGTATTCCATTTGTCAAGTTTAGAATGGTAGCGATGTGAATTTTCAGTTATGTTTTGTGGCAATGTGAAATTTCATATTTAGTTTCGAAGAAATTAAATTCCGTATTGTACAATGTTTGTGATGTTGTGCAGGGGCATGCGTTATGGGGAGATGACATCCAATGCGGCGGAGTCATTTAATAACTGGATTAAAGAAGCACGTAATCTTCCTATCACTCAAATGGTGGACACAATTCGTACTCAGTTGATGCGGCAAATGTCTGCACAGCGTGACCAAGCAAACAAATGGAATGAGTTTATTTGTCTTACATTCGAAACAATGCTTATGGATTCGTTCAATGACAGCAGGTCTTGGCAAGTTAGCAAAGCCAATGAGGATGTGTTTGAAGTTCATTCGATACCATCTGTTACAGTAGATATTGCAAGGCGTACATGTTCTTGCTTCAAATGGAAAATCAACGGATTCTCATGTGACCATGCTATTATTGCTATTCAGAAGAGCCACTACAATCTCAATGATTGTGTGGAACATTACTTTCATGTACAGACATATCGTGCAGCCTATTTGGGTGCCATATTCCCTATACCATCAGTGGAAAAGCCGCCTTTCAATCCCACAGACTTCACTATATACCCATCAACTGTGAAAAGACCACCCGGAAGGCCGAAAAAGAATAGAATCCCATCAAGGGTGAGAAACTGAAACAAATAAGGTGCGGGAGATGTGATAAGTTGGGAAGCCACAATCGGAAATCATGCAAGGAGCTGATATAAGTGTACATTTTTTCATTTCAACATTGTGTTTTACATGGGATTTTTATATTGATTTTTGAAATAAGATTATGTTATGTTGGCAAACATTGTGTTGCAATAAGATTACGTAGCTTGGCAAACATAATAATGCATTAGTATTTGATTTGTGTTTTATTTTTAATTTTTTAAGGTACCAATTTGACATTTTTGTTGTTGTGTTTTGGATGAATACATGATGTTAATATTCACACTTGTGTAAGATAATCACATTATGTGAATAATTGCACATGGGTTGAACTTTTAAACATTTCTGTGGTGTGAATATTCACATTCTTGTTACCGTTGACAGCATCAAAGTAGATGACATGAACGTTTACATCAATATAACCATTCACATCATCAACTCAGAAGATGTGAATATTTATATACGTATTACGAAATGTAATTGTCAGTGTTTGTTGCTAGCAAAAATTAGATGTTCTTATGTATATTATGATGCATGAATGGGCGTGATGTGAATATTGACATCGTTGCTGCCATTCACATCATCAAAAGTTACGATGTCAATATTCACATCATCAAATTATTAGCTGTGAATATTGACTTATGTGTTAAGAAATATCATATTCACACATGTCATATTGTGTTACAATAGCACTTTAAGCAATATTCACATCCATGTAGTAGGCTTTAAAACATAAGAATGTGTATGATTATTCTGTGATGTGGAAATTCACATCATGTCATGTGTCAAAAAAAAAAAAATAAAATCTCAATGTGTATGACCAACACAAAATAGGCCTCAAAATGCATATACATATATTAACTGAAAATAGCAGTACAAGTAGTGATATAGAATTGTTTACAATTAAGCTAGTCTGCTCCAATATATCAAATCTATTGACACTAAATTGTCTTAAATGTGGATAACAGTTTTGGGTAACAGTGATAGGTAGACACCCCCCACCTATAGATTTTCACATTGCACTGTCTTTCTGTGATTCAAAAAAAGGTGTACTAATGAGTCTCTTATTTAACACCATTCAAAGCGATTTAGGCTGTTAATAATTTCTTCACAGTATACATGCGCCCTCATGATGTAACAAACTGCAGGCCTGCAATCCATCCTGAAAATGCAAACTTCTTGTTACATTTTGAAATTTAGGTGTGTAATGGTTGTGGAAGATGTGTACAAATTGATTTTTGGCTTACGAATCTGATGCTTGCTAAGGACAGATGTCTACTGATATAATTGGTTGCGAAGTATTTTGGCTTGATAATTTGGTCCATAATGGTGATAACGGTCCGATGTTGCGCACCACAGCCTCGATGTAGTCCCTCTGCCAACAATGAAATTTCATATTAGGTACCAAGCAACATAGTGCATACGTCCAAGTTCAAATATTACACATCATGACAAGTATTATATGTGTCAGCCACTTACCACTATTTGTGCTTTGTCAATATATGGGTCATGTATGCTGGGTCTTGGTCGTAGCGAGTTATAATGCCTCCATACATTGTCTTTCACGTCGTACACAACAATCGTCCAGTGGAAGTTGTCGTGTAGTGGGAAGATGAAGTATCTTTGGCCTTGATAGTCCTTGATATGTACATCAATCAGTTTATTTCTCTTGTGAGGGGTACTCTTGCATGACTTTCTGCACACAAAGGGCATACAATGATGTACCAAGTATTTATATCAATGTTCAATGTGAATGATGTGAACGTTCACATCTGTTAATTTGTCAAACAGTCATGCAATGTATTACAGATGTGAATGTTCACACCTGTCATATTATGTTGCTGTTAACATTCACATCTGTCTATCATTTAAGTTAACAATATAATAAGCATATAATGTTCACTGCGAATGATATTAATGTTTACATCTGTCAATGTAAATGTTCAAACTTGTCATTTTATGTTGTTGTTAACATTCACATCTGTCTATCATTTAAGTTAACAATATAACCATATAATGTTCACTGTAAATGATGTGAATGTTCACATCTGTCAATGTAAATGTTCAGACTTGTCATATTACTAGCGTATGCCCGTGCCTAAAGGCACGGTGTAAATAATTTTAAGATTAAAATGCAGTTATAATTTATACGTATTATGTTGAAATTTATAAAGTTTGTGTCATTTTTTGGTAAAGATACTGAAAAAATATATTGAAATATTTTTCTTCTTAAAGAACTTATAACAATTTTGCTTGTATTACATGCTCTACAAAACTCAAATAAAATACCAACTCCCCCTAATCTTAATGCAAATTAAGAAACAAACATATAAGATTTAAAGTTATATTGCATATCAAAATATAAAAGGTAAAAAAAAAGTGTAAACACTGAACAAAAAACAGAAATAGAGTTATATTGTCATACACCAAAAGAGTAGGTTAAAACTTTACAAAAAGTGGGTTAAAGCTTTACAAAAGATGTGTCACTAACATGTCATACACCAAAAATTATATTGTCATACACCAAAAATATGTATGCTTTACAAAAGATGTGTCAATAACATGTCTTCAAATATGCGTTTGTCCAAACTTCCTCCTCATTACTTTCCAAAAAGTCTTTGTATCAACTTTTATGTATCCCCAATGAGGAATATGCACAACAATCTGGTAATTTGTGGAAACAAAAAAAATATAGATTAGTACATTTGTTGGAAATATACATGTCAAAATACTTTGAGATTGAAATTACCTTATTACATCCCCATCGAAGCAAGCTAGTTGTATTTCTCCTTTTAAGCTCCATAGATTTTTCGGTCCAATCCTACAAAAGTCCAAATTTCAAATTATTATTAAATTGAATTTTTTTAAAAAGTTATATAATCAACAAAAATAAATCTACATGGTTACCTTCTAATAAAACGTCATTTAATCTGCATAGAATACTACAGCAACACTTCAAGATAAACAATATTTGTAGTAGAATCCAAACTATCTTTAGGGAAAAGAATACTTATACGATCAAAGGATGTACATCTAGACAATTGCCACATATAATTGCCCATGGCTAAACACTGGTATACGCAAATCAACCCCAACAAATTTCACAGATTGTCCTTGAGATTTATTAATGGTCAAGGCATATGCCAATCGGACTGGAAATTGACGTCTTGTCATTTGGAAAGGCATTTCTGAAGAAGATGGTGTCAAAGATATCCTTGGTATGAATGCCAAATTGCCAAACTTTTCTCTAGTTAAAATTTGAGCTTCAATTATACGAGTGCCGCACCTAGTAACCATCAATCTTGTACCATTACATAGTCCATCTTTCGGTGCAATGTTTCTCAACAATATTATAGGACAAACCACTTTCAACTCTAACTTAAAAGTTGGCAACCTAGGAGGATCCAATGAATTTAAATATTCATTAGGATATCTATTTGTAATGGTAGGATCAATTTCATTATCTTCAGACATTTTATCTCTGCAAGATAAGTATATAATCTCCCTGGAAAGATATTCAACGCAGTAGTATTAATGTCACTGACATCATCGTTACGCGCAGATAGAATTGTGCGTTCATTAAAAATGTTGGGGTTGACGTCTCTATCATATTCAATTGTGGATAAACTGTAGAGAGTAATTCATTCAAATCTTGACATTTGTGTATTGTTGATGGAAGGTTAACGATTTCTTGAGGATTGGTCCCAATCTAAAAAAAAGTGAAATCAATAAAAAAGAAAGTGTAAACACAATTATTAATTTAAAATAATCTATATAATATAGGTTAAAGTAGTGTTACCTCCATCAAGAAATTTGCAAAATTAGCATTTTCATGGCCTTCATGATTCAAGCGTATATTCAAATCCAAAGTCAAGATATATATATATGCTTCCATAGAATAGAGTGTCTTAATGATGCATTCACAATTTGCTCACGAACTCCTTTGGGTATAACTGGTAAGATTTGTCGAAAGTCTTTACCAAGAAAACAGTAATACCCCAAAATGGCTTTTCACTATCACAAATATCCCTCAATGTACGATCAACCGCCTCAACACAATGTCTATGTTGCATAGGAACTTCATCCCAAATTATGAGTTTTGTTTCTCTAAATAACTCAGCTTGTAATGATTGTTTGCTAAACCCACAAAGTGAATTTTCCAAGACATCTAACGGAATGGAAAATGTTAAATGTGCAGTGCGACCTCCTACAGTAACAGTACTAAATGAATGATGAAATTCCAACGAAGCCACAGTAACAACGATATGCCCAAGGCTGCGACATTTTAATGCAATCGTATTGTACAGAAATGTTTTCCCTATTCCAGCACCCCCATTCAGAAAGAAAACAGTTCCTTTATTTTGAAAAACTGAAGAAGTGATTGTGTTATAAGCATTCCGTTGTCCATTATTGAGACAATCAATAGTAATTTGTGGATCTGCATTTGTGCCTCACTCTGCAGTTGTTGATGTTCAAATATCAATCGATTACCAACTACTACACTCCAATTTGCAGTAGGTTGTGCATGGGTGGGAAGTCAATTAAACTTTTGCCTGATTCATGAAGCATTTGATTCAAAAGATGGAGACCATAATCTTCAATTTGAGCCTCAGTTGGTTTAGAAATGACAACAATGTACAATCTTATGTGCAAGATCATCATATATGCGTTGAAAATTGATTCATAATGCACATGGATTTAGTGGAGAGCACTGGTGAGAATAATACTAACAATCACTCATAATATCCAGTTTTTATAACTGCAGCCTCTTTCAAGCATTGTATCCATTCTTCATCATCTTCTAAGCCCCATTGCAAACACATGCTAATTTAAATGTATCATGCACATTATCGACCGTGCGTAAAGACTGAAACGACTTTGGTCCTTTGACAACGTTAGTAACAAACGTAGATAAAATCTTTCACCACAATTAGGGCTAGCAACATAATTCATTCTACCAATTGCATATCCCCTTTCTCTTGATTTCCATCTCTTTTCTGACTTGAGCAAACAAAATGTTGTGGAAATTCTTGATAAGTGAATGGACATTCATCTTCACTGGCAGCACAATATGCAAAGAAGCCAGTAAGAGTTGACATTTGTGACCAGCTCTAGATTGAATCGTTTCTAATGACTCTTCTGGGTTAAAAACAACATGATGCATTCCAGGTAAATGAAGTGCCAATCGTACAACTGTTGGCATCTTTGCATGCAAAGGATGACCAAATATTCGCCAAGCAGCTTCTGGAGGTCCAATATACCTTGCATCGAGATATTGTTGAATCTCATTTATCATTCCTAACACCATCGTTGTATGATCATAACCCTTATAAATGTTCTTATGTATATACTTGACACATCTCATTCCGGCACAAACTTCCACATTTATATGACAGTTGAAAAGTTTTGAAAGATATGCATTGTATGGTACAACATCCCTGTTATCAACTTCTTGCCCCCTCACAGTATGTACTTGACCATTATTGCGACGACAATAGATACGGTATCCATCTTGATCCATAGTTGTTGTTTCTGTGAAAGCTCGAGGGTATCTCTTAGTGCATCTACCATTTTCTATGCATGGTGCTTACGGATTTCGAGCACCACATGGTCCATGTACCATACAACATTTGATAGCTTCAAAAAGCATAGGATCATCTTTTGGGTCTGGAAATTCTGCACAGACCAATTTGTCTACTTGAGCACATGTCCAAATTTTGTCTGGACCCTTGAGAAATAAAAGTGCATGCATATGAGGAAGTCCTCGTTTTTGAAATTCAATTGTAAAAACATGTGCAACTTTATTTCTAAACACTTTATTTGTTTCTATCTCCTTCAACAAACATTTTCTCTTCAACTCAAAAACACGGGCAATTAAATCAGGACGATCAATAGGTTTTTGATATGGTAATAATGCTGAAGTAATTTCTGGCCAATTGGGGTTTGCAGTCATGGTAAGAAAAATATCTGGGTGTTGGTTGTATCGTGTGATAGCCATTGAATCTTGAAAGATTTCAAACACATGTCTAGGACTACCAGTAAATGAAGATGGCAAAACAAACCTTTGACCAATTTGTCTAGGTCGTACATAATCTGGATCCATATCTGAAAACTCTTGGTAAAGCTCAGCTCGAAGTTTCTCTTGATTAAGCTTGTAGTATGTCAATCGATTTTGCTCAGTTGCAGCCCAGGCATCTACCAAAAACTCTTGAAATAGTTTCACACCTCTCAAAATTGTTGAATACTCTGTGGGTCGTTCAAACAAACGATAACTATAAAAATTCATTTGAGTAAGTCAATCAGTTGAAATTTCAACTCAGGTTCCCATCCAAGCTCACCATATGGAAATAATAGAACATAATGTAATAGCAAGTATGTTGGTGACATTCATTAATTTGCATCAACTCATTATTTCCTCGGAAATGTAAAATAATATCTCTCATTCCATTTACTTCTGTTCCATCACCTGGTATTACAATTGCAATCTCATCTGTAGTTGGTAGGTTATATCGACGTCGATCAGTTGTTGAATTGTAATGAAGATGAACAGATAGATTGTGTCCTATTGAGTCTAATTGATGTAAAATGGCATGAGCCTGGCGATATTTATCTACAAATGCATTGACTTGCAACAAACTATCTTGAATAGTTTTGAGAACATCCCTTCTCAACTTAGGATTTCTACGATTACGAATTTCTAAAGCTGAATAAGGGTCATAGATATACAGCTGAGCATAACTCGCATCCTGCCTTGGTTGTGGTTGTAGTGATCCTGTTCGATGTCGCAATTCCCCATGAATTGTGAATGATGTAGGGCCCCTTCCACTGAGTACTCTAGGATCCAATGTAGCACCAAGACTCATAAAAGCATTGGCTGCATTGTACACTCGAGTATAACTTCGAAAGGATTTTGATTGATCATTATTCCTATCATACAATGCCTGAAGTGGTGGAGGGGGTGTAATAAGTAAAGGTAGCCTAATCTTGCCTTCCAAACAGTAAGTTCCGAATAAGGGACGCTTTATAGATGATTTTGTTAATTTTTCATCCATCCAATGTAAGGTTGAACAATAAGGACATAATACATCCATTTTGCCAAGATAATGGCGGCAAGAATCTGTGTGCTCGGGCGTCAATTGATATACTCATAGGCAGATCTTCTAATTCATCATCAGTACATAGATCTTGTTGAAGAAATTGATTTATAGGAGTAGACCTACGAATATTTGTGTATAAATAAAATTCTGTAAAACAAAACAGTATGAGTAAAAGTATGTATTTCAAGATTAGATACAGTAGTTTACCGATTCCTTGGTGGAGCTAAAGATGTGCTTGGCATAGAAAACGAACATGTAGAATGATGGGTAACCATTGTTCGTTTTTGCGTCGAATGAGAATCTTCAGTTATTGTTTCCCACTCCAAGCAAGTGCGATCGCGACGAATTGGTGTTAAAGAACGTTGTCTTAGTTGAACACATTCTTCTAATCCCTCTTGCTCTCGTTGCAAGCATTGAAATTCAAAGTATGACTTTTTAATTTTTTCACGCTCTCGCCGTGCCCGTTGGGCCAATGCAACTTTTGATATTACATTATCATTTTGTGCCTAAAATGAAAATATTTTATCATTGAAGCAAATTATGTGAATATTTTGTGCTTACAATGAAACTATCTTAATTTTGTTTTCTATTTTATTTGTTTTATACATTTAATAGTGTTATCTTTATTTCTTTCTTTCTTATTTCTTCCCTTTCTATCTTCTTATTTCTTCCCTTTCCCTTTCTTTGTTTTCTATTTTATATATTAAATAAGAATTAAAAACCTATCTTATTTAGTTTCTCATTTCTTTATATATTTTTTCTTTATTCCTTCGTTTCTTTTTTCCTATTCTCTTTATATAAGTAGCAACTTATGGATGGTACATTATAAATGTACATGTATCCATGCAAAATAAAAATAAATAAATTTGAAAAACACATACAAATAATAACAAGTTACAGGAAAACATATTACAATCATTCTACAAAAACAACATAAAACAATAAATTCATTTTATACACTCATATCTTTTAACTATTCAAAATTTTGATTAGTTTTACATCATATTTTTAAAAAAGAATATATACCACTTGACATGCATTTGTCATTCTCTTGCCGGAAGGAGCCATCTTTTCTTTTCCTTTAGACATTGGGTTGACTTTTTCTTTTTCTTTTGCCCAACAAATATAAATAAAATATTCAAAAGATTAAAAAAATCTTATATAATCTTATATAAATAAAATACATACAATGTTTGACTTGATTTTGTACTTATCGCACGAACACGGATAACATTAAGGTCGTGCTCATCACGGATGACCACACCAACATTTCTAGATGGAGTTGTAGGAGGAGGCCTACAGAAATAGATTGTGAACAAATTAAAATCTATATAATAAAGTGGTAATAGTAAGAGTAAAAAATTCAAGATTGTCTTGGGTAAAAAATTCTTTTTCTTTTACCAATTTGGTGTTAAAGAAGATTGTCTTAGGTTAATACATTCCTTCGATCTTTCTCTTTCTCGTTCTCATCGCAGGCGTTGTCCCAATTGGTATGCAGAACATGGCTTTTGATTTTTTTCACGTTCTCGCCATACATGTTGGGCCAATGCAGCTTTTGATAACACATTATCATTGTGTGTCTAAAATGAGAATATTATATAAGAATGTGCATAAAATGTGAAGATTAACTAACTTGCTTCCCCTTCATCATGTATTTTTTCTTCCTTTTAACTAACTTTTCGTCTTCACTCGGCTAAGTTGTTAGTCATATAAGAACCAATGCATGTATTGATGAAATTTAAAAAGGGAGGGAAAAATAATTTGAAAATACATTAATCACACAAAACTGCAAACTCACTATGCACGCACTTATTGCTTTAAAGACACTACCCATCTCTTTATAAAATGTACGTTGAAAAGGTAAATATTAGATCATTGGGTACGTAAAATGTGAATATTAGCGTGTAATGTCTTGTACTTTCCTTTTCACTCTTCTTGTTGTTTCTGTTATATTAAAATGTATTTTTGTCTTTTTCTTCTTTCCTTAAGAACTTCTTATAAGAAAAATAAAAATTAAAAAAAATTATATTATGTAGTTTCCTTTTCATCACATATTTGTTTTTTCTTCTTATTTTTCTTTTTCATTTTCTTCTATTATATTTTTATTATGCTATGTTGTAGATGCAACATATTGTACAAATGCAACATATTTTTATTATACAAATAGACAAACATATTAAAAATTCAAATTAATGTTCATACAAATGCATTAGCATGTTGTACAAATGCTTACTTTAACATGCTTCAGAAAAACATTTCACATTCAATAAAAAGAATTGAATAAATTTTTGAAAAAGAAACTTTTGAAAAATGTACATAAAAAAGAGTATATGACACTATGCAATTCCTAAAAAAATCTGTATAATATTCGAAAAAGAAACTTTTAAAAATTGTTAAGAAACCATACCATAGAATGTGCATTTTCCTTTCCTTTGCCATAAGGAATAGCTTTTTTTTGTTTCTTTTGATATTGCTTTGTCTTTTTCCTTTGCCTTTGCCTATAAAAAATAAGTAGAATATATTTATAAATTATTTTTAAAATGATAAGAAAATACATGTCCAGTGTTCAAGTGACTTTTAAGCTTACCTCATGAATGCGAATAGTATTAAGGTCACGCTTATCGCGAATAACAACATTAACATTTCTTTCTTGAAGAAATCGAACCTATACATACAAAAACTTTAGAGTAATAAATAAAACTTTATACACATATATAAGAAAATTAGTAAAGGGAGGTGATATTATGGTTTGGTGTAAGTCCCCATCCACCTATAAAGTATAAGGAAAAAAAATAATTAGAATAGTGATATTGTCCATAACTGTTGTACTTAAATTTATAAGAGATGTATTTAAATTTATATGAAGAGAAAAAAGAAGAAAAAAAACTTATTTGAGCAAAAATAGTGATATTGTTTATAACTGTTGTACTTCAACCTAAAATGTTTGGTTATATAATTTTAGACACAAAGAAACAAAAAATTAGCAATAATAAAAGTTAACATGGATTTCATTGGCAATGAAATGTTATTTCCAAATCTGTTGCTACCAAATCGAATAATAAAATTCAAAATTTTATTTAAATAAATAGCTGCCATGAATAGAAAATACTTAACGGGTTATAATCAAGAGGAGAAGAAATAAATAAAAATATAAACTTCTAAGAAAAAGAAAAAGGCCAACCCAATGTTTATAATAGATGTATTTTAACAATCTCATTAAAATGATGAAATTAAAATCAGAGTACAACAATTGTCCAAATTTGAACTCTTCTCTTTTCTAACTGACTTCAATTTTATAGAGATGAAATTAAAACAAAAATCAAAACCCGTTATAATCATAATCACAAATTTATGCCAAAAAAAATAATTCAACAGATACCAGAGGCACGTGCCTTCTCTGTTTAGAATGGTACAATTTTTTTTTAAAATTTTTTTATAACAAAATGTTAAATACATTTTTTTGGGTTAAGTTAAATACTCGGTGAATTTGATTCAAAACAAAACGGATTATGTTAAATACTTGCGTTAAGTTAAATACTTGTAAGTTTAATTCATTTTTTTTTCATGAAGACAACTAAAGTAATACACACATATATACATTGACCAGAATTTTTTGAAATACAACATAGAATACTATACTCCCTTAAAAAGGTGCCAAAAAAAAAAAAAAATCATAAACTCTTTTGCTATCTTACACATAAATGTTAAAATGCCAAGTCTTTCAAATTTTTCTTTTAATTAGGAACTCTAGATATTCACAAAAAAATTAAATGAAAAATATTTATCATCTGTACATTAGAATCACACAGCAAATAAATATTACATTTGAATGGTACACCTAAATAAATATATTACACAGCAAATAAAATGTTAAATAAATTTTTTTGAGTGTCAGTTTAATTTTTTTGTTGCAGGAAGATCAACTAAATAAATCACCCTTACTTTCTTTTTAAATAGGTCCAAACAAACAGTCCCTTCCCTCTCCCCCGCTCTCTCTCTCTACATTCTTTGCGAAACCCATAATCAAACTCACATTTTCTGAGTCAAACCAGCATTTAGAATAGATGTTTTTTAACAATCACATTAAAATGATAAATTAAAACTGGAGCACAATAAAATGGTCTAAATTTAAACTTTTCTCTTTGTTAACTGACTTCAATTTTATGGAGATGAAATTAAAACCAAAATCACACAACAAATATATTACATTTGAATGGTACAACTAAATAAATATATTACACAGCAAATAAAATGTTAAATAAATTTTTTTGAGTGTGAGTTTAATTTTTTTGTTGTAGGAAGATTAACTAAATAAATCACCATTAATTTCTTTTTAAATAGCTCCAAACAAACAGTTCCTTCCCTATCAGACTAATTTGTACAATACAAAGCACTAATCACAAACCAAGTCCCAAATAACCTCTCTCTCTCTCTCTCTCTCTCTCCCTACATTCTTTGAGAAACCCATAATCAAACTCACATTTTCTGAGTCAACCCAGCATTTAGAATAGATGTTTTTTAACAATCACATTAAAATGATAAATTAAAACTCGAGCACAATAATTGTTCGAATTTGAACTTTTCTCTTTCTTAACTGACTTCAATTTTATAGAGATGAAATTAAAACCAAAATTAAAACCCATTATAATTATAATCATAAATATTTTGAAGTTCACCATTTATGACTTGGAAAGTCCACATAAATTTATGCCAAAAAAAAAAAATTCACCACATGAGAAAGCCATTTTATAAGCAATAATGAATAATTATTTCGTCAAGCAACTAAAATAATACACATATATGCATTGACCAAAATTTTTGAAATGCAACATATAATATTATACTCCCTTAAAAAGGTGGAAAAAAAAAAAGGAACATAAACTCTCTTGCCATATTACACATAAATGTTAAAATGCCAAGTCTTTCAAAAAAAAAAATTAAATGAAAAAAACAGTCCCGTTCTTTTTAGAATTACACAACAAATATACTACATTTGAATGGTACAATTTTTTTTTTTTATAACAAAATGTTAAATACATTTTTTTGGGTTAAGTTAAATACTTGGTGAATTTGATTCAAAGCAAAACGGATTATGTTAAATACCTGTGTTAAGTTAAATACTTGTAAGTTTAATATATATTTTTTTTCATGAAGACAACTAAAGTAATACACACATATATACATTGACCAGAATTTTTTGAAATACAACATAGAATACTATACTCTCTTAAAAAGGTGCCAAAAAAAAAAAAAAAAAATCATAAACTCTCTTGCCATATTACACATAAATATTAAAATGCCAAGTCTTTCAAATTTTTCTTTTAATTAGGAACTCTAGATATTCAAAAAAAAAAAAAAAAAAATATATGCAAAAAAAATCACTTTTTTTTTTTTTTTTTTTTATAATCACACAACAAATATACTACATTTGAATGGTACTGTAGAGACCCTAATTTTTCGTAATTACACTTGAAACCCTGAGCCTTAGGTTAATAGCATTTTAGCCCTAGTTCCGTAAAAGTCTGCGTAAGGGCCAAAGTAAAGAATAATTTCTCCGTGTGTTACCATAATTAAATCATAGAACACCACTTTATGATTGGAACTATCCTAAAACTTGGTTTTATTTATTTTACCTCATAATTTCTAAATTAATTCACACATTTTATTTTTATTTCTATTTTTTTTGTTTTTTTTGTTCTTTCATTTATTATTTATTTGAATAGAATACTATTGTGTATTTGAATATATACATAGTTTAAATATATATATATATATATATATAATATAGCGATCCCGGTATTCCCTTGCTGTATTTGTCGTATTCCGGACCTTGGTTCCGTGGAGTTGGTAGTTGTATCCATCTTATTGTCATCTTTTGATTCCATTTCTTGAGTTTTAGGATGTGTTGGGCTTGTTTCGAGCAGGTGGGTTGAGCCTTGGTCTAAAATCTTGTTGCCGGGTTTTTGGTCGTTCCGCTCGAGCGGGTCTTAGGGCGCTCGAGCGGAGATTGCACACTCCCAGTATTTTGTGCCCTGCAAAACTTCTGCAGGTGTGATTTCTACGCTCGAGCGGGTTTCTTGCGCTCGAGCGGGCTTGTTGGCGTTCGAGCGGACAGTGCATTTTTTGTGTAAGTTCTGGGAGGGGGAAAATTGCGCTCTAGCGGACTGGTTTTTCACGCTCGAGCGGATGTGCTTTACTTTTGTGTCTTGGCACTCGAGCGGGCCTTATTGCGCTCGAGCGGACTCAGATTTTTGTTCTTGATGCTCGAGCGTTGTGTTTTCCGCTCGAGCGGACCTGTCGTATATCAGTTGGCTATAAGGCATTTTTGAATCACTTCTTTACAATCTCTCTCTCTTACTTTCTAAAAAGATATTTTGAGAGCTTCTCTCTCTAGAAACTCCCTTCTCTCTAGGGTTTGATCTAGTTAGAGTGCTTCCCTTTCCTTCGGCCTTTGTGAAAGTTGTGTTGATCATCGAGGGCTTCGTTTTAATCTGAAAAAGTTGGGATTTGGAGCACGTTGGATTTTGGTCTTCATCTTCGTTTGAGCTCAAACTTCGAGGTAGGGATAACCTACTCCATCTTATGAGCTTTGTCTTTAAATTTTAGCATTTTGATATGTTGGAGGTTGTTGTGTAATTTTGAGAAAGTTTGGGCCTTTGTGTAATTTTACAAAAGTTGGGGTTTTATTTATTATTACCTATATGCATGTTTGGCATAGAGAAATGAGATGAATGTTGGATTGTTGATAGAAATGAAACCTTAGGGTTGTTTTGTTAATTATGAGAAATGCCCTAATTGCATTGTTAAATTAATTTGTGAAATGAGAAATGGAATTGAAAATGTTGGAATTGGGAATGTATGGGATTAAAGGGTGTAGTTGGATTATTTATCACTCACCAAATTGAAATGTCGATATTTTATCTATTGGCGCATTTATTTTTGTTTAGAAATAACTGCTTTGGGCTATCGGTGGAGGATAGTCTTGATTGTTGTAGACAATGCATGATGATTAGGCAAACTAAAACTAATCGATTAAGTGTACTATTGAATATAGCGATTGGAATAATACATTAACTTTATGTATTGATTGATTGTATATGATAACTGTTTATATACAATGTTTGTGTGGGAGGAGAAAGGGGCTGTACTCCACGGTTTATTGGAAGAAAGGGGCTGTACCTCTAAACCGGAAGGTTTATTGGAAGAAAGGGGCTGGACCTCTAAACCGGAAATTGTGTTACGCAGATACAACTCATATGCTTATCTATTGAGGTGCAGATACAGCTCATATGCTTATCTATTGAAGTGCAGATACAGCTAATATGCTTATTTGTTGAAGTATTGATACAGCTTGTATGGTTATCTGTTGATGTATTGATATAGCTAGTATGCTTATCTATTGCGAAATGTGAATGTTTAATATGAGTGTCTGTCTCATATAGGTTGTTTGACCAGGTTCTGAGTCATAGTTATGAATTGAGAATTTGATAAGAAACGGAAAGTGAAATGTATCATGGACATGATTGTCGTGAAACTGTAACACGGTATAAATTGGAATACAAGTGTGGACCACCTATTGAATGCTATTATCTTAGTCATTGTTTATAGTTGGTTTAGTGTATTTCTACTGGGCTGTGGCTCACCCTATATGGGACACCATTTTCAGGTACAGGAAGCATGCCACTTCCAAGGGCGTAGTTTGGGAGGCTAGAGGCAGACAGACTGCTTTTGTCGTTTTGCTTTCTTTGATGTATTATATGTAAATTCAAGCCAAGGGCTTAAGATGTGTTGAGTTAGTACTCTTCTCTTTTTGTAACCAAGTGTTAACTTGGAAAACTGTAAGCCCGTAGGGCATTTGTTTTGTTATTAGCATGTAATATTTCTGTAAGAACTACTCTGATTAATAGAAAGATGTTTATTTCTCGTACATCATTGCATGTCTAAAATGATGGGTTTTATGTATTATTTTGAGGGCGTGGCAACTTGGTATCAGAGCGTACCGGGTTCGAATACTTTGGGTACGTGGAAAGTGATTAGAATCACACTGGGTTTGTCTCGCTTGTTAGAGACTTAGGTGTAATGTTAGGTGCTTATGTGACAACATGTTTATGTGACTATGTGGGTATGGAATGTAGTCTCTTGGATATTGATTGGATCCTTGGGTTTCTGTGAGTCTTGTTGGAAAAGCACCTGATCAATGCTGTTTCTAACCGG
The DNA here is from genome assembly GCA_030407325.1 of Camellia japonica. Taxonomy (NCBI): domain Eukaryota; kingdom Viridiplantae; phylum Streptophyta; class Magnoliopsida; order Ericales; family Theaceae; genus Camellia; species Camellia japonica. The sequence continues at coordinate 11,759,178 of JAPPVO010000031.1, read as the reverse complement.
AACTCTAGCAACGCCTCGGGACTATCATTATCCGGAAATGAAATTCGTAAGTGCTTATGTGATTATGTGCTTATGTGGAATGAATTACAGCTGTCTATCGTATTAGGCCGCTAGTGTAATAGTTTTGGCACTTTTGTTGATGTACTTATACCTTTGTTGCTTTGACTAGGATGCCTAGACGAGGAAGTTTTGATTTCCCTCCTTCCACATGGGAAGAGTTGCGGAAACAGTTTGTGGAATTACGCCAAGGTACTCCTTTGGTGCAGTTTGAGGCATGGTTTGCTAATCTGTCAAGGTTTGTCCCGGAATTGGTGGAGACGGAGGAATTGCGTTGTTCAGAGTTTGAGAGTAGGCTGTGCGATAGCATCCGGGAAAGGATTGCTGGGTCTTGGCATAGGAGCTATAGTGTGCTTGTCGGGGCTGCGGCCCATGTGGAGGCAGCAGTGTTAGCTATGGGCCAGAATAGGGAAGAGGCCATGGTTGGGAATGTTGGTTGGATTAGGGATGAGGCCATCTCGGTAACTCCTACGACTTTTAGGTACTCTAGGCCCAGTAAGAGGTGGAGGCGAAAGTGTGTTCAGTCCCAGGCTATGTCCTTTTCTTCGTCTGGAGTTTCAGACTCTTCTGTTGGGGGGTCCAGAGCGGTTCGGGTTTCAGGCCAGCCTCAGAGTAAGGGATCTGCTAGCTGTTTCAGATGTGGTCAGTTAGGCCACAAGTCTTCGGTGTGTCCCCAGAAGAAGAGAGCAGGGTTGGCAGTTCTACCAGTAGTTGCACCACCAGAATCATCTAGCCAGCTAGGTTTTGGGTTGATTGAATGTTCAGTGGGGAAACAGTTGTTGGGGCCTTCATCAGCTCAGACTTTGAACCAGTCTCATGCTTGGGAGTCGTTTACTTGTTGGGTGTGTAATCAGCCAGGTCATATCAGGCGTTTCTGTACTCAGCCAGGAGCTTCTTTGGGAGTCTCGCAACCTAGTCGGGTCCAGCCTTATTTGACTGGACAGGAGCAATGCCGTTTTGGGGGACAGTCAGGCCAGAGTTCGAGGGCCTTTGGTGAGTCGAGTTCCCAAGTCCCAGTTGGGGAAATTTGCAGTTGTTCCAGGTGTGGCCAGTTGGGGCACACCAGTAGTTCTTGTCCATGGCTTGTAAGCTCGTAGGTTATCTCATGTTTAGGGATGACCAACTTTGGCGGTCCAGTGAGGGACGGTAGTGGTGGTAATACCGAGGGGATGGTTTTGTTTTGACTAATCCACTTTGTAATCGGTGAATTATCGTTTTGTAATCATTGGGTTCTGTTGTGTAACCAATGTGTTTTGGGAATGTTGAAACATCTAAACTGTTTGCTTATCTATAAATATGTATGCTTTGTTTGTTAACTTCCTTGGATTGGGTGGATTGGAGCATGTAGTACCTCTAAAGTTTTATTAATACAATAAGTTGTTGTAAGACCATAAAATTTTTGGTAATAATGCATTTATATGCATGTGATTTGGTTTGGGAAAAATTGAGGGATGCGTATCCTAATCAGGACTATTGTGGGGCTATTTTGGGGTTTGAATAGTTGTACTTGCCGGGTATGCGAAACTTCATGGGTGCTACCCATTTGACCTTATGCTTATGGTAGAGATTTTGGTCTCTTGTCGGGAGAACCCCTCGAGAGGATGTGAAGTGTGTGATTAATACTAGGTGTAGTATATATTTAACATGATGCTTTGCGGAGTCATAGTGCATAATTTCGTTAGGACTAGACTTATCCCTTCATGATAGGTAATGTCGCCAAATTTGCATCTGTACCGACTGGTAGTTTGATTAGAGAGAGTGTGAGACCCTATATAAGATAGTGGTTATTGGCATCGGGAGTGGTGTGTGGTGAGCAGCTGGTGTTATACCCCGAGCGGTGGTGTAATGGGTGTTTCTTAAGTTCCCAGACTCCTTTTTGATGGTAGAATGCGATAGGTTTGTACCTTAATACCGGGTAGGTCAGGTGATGCTGACGACAGGATTGGTTGGGTGTATAACCCATGGTTTGGGTGTGAACCGTGAGTAGAGTCACTGTGGTTTGGTCTTTGCGAAGAAAGGTTTGGGATGATAATGAGAAGGTTGAGGACTTTTACTCCTTCAGAAATTTAGAATGGTGAATCTGCGAAAGCCTTGTCGGCGACATGCAACGATGTCGGGGTTTGGTTCATGGTGGTTGTCTAACGGTAGCATTGGCTAGTGGTTTGGCACGGAGGCTGGGCCTCTTGATGGTACTCTCGGGATGAGTGACAACTAAGATGCTGGTTAAAGAGTGGACCCTATGGGTCATGGAGGGACTCGGTATGGGAGTAAGATAGCTTGCAAAATAAGGAGGTTTTGCCTAGTGCGGTACGTGTTAGTGTGTGGTTCGTAGGTTGTTATTAGATGATGTGTAGAAGGGGATCAGTCCTAGAAAATCCCAGGTGAATACCTTGATAAGGCAATGGTGTGGTTTCTTATTGAAGTCGAGAGGTTGGATGTTTGGTTAAGTCAGGTCACTTCGACATAAGTGTCCGTCGTCCAGTTTGGATAGTGGTAACACAAGTGACGTAGTAGAGTTGTGAAAAGTGAGTAAGGCACCTTGTTAGAGTCGTTTTGACCCATTTGGCCCTTGTTTATGTGTGCAAGGCACGGGGGTGTGGAATGTTATCCGTTGTGTCGTTACGTTATTGGAAATTTTAAGTGTTTGGAAGTCCTTTTTATGAAAGTTCTGTTTTTGGGTATTGTGTCATCACTGTGAGTATGGCGGGTTTTGTGGGATGGCTGTGTTGAGATTCACTCAGGGGTCATTGAGTACTCTTCGTAAACTAAAATGATTTTGAATCGAAACGTGAGTTTTGCTACCCTTATTTTCGGGAAAATAATTTGAGAGAAATCTTTGAGTTCGGTTGTGGCCAGTTGTAAATGACGTGTTTAGTGGTAGCCTTACGAACCTGAATATTTTACGGGAAGTTAGACTCGACCTAGCCTGAGTTGCTGGTTATATGCTGTGTGATTTTGGCGAGACCTTGAAGTAGTGGGGTAGTAATGTGCCGTAATGTCGTTTCTTACCCGTGCTTCGTCTTACACCTGTTTTGTGAAAGTTGACTGGAAGGCTTGTGTACAAACGTTTCCGTGTTTCCTTTGTTGGATATTAAGTACCAAATATTGGTTTGAGGGTTGTGAGTAGTCGAGACGTGGTGGATGTCTCAGAACACTGTAGTGATTGAATGTGTCTTACTATTATCATTGTTATCGAGTCTGGCTAAGCCGGACTTTTCCATTCGTAAGGTATTGTGAAAACGTAATGGGGTTGAGGAAACCACTTGGGTGAGTAAATTTCGGGTCCGAGAGAAGTATCTGGATCCATTAGTAGGTATTTGAGCATATGTTGAATATTTTGTTGTATTGATGAACTGTAGGAACATTGCACATGTTTCGTTTTATGGTAGTATTTTGGATCATGCCTTGAAAATGGTAGTTAATTTAGCATTATATATGTTAAATGTGATGTAGGAATGCAAGTGTACCATTAACAGTGAATGTGTTTCGGAATTGTGAACCATGCATGTTAGAAGTTATTAAATTTGAAAGAAATGCATGTCGAGAATGCATGTTATAGCATATATTGAAATTTTTTCTCTTGAATAGAGATGGGGTAACCGGTAATGGGTCAGGGTGTTGAATACTAAATTGTGTATTGTGGAGAAATTGATTCAATTTAAATGTTATGAGAAATTTCAATGAGAGGTCTTGGCCAAATCAATTGAGAATAGTTATGTGTTGTGAGTAACACCGTGTTTATGAAAAATGTTTACAAAACTCTTGGATTTCGCATGGGAAATGCAAAATTTATTTCGGAATGTTAACGTTGAAAACTTGATTATTTTTGAGAAAAGGCCCTTTTAACCAGAGAATAATTTTCTATATATTCATACAAAAGCTTGCATTGATTGTTTTATTCGGGATTGTGATTATTGAGTAGTGACTTAGCTTGGAGCGCTAGTCGGTTGTTTTGGTGAGTTATCTAGGAGAGGGTTTGGTTTTGTTGAAGTTTCGTATGCCGAGGTGTTGTTTTCTTTCGGGACATGTTTCCTTGTTAAGCCCTTCCCATGTGTGAGGGTGAGTAGAAAATCAGTTGTGAGGTTAACTTCTTTGTATTGTGAGCTTTGCTATCAGTTGGCCTTGTGTTTTAGCGTTTCCTTAATTTCGGGGACGAAATTCTTTAAGGGGGGGAGGTTATAGTGATCCCGGTATTCCCTTGCTGTATTTGTCGTATTCGGACCTTGGTTCTGTGAAGTTGGTAGTTGTATCCATCTTATTGTCATCCTTTGATTCCATTTCTTGAGTTTTAGGATGTGTTGGGCTTGTTTCGAGCAGGTGGGTTGAGCCTTGGTCTAAAATCTTGTTGCCGGGTTTTTGGTCGTTCCGCTCGAACGGGTCTTAGGGCGCTCGAGCGGAGATTGCACACTCCCAGTATTTTGTGCCCTGCAAAACTTCTGCAGGTGTGATTTCTACGCTCGAGCGGGTTTCTTGCGCTCGAGCGGGTCGCGCTCGAGCGGGCTTGTTGGCGTTCGAGCGGACAGTGCATTTTTGGTGTAAGTTCTGGAGAGGGGGAAAATTGCGCTCGAGCGGACTGGTTTTTCACGCTCGAGCGGATGTGCTTTACTTTTGTGTCTTGGCGCTCGAGCGGGCCTTATTGCGCTCGAGCGGACTCAGATTTTTGTTCTTGATGCTCGAGCGTTGTGTTTTCCGCTCGAGCGGACCTGTCGTATATCAGTTGGCTGTAAGGCATTTTTGAATCACTTCTTTACAATCTCTCTCTCTTTTACTTTCTAAAAAGATATTTTGAGAGCCTCTCTCTCTAGAAACTCCCTTCTCTTAGGGTTTGATCTAGTTAGAGTGCTTCCCTTTCCTTCGGCCTTTGTGAAAGTTGTGTTGATCGTCGAGGGCTTCGTTTTAATCTGAAAAAGTTGGGATTGGAGCACGTTGGATTTGGGTCTTCTTTCCTTTGTGCTCAAACTTCGAGGTAGGGATAACCTACTCCATCTTATGAGCTTTGTCTTTAAATTTTAGCATTTTGATATGTTGGAGGTTGTTGTGTAATTTTGAGAAAGTTTGGGCCTTTGTGTAATTTTACAAAAGTTGGGGTTTTATTTATTATTACCTATATGCATGTTTGGCATAGAGAAATGAGATGAATGTTGGATTGTTGATAGAAATGAAACCTTAGGGTTGTTTTGTTAATTATGAGAAATGCCCTAATTGCATTGTTAAATTAATTTGTGAAATGAGAAATGGAATTGAAAATGTTGGAATTGGGAATGTATGGGATTAAAGGGTGTAGTTGGATTATTTATCACTCACCAAATTGAAATGTCGATATTTTATCTATTTGGCGCATTTATTTTCTGTTTAGAAATAACTGCTTTGGGCTATCGGTGGAGGATAGTCTTGATTGTTGTAGACAATGCATGATGATTAGGCAAACTAAAACAAATCGATTAAGTGTACTATTGAATATAGCGATTGGAATAATACATTAACTTTATATATTGATTGATTGTATATGATAACTGTTTATATACAATGTTTGTGGGGGAGAAAGGGGCTGTACTCCACGGTTTATTGGAAGAAAGGGGCACTGGAAGATCAAGGGGGCTGTACCTCTAAACCGCGAAGGTTATATGCAGATAGAAGAAGGGGCAGGACCTCTAAACCGAAAATTGTGTTACAAGATACAGACTATATGCTTATCTATTGAGGTGCAGATACAGCTCATATGCTTATCTATTGAAGTGCAGATACAGCTAATATGCTTATTTGTTGAAGTATTGATACAGTGTATGGTTATCTTTGTTGATGTTTGATATAGCTAGTATGCTTATCTATTGCGAAATGTGAATGTTTAATATGAGTGTCTGTCTCATATAGGTTGTTTGACCAGGTTCTGAGTCATAGTTATGAATTGAGAATTTGATAAGAAACGGAAAGTGAAATGTATCATGGACATGATTGTCGTGAAACTGTGACACGGTATAAATTGGAATACAAGTGTGAACCACTGAATTGATATGGTATTGATCTATTAGTCATGTATTGTTTAGTTGTTTTTTAGGTTTAGTGTATTTCTACTGGGCTTGTGGTTCACCTTATGGGACACCATTTTCAGGTACAGGAAGCATGCCACTTCCAAGGGCGTAGTTTGGGAGGCTAGAGGCAGACCGACTGCTTCTGTTGTTTTGCTTTCTTTCATGTATTATATGTAATTCAAGCCAAGGGCTTAAGATGTATTGAGTTAGTACTCTTCTCTTTTTGTAACCAAGTGTTAACTTGGAAAGCTGTAAGCCCGTAGGGAATTTGTTTTGTTATTAGCATGTAATATTTTGTAAGAACTACTCTGATTAATAGAAAGATGTTTATTTCTCGTACATCATTGCATGTCTAAAATGATGGGTTTATGTATTATTTTGAGGGCGTGACATATAATATGTTGGTGGAAGAGTTGGTTGGATAACAACAAACAAAAAATAAATAAAATAAAAAAAAACAAATATCTAGATGTTTAGTTCCCTTAGCCATTAAGCTACCCTTATACTCTATAAATTGAGAGCTTGTCCAAATCCACTCCCACGTTTTTCAACAGCCCAAGGAGAGGGTGAGAGAGGGAGAGTTGGCTCAAGGGAAGTAGAGAAGTAAGAAGAAGAAGAAAAAAAGAAGAGAAAAAGAAGGAATTCTTGAAGGTAAGAACATACCTCTCCCTTAATTTCTCCAATCCTTTCATCATCTCATTCTATTGTCTAGTATGTCTCTTCTGTTACAAATTAATGGTAAATAGGGTTTTTGGTGTGTGTGAAAGTATGGGTATGATATAGTGTCATTGTCTTGCAAATTTGTAAAATTACGCACTGCTGCAACTTCTCTAATTTAAAAGAAATATCAAATCTATCTAATTCTCAAATCTGAATTTATTGTAGGATATTTTATGTGTTTAGAGCTTGTGACAATTTTATTAGCTCCTAATTGTGTGTTTTTAGGGCTTGGATAATTTGTTGAAAAAATCTGGTCCTGAGTCTCTGAAAAACAGTCCACTTTTAGCAATTTTATAGAATTTTAGAAAAATCATCTCATGTTGGTTCTTCTGTCAAAATTTAGAACTTTGAGTCCTCTTTCCAACAGATTTTATTTGAGTGAAAACCGTCGGGTAGATTGAGAGAAAAGCTAGTTTTCCCAAAGGGTGACAAATCTGGACAGGTTTTTGAATATAGTTTGTAGATGAATTTTTGGAGGGGCTGTGCCACTTCTGAAAATTGGAACTGAAACTAGATAGATTGAATACTGTTTCTGTGCAATTTCAGCCCCTAATTTGACCTAGAAGTATTTTTACCAAAGCGTTCTTGTTAGCCCTGCAGAACCGAACAGTGCTAGAAATTGTGTTCTATTATGTTATTTGTCTCTAAGTGTTTCAAAGCATTTCTAATGTTGTTTTCTTGCCTTACTATACTTATGTATGATGATCATGGACTATATTTCCTCTCGCATGTTTTTCTCATACTCTTTTATATGACCGAATTACCGAATGTGACTAACTTACCTAGCAAAAGATCTAACAAACGGGAAATGATAAGGGGTTGGCAATGGGTGACGTTCATCTTAGTGTTTTAGAACAATTTTATACATATGCATGACATGAATTATGATGGGATTAATACCAAATGAGTTAAGTCTTGCGTAAGCGGTTTAAGCGAGCCCCTAGGTTGACCCGGATGTATTCAGACTCTATGCGGTGGTTTTAGGGTGTAAGCGAGCCCTTTGGAATGGTATGTGTAGGGTGTAAGCGAGCCCTAGGCACGATTTGGGATGGTATGTGCAGGGTGTAAGCGAGCTCGAGGCACGATTTGGGTGTAAGCGAGCCCACTTGTTGGCCGTCCCTTTTGAGGTCCATCAATGCCACTGATAGGTAAATAATCGGAAGGTGGGCATAGGTGCTAAGGTCTGCAAAGCAGCAAAATGGGAGTTCTGAATAGTCTGGTGTTCAATCCTTGTGGTTGGGTAGAAGGATCTCTTTGGGGGGGTTCTAGATGCCTAGTCTAACTACTAATTCATAAAACCTTATTGTAAGTATGTTATGTTACCTGAATTGTTTTGTGTATGGTTGATTGATTGATTGATAGAAGAAATGGGGGTGTGTGTGTTTTTACTGGGCATTCCAAGCTCATGGCGTGTCATGCCAGGTGAAGAAGCAGCTTACAACGGGGAAGGTTATCCCGAAGACAATCAAGATGAAGTTTTAGAGCCGTGGTTCACTTGAAAATTTGGACTAATAGTTTGTTTTTGTGTTCTCTCTTCTTTTACCTTTTGGTTTGACAATGTTTGTAAACCTCTAGTGGAACTCAAATCAGTTATCTATGTTATAACTCTGCTTGTATGTGTATATTAAAATATTGTGGTTATCTCTCTTGTTTGAGTTGTACTTTATATATATATATATTTTTTGTCTCAAATTTTGGGGCGTGACAGGTACAAATTTTTTAAAATTTTTTTTATAACAAAATGTTAAATACATTTTTGTGGGTTAAGTTAATACTTGGTGAATTTGATTCAAAGTAAAACGGATTATGTTAAATACTTGCGTTAAGTTAAATATTTGTAAGTTTAATTCATTTTTTTTTTTATGAAGACAACTAAAGTAATACACACATATATACATTGACCAGAATTTTTTGAAATACAACATAGAATACTATACTCCCTTAAAAAGGTGCAAAAAAAAAAAAAAAAAAAAAATCATAAACTCTCTTGCCATATTACACATAAATGTTAAAATGCCAAGTCTTTCAAATTTTTCTTTTAATTAGGAACTCTAGATATTCAAAAAAAAAAAAAAATGCAAAAAACAGTCCCTTTCTTTTTATAATCACACAACAAATATACTACATTTGAATTGTACAATTTTTTTTTTAATTTTTTATAACAAAATGTTAAATACATTTTTGTGGGTTAAGTTAAATACTTGGTGAATTTGATTCAAAGTAAAACGGATTATGTTAAATACTTGCATTAAGTTAAATACTTGTAAGTTTAATACATTTTTTTTTCATGAAGACATCTAAAGTAATACACACATATATACATTGACCAAAATTTTTTGAAATACAACATAGAATACTATACTCCTTTAAAAGGTGCAAAAAAAAAAAAAAAAAAAAAAAAACCCTCTTACCATATTATACATAAATGTTAAAATGCCAAGTCTTTCAAATTTTTCTTTCAATTAGGAACTCTAGATATTCAAAAAAATGAAAAAAAATGAAAAAAAACAGTCCATTTCTTTTTAGAATCACACAACAAATATATTACATTTGAATGGTACAATTTTTTTTTTTTATAATAAAATGTTGAATACATTTTTGTGGGTTAAGTTAAATACTTGGTGAATTTGATTCAAAGCAAAACGGATTATGTTAAATACTTGGGTTAAGTTAAATAATTGTAAGTTTAATACATTTTTTTTCATGAAGACAACTAAAGTAATATACACATATATACATTCACCAAATTTTTTTGAAATACAACATAGAATACTATACTCCTTTAAAAAGGTGCCAAAAAAAGAAAAAAGAAAACATAAACTCTCTTATCATATTACACATAAATGTTAAAATGCCAAGTCTCTGAAATTTTTCTTTTAATTAGGAACTCTAGATATTAAAAAAAAATTTATGAAAAATATTTATCATCTGTACAACACAGAGCACTAAAATATTTATAAAAAAATATTCAAAATTAAATTGATAACAATATTTATCATCTGTACAAAAAAAAAAAAAAAAAAAAAAAAAAAAAAACATAAACTCTCTTGCCATATTACACATAAATGTTAAAATGCCAAGTCTTTCAAATTTTTCTTTTAATTAGGAACTCTAGATATTAAAAAAAAAAATTAAATGAAAAAAAAGAGTCCCTTTCTTTTTAGAATCACACAACAAATATACTACGTTTGAATGGTACAATTTTTGTGTAAAGGTATATTGTAGTAATGTCTCTCTCTCTCTATATCTTGCATACATGTGTGACCTACTAAATGAAATGTTCTTTCATTAAAAGGGTGACTAAATCATGGTTGATTGCATCTATTTTTGAAAAACAAAATTGAGCATGTAGAGTTCTTCAACTGAGCATTCCAGTGATTAGTGATGCGCTTGATGGTTTAGTAAGTTGAATAGAAATGAATAATGCCTTTTTGTCAAACATTCCTATGGGCGTCTAAGCCTAGGTTTTTATTTGGAAAGAATAAATAAATAAAAGGGAGAATAGAAGCCCATATTACATCAAAAGATATCATCACATAATTACAATGAAGCAACCCGACTATGCCTCATTAAGGGCACAATGCAAGTAGCAGTGCACACATGATTTTCAATATCAAGTTAATCTACAAAACTACCCACTACTACTATATCTAGCACTCAAGCCTCCAAGAAGAACCAAAAAAAAATAATTGTGAAGGTCCTTGGGTTAGGGTATGAGAGAGAGTACTTGACTTCTTTCTAATAATGCAGCAAAATTGACCAAATTTAAACAAATCTTGACCAAATTTTAAAAATTTAAGACAGGCAAATTTTATGAATAGCGACGTAATCAGCTAAATATTTTACACTTCAATTTACCCACCGGAGTCAGGACAACCAATCGTAATCCAAGCTTTAAGTTCTAACAACAACAATAAGGAGTCAGGACAACCAAACCATGATGGTTATGATTAGTAAATTACTTAACTTACTCTCTCTCTGTTCATCAAATTTCAGTGAAAATTTGATTAAAAGCTTGATCTGATATGAATACTCCAATCCTTACTCTCTTCGCATCTTTACTTCTTTCTAATAATGCAGCAAAATTGACCAAATTTAAACAAATCTTGTCCAAATTTTAAAAATTTAAGACAAACCAATTTTATGAATAGCAATGTAATCAGCTAAATGTTTTACACTTCAATTTACCCACCGGAGTCAGGACAACCAATCGTAATCCAAGCTTTAAGTTCTAACAACAACAAAAGTAGTCAGGACAACCAAACCATGATGGTTATGATTAATAAATTACTTAACTTACTCTCTCTCTCTCTCTCTCTCTCTCTCTCTCTCTCTCTCTCTGTGTTCATCAAATTTGAGTGAAAATTTGATTAAAAGCTTGATCTGATATGAATACTCCAATCCTTACTCTCTTCGCATCTTCAAATCTTTTCAAAAAAATTCCAAACTAATCCTAATAACCATCTCCTATCCATACTCTATTTTAAAATTTTATCAAAAAAGATTAAAAGTATTATTATTGGAGATTTGGTGAAATTTTTTGTTCATCCTTGATTTAGTGAAAATTTTGGATCTATTATGTTTTTTATAGTGATCCCGGTCTTTCTCCATTCGGTTGTTGTATCCGGACTTGGGTTCCGTGGAGCTTGTTGTTGTATATATCTTGTTTCCATCCTTTAATACTTGGTATTTGAGTTATAGGATGTTTTGGGCAGGTTTGTTACAGGTTTGGTGTGCTTGGGAGCAAATGGTTGCTGCCCAGAATTTTGGTCCTTCGCTCTAGCGAGCACTTTGTCGCTCGAGCGAGCTTTGTGCTTTGGCTTCTTCGCTCGAGCCAGGGTTCCATCGCTCGAGCGTGCGTCTGCGTCTAGTTCTGGACTTGAGAGTTGCATTTCTTGGCTCGAGCGAGCTTTCCTTTGCTCGAGCGAGCTTTCCTTTGCTCGAGCGAGCGAGGTGTATGTTTTGAGTTTCTTCGCTCGAGCGTGCTTCTGGGTTGCAGACCTGAAACTTCGTATTGTCGGCTCGAGCGAGACTTTCTTCACTCGAGCGAGGGTTCTTTGTGTCTGGTCGCTCGAGCGACCAATCCTTCGCTCGAGCGAGCCTGTGTTATATCAGCAGACAGCAGCGGGATTACGTTTCACTTTTTCATCTCTTTTGTTTTGCAAACCCTAGATCTGAGCTCTCTCTCTCTCTCTCTCTCTCTCTCTCTCTACAAACCTTCTCTCTAAGGTTTCATCTCCTTCTAATGAGTTCCTAGCCTAGCCTCTTTGTATAAAAGATAGAGGGTGTTGAGGGCTTTGTTTTAATCTGAAAATTATTGAATTTGGAGCATGTTGGGTTTTGGTCTTCATCTCCGTTTGAGCTCTAACTTCGAGGTAGGGATATCCTACTCCATCTTATGAGCTATGTCTTTAAATTTTGGCATTTTGATATGTTGGGGTTGTTGGGTAATATTGGAAAAGTTTGGGCTCTTTGTGTAATTTACAAAAGAGGGGGTTTTCATGTATATAAACCCATATGTATGTAATATTTTGAGAAAAGGAATTAATGTTGGATTATTGATGAAAATGGAACCTTAGGGTTGTTATGTGAATTATGGGAAAATGCCCTAATTAGTTTGGTAAAATTAATTTGTATAATTAATTTTGAGATATGGGAATTGAATTAAGAATATTGGAATTGGGGAATTATGGGATTAAAGGGGTGTAGTTGGATTAATTTATTGCTCACCTAGTCAAAATGTTGATAACATATCCATTTGGTGCATTTATTTTCTGTTTAGAAATAACTGCTTTGGGCTATCGGTGGAGGATAGTCTTGATTGTTATAGACAATGCATGATGATTAGGCGAACTAAAACTAATCAATTGAGATTACCATAGAATATGGTGGTTGGTATAATACATCGAAATTGTGTATTGATTGAGTGAACATGTATATGATAATTGCTTATATACATTGTGTTATATGGGAGGAGATAGGGGATGTACTCCACGGTTTAGGGGAAGATAGGGGATGGACCTCTAAACTGGATTTTGTTTGACATTGATATAGCACTAAAATGTGTATCATTTGTGAAGTATGGAAGTGTTATTACATGTTATTGATACAGCACTAAAACGTGTATCATTTGTGAAGTATGGAAGTGATTTTGGCTGAGACTGATACAGTACCAAAATGTGTATCTATTATGAAGTAAGAAATGTTTAACATGAGTTGTTATCCCAATTGAATTGGAAATATTGTTAATAAGAGATGTAATCTCTGTCGAATTATCTGGCCAGGTTCTGAGCCACGTTTTTTAAATGAATTGATAAGAAAAGGAAAAGTGAAATGTAACATGGACATGATTGTCATGGAATTGTAATGTGATGTAAGTGGATGTATAAGTGTTGACCACCTATCACATGCTATTATTTTAGTCATTGCTTATAGTTGGTTTAGTATATTTTCGCTAGGCTGTGGCTCACCCTATATGGGACATCATTTCCAGGTACAGATGGTATGCCACCTCCAAGGACGTAGCTTGGGAGGCTAGAGGCTGAAAGACTTTTTTGTTGTTCTGTTATCTTTTGATGTATTACATGTAAATTTAGGCCAAGGGCTTAATATGTAATTGAGTTAGTACTCTTTTCTTTGTGACCAAGTGTTGGCTTGGAAAGTTGTAAGCCCATAGGGCATTTACTTTTGTTGTCAACATGTAATATTTTTGTACGAACTACTCTGATGAATAGAAAGATGTTTACTTTTTTATATCAATGCATGTTAAGAATGCTGGGTGATGTATTTTTTTGAGGGCGTGACATTTTTCCTGTGTATAATAGCCAAGTAATTTTGAGACCAACCTTATGTGTAAGAACCAAATTTCTGCTTAATAGTTCAAATAATTGACAGTAATTCTTTAATGAAAAAATAATTTTTGCTTAATGTTTTTTTTTGATTAAAAAAATTGGCAATAATTCTGATTAAAAATTGACAGAAATTTGGTGATGAGAGACATTTCCTCAATGTTTAATAATTCTGAGAGAAATTTGGTTCACAATAATTTTGGTTAATGTTTAATCAAAATTGACAGAAATTTGGTTCACATAATGTTTTTTTTAATTCTTTGATGAAATTTAGTTCAAATAATTTCTGCTGAATAGTTCAAATAATTGGCAATAATTGACAGACCAACTATTATACACAGTTGACAGTAAACACAATGTGTATAACCTTTTATTTTTTTTTTGAACACCAAACCAATTTCTGCTTAATGTTTTTTTTGATTAAAAAAATTGACAATAATTTTGATTAAAAATTGACAGAAATTTGGTGATGAGAGACACATTTCCTCAATGTTTAATAGTTCTGAGAGAAATTTGGTTCACAATAATTCTGCTCAATGTTTAATCAAAATTGACAGAAGGCACGATGTATACTCAAATTTGGTGAAATTTGAGACCAACCTTATGTGTAAGAACCAAATTTCTGCTTAATAGTTCAAATAATTGACAGTAATTCTTTGATGAAAAAATAATTTCTGCTTAATGTTTTTTTTGATTAAAAAAATTGGCAATAATTCTAATTAAAAATTGACAGAAATTTGGTGATGAGAGACATTTCCTCAATGTTTAATAGTTCTGAGAGAAATTTGGTTCACAATAATTCTGGTTAATGTTTAATCAAAATTGACAGAAATTTGGTTCACATAATGTTTTTTTTAATTCTTTGATGAAATTTAGTTCAAATAATTTATGCTGAATAGTTCAAATAATTGGCAATAATTGACAGACCAACTATTATACACAGTTGACAATAAACACAATGTGTATAACTTTTTTTTTTTTTGAACACCAAACCAATTTCTGCTTAATGTTTTTTTTGATTAAAAAAATTGACAATAATTCTGATTAAAAATTGACAGAAATTTGGTGATGAGAGACACATTTCCTCAATGTTTAATAGTTCTGAGAGAAATTTGGTTCACAATAATTCTGCTCAATGTTTAATCAAAATTGACAGAAGGCACGATGTATACTCAAATTTGGTGAAATTTGAGACCAACCTTATGTGTAAGAACCAAATTTCTGCTTAATAGTTCAAATAATTGACAGTAATTCTTTGATGAAAAAATTAATTTTTGCTTAATGTTTTTTTTGATTAAAAAAATTGGCAATAATTATGATTAAAAATTGACAGAAATTTGGTGATGAGAGACATTTCCTCAATGTTTAATAGTTCTGAGAGAAATTTGGTTCACAATAATTCTAGTTAATGTTTAATCAAAATTGACAGAAATTTGGTTCACATAATGTTTTTTTTAATTCTTTGATAAAATTTAGTTCAAATAATTTCTGCTGAATAGTTCAAATAATTGGCAATAATTGACAGACCAACTATTATACACAGTTGACAGTAAACACAATGTGTATAACCTTTTTTTTTTTTTGAACACCAAACAAATTTCTGCTTAATGTTTTTTTTGATTAAAAAAATTGACAATAATTCTGATTAAAAATTGACAGAAATTTGGTGATGAGAGACACATTTGCTCAATGTTTAATAGTTCTGAGAGAAATTTGGTTCACAATAATTCTGCCCAATGTTTAATCAAAATTGACAGAAGGCACGATGTGAATAATTTTAAGATTAAAATGCAGTTATAAAAGTATATTTAATTTTTTTTTTCTTAAAGAACTTGTAACATTTTTGCTTGTATTACATGCTCTACAAAACTCAAATAAAATAACAACTCTCCCTAATGTTATTGCAAATTAAGAAATAAACATATAAGATTTATAATGTTCACCAATACTGCAAATCAAAATATAAGAGCAAGTAAAAAAAAATTGTAAACACTGACAGAAACTAAAGTTATTGTATACTAAATCTATAATAAAAAGAAAAAAAATATTACTAAATCTATATACTAAAGCACATCAGTATAATGTAGGCATTCAACTCATCTTGGTAATGAAAAAAAGAAAAGAAGCAGAAATATGTGATATTCTACCAAATTGCTATCAAAATGCTAGCCCATATTCTGTCTATGATACCAAGAACTCTTTTATTTACTCTCCATTTGATACTGTCAAGTGTATTAAGGGCCTGAAATGCAGAAAAATTTGTAGAGTAATTCCAATTTCAAGTGTAAACATAACAAATTGGTTAGACCAACTCCCTGAAGCTATTTGAAATTAAAATCATCCAAAAGCACACAACACCTCAAAACTAAATACTGTCAAGAAAATGTAAACAAATTAAAACCCATTTAAAAAATAAAACCCATTAAACATAACAAATTGGTTAGACCAACTCCCCAAGCTATTTGAAATGAAAATCATCCAAAAGCACACAACATAGAAGAACTAAATACTGTTCAAAAAATGTAAACAAATTAAAACCCATTTAAAAAATAAAACCCATCAAGTATTAATTCAAATCCAAAACCTTTTAAAAAATTAAATCCATTTAAGAAATTAAACTGGATAAATTACATTTTAATCTAGATGATAAATTACATTAAACTGGACAAATTACATTTTAAGATCAAGTATTATATATCTATCTATTATTGTAGATTAATCTATTATTGCAAAACATTTACAAATGATAATATTAAATTTAAAAAAAAATTGTAAACTAAAAGCAAATTGAACAATTTAAATTTGAAAATCCATTTTGAAAATTCCCCAACAGGAAATATCTTCTAATTTGAAAACAGAAAAAAGAAAAATTAAAGGAAGTGAAAAAATCATAAGTGTCACTAAATGTTTATGATTACTGGATTCTTTGAGTTAGCAAGTATAATATTTTGTTGTCCCAAAATACAACACCAAATAGTTTGAATGTCAAAACTTACAATTAATGTAGTTAGCAAACACATGAAACTAAACACAGCCTAAAACCCATTTCATTAAGCCCTGAAAACCATTTCATAGAAACCTATTTCAAAACCAAAATATAGAGCCGCAAACATACATATGTAGAAATACATAAATACCAAAATACAGAGATTCGAAAACTTATTTCAAAATCAAAACTGAAATGATGCAAACCCATTTCAAAATCAAAACCGAAATCATTCAAACCCATTTCAAAATCAAAATTAAAACTGAAACCATGTCGTTGGTATTTATGGTGGATTGATCAGCCAAAATTCTGCAGAATTCATATGCAGAATTCTTGCCGAAATCATATGCAGAATTCATATGCAGAATTCTTCTTCAGTTTTACTCAATAGCAAAGCAATATATCAGTTGGCTCAATATCAAAAAATTCACCCGTATATATCAGTTGGCTCAATATCAAAGCAAAAGCCAAACGTTACCAAAGCAAGAACAAAAGAAAAAAGAATAAGAACCAAAGTAATAAACTAACCGAGCAGCCGAGTAGGATGTCGAGCAGCCGAAGTGAATAGCCGAGCAGCCAAAGTGATGTCGCAGCCAGAGTGAACAACGATGAGAGTGGTCAGAGTGATCCACAGAAGCTCTGATGAAGGCAAAAGCTGAGAGAGGAAAAAAAAAATTCAAGAAGAAGAGCAATTGGTTAAAGTCATGTTTTCAACACTAAATATTAAAGTCATGTTTTCAACACTAAAATTCAAGAAGAATAGCAAAAAAAATTCAAGAAGAATACTAAAGTCATGTTTTCAATTAAGATAAAAATGAGAGAATACTAAAGTCATGTTTTCAACACTAAATAATAATACTGAATTGGTTAAAGTCATCTTTTCAATAACTCTATTGAACCCAGAATTTCTTTAGATTGGTCTGATTTGCAGAATTTCAATAACTCTATAGATTGGTCTGTGCAGAATTTGAATTCAATAACTATAGATTTGTCTGATTTGTAGAATTTCTTTTGAACCCAGCAGTTAAGAATTTCTTTTGATTTGCAGAATTTCTTTTCCATACATCAGCCCTGTTTGGTGCAGCTTAAAAGCTGCTTATTTCAGCTTTCAGCTTAATTTAAGCTATTTTGATGTGTTTGGTTTAGCTTATAGCTTATAGCTTATAGCTTTTTGGAAGTCAGAAATCAGCTTATTCTTTGAGTGGGGCAGGAGATGCTTAATTTATAAGTCAGAAATCAGCTTATGTTCATAGTTATAAGCTATAAGCTGCTTAGGCATAAGCTAGAAGCACTTTCCCACAGCTCTACCAAACAGGGCCATCTATATCATCCAAATAACTCAATAACTCAATATATAAATATATATCATTCAAATAACTCAATATATATCATTCAAATCTATACACACCCGTGTAATCCAAATCTGCACACACCCAATACAAAATCCAAATCGTATAACTCACCCGTATAACTCAAAATCCAAACCCAATACAATAAGATAAACCCAAAAATAGAAAAACAGAGCAAGGAATTCAGCAATGGGGAGACAGACAGTAGACAGAGAGGGAAATGGAAGGTAGATACTGAGGGGAGAGTCAGTGCAAAGTAGGAATGGGAAGGTAGATAGAGGGTATGGGAAGACAGATGGTAGACAAAGGGTATGGGGGAGACACAGGCAAAATGTATATCAAAATGTGTTGGGCGGGAAATGTGAGCCATCCAAAGTAAATCTAAACCATTGATATATACTTAGGATTCATCTGAGCCATCCAAATGAAATGTGTCTCATACATTTTAGACATTTTCAAAAACCTTTGTGAGTTATTATATAGATGTTGTTGTTAACATTCACATCTGTCTATCATTTAAGTTAACAATATAAGCATATAATGTTCACTGTGAATGATGTGAATGTTCACATCTGTTAACGTCAATGTTCATCCCTATCATATTATGTTGTTGTTAACGTTCACATGTGTCTATCATTTAAGTTAACAATATAAGCATATAATGTTGAGATGAACATTCACATCTATTGAACATGCAAATCAAATACTGTTCATGTGAACATTCTCATCAACATCAAACATAAACAAACCAAAAGTGTAGTGGTTACCAAACATGTGCTTGTAAAGATGAATGCCGAATCCTTCAAACTTGGGTTGACTAGTCCTTGTAGTTCGAGTAGAATTTCACCATATACATCTATCACCTGCACAAACAGAGGGGTGGAAGTACATTATTTACAGTGTCTTTACAGTGTGTGTGTGTGTGTGTATGTGTTTTGTACACATTTACGATTGACATACGTTGTTGTGTATTGATTCTTCCTTAATGATGTGTATGATGTCATCAAAATACACGTCTCTAGTCTTTGAGTCCCCTCGCCACACAAGCAACCTGTGTATTGTGATTACAGAAAACATTAATGTCAACATTGCACATTTATGAAATGATCTAATCTATTAAGTACATATGTAAAGCTTAACATCAGCATAAAAATAAATTTAGTTTGAATATGTATGATCACTTACTCATCACCGTCGTTCTTGTGCAAAATTTGGACCTTCTGCTTGTTGAGTTTGCTCATGTTGGCCCAAACCTTCAGTTTATTGTTCAAGGTTAACTTCTTGTACTTTGTTGGGTGTTTTTTCTGTGGATGTTTGTCTAAATCTTGTACGATTTGGACTGGATGGGATTGCTCTTCAGCTCCCTCTTTCCCTTTCTTTTGACCAGGCAAGTTGGGGTATTCAAACTCATCAAACTGGTGCTCTTTCCTTACCTTCTGCTTGATGCGCTTTACCTTCGATGGTGGGCTGATAATGTGTTCCAATGTTGCAATGGGTTGCTTCTTAAGGCTGTCATGAGCCTTTTGTGCTTCGACTTGAGTGATAATGTGGACAGACTGATCATCATAAAGGTCTTCAAGAATTGTTTTTTCACATTCCAGGTTGATGACCAATTTTGTCAACCGCTGAATTTCTGTATCTTTCCACTCCATGCAATTCTTGATGTCTATGTCCATATTGGATAGGCCCGATTGGTCAAATAATTTGGCTTCAAGGGCAGCAATCACCCTTGCCCTCAACTCCCACGATTTTTCCAACTGTTTGTATTTTGCTTCCCATTGTCGTACGAGACCCCAAGCTTTTTGGTTTTCTTTTATAAGTACATCCACAATGTCCAGCTCACTTGGTTATGCTATGATGATACCTCTCTCAGCATTGGGGGTGTTAAAGCTGGTGTTGATGTCATGTTCAATATCATTTAGGTCTATTGCATCGCCAGAAATTCCATCACTGCCGTCACTGCCTTGATTGTCTTTGTTTTCATCATCATTGCTTTCATCTTGCTTTGCTGGTGCACTTAACAAAACCTCAGGTTTGGGCTCCACATTCAATTTGGTATGATGGTACATCTTTGCTTCAATTGGGGATGCCATCAGCTCGCCGCCATATACCTGGAGTGGGAGACATTATGTTAGTTACATAGTTCCTTGTCTCACTATGTGAATGGGCACAACATTTTTGGTTGTACTTCTACCTCATTTAAACCAAGCTTCGCCAAAGATATGGACTTCATGTTGGTATGTAAGGCTGTGAGGTCCCACTTCACACACTGTGGAATGGCATTAGGGTTGCGGGGTTGTAAGATTGTTGTATGCTCACACAACCAGTACTGAAACAAATAACAAACATCAGTAATGTGAATGTTCACATCAATTAACACTAATGTGAATGTTTACACCAGTGGCTAGTAATGTGTGTTTATCCATTACTGAACAGTAATATGAATGTTCACATCATTGATGTCAACTTCCACACTATTGCCTAGTAATGCGTGTTCCACATTTGTTTTGGTGTTAGCATGAGGAAAACACTGGTGTCAATGTTTACATCAATACACATCGATGTGAACAACAACATAATATGACTGATTGAGAAATTAACAGTAATGTGAACATTCACATCAATAAACACTGATGTGAATGTTTACACCAGTGGCTAGTAATGTGTATTTATCCATTACTGAACAGTAATGTGAATGTTCACATCACTGATGTCAACTTCTACACTATTGCCTAGTCATGTGTGTTCCACATTTGTTTTGGTGCTAACATGAGCAAAACACTGGTGTCAATGTTTATATTAATACACATTGATGTGAATGTTCCTAACATTCCACACTATCGTGAACATTCACATCAGTGTGTACTTATGCCAACCTTGCCACCAGTGCGTACCGATGTGTATGTCACATTTGTTTTGCTGGCAATATGAGTGGACAGACCTCGTAAATGTTCATATTAAATATAGAATAAGATTTATGAGATTTACCATTAACAACATAACACATCTGGTGACTCGTCCTGGTTTTTCCCAGTTTTGGCCCACTGACCCCATCAAGGTTGCCCAGATGCTCTCAGCCCAGTCATACTCGATCATGTTGTCTAATGGGTCCATGTATGAGTAGAATGCCCCATCCAACTGTTTCTCCGGACGTGAAAAAGAACAGTTTGATGCATGCATACATGCAAACTAATCTTGCAACCTTTTCATTGTCTTGTTTCTTTGTGCCCTTTAATGCTTCGTTCAGAATTTCACGTATTTTTGCTGCACTTAACCGACTGACATCCTTGCACATTCGGTGTATGATGCCAGCCGTTGGTTTTGCACCATAAGAGAGGTCCATTGGCTTGGTGCCGCAGTCCACCCCAAAAATAAGTGATACATCACTTCTAAAAATCTGAATGCTCTTGTCCCCGATGTAAAACCTCCCACTGGATGGCTTGAATGTCTGCACTATACGTACAATGACATCATCGTATTTCATGCAATGGTTGAGGTCGACTTCATTACTGATCAAACAATCAAATAAGGGCCAAAATGGTGTTTTCCTAAGGCATTTCAATTGACCATTTGTAAATTTTGTAGCCTTTAATAGTTTCACCAATCGAGTGATATTTGGCCGGTAGTTGACCTTTTTCATGTTCACTTATTCGGGACTAGCTATTTGATCGGGTTTGCCTTTGGCACGCTATTCCTCTCTCTTTCTTTTGCCATCAAATCTACGAAGAAAACTTGTTTGTTCAAATAAGAACATATTTAATATTACTGTTCACAAATGAATAGTGATAATAAGTGTAAATAGTATGCCATGTGAATAATGGGATTGTGATGGTGAAATAGTATGTGAATAGCTAGTGCAAATATTCAGATGAAGAGGTGATACCACATGACAAACCAAAATTCACACGAAGAGGTGACAACAGTCACACATTACAACTATTACACGATGTATACACGATGTTAATCTTCACATCATTACACTTATATGTTTGAATGTGAATGTTCACAGCCAAATATATGGTGTGAATATTCAATGTGAATGTGACAATGTGACTATTAACATTATATTCACAATGCAAATATTAAAATTATGTTTAGAATGTTACAATGTGAATATTAACATTATGTTCAGAATGTAAATATTAAAATTATGTTTAGAATGTTACAATGTGAATATTAACATTATATTCAGAATGTAATGCGAATAACAACATGATTGAGAAATTAACAGTAATGTGGACATTCACATTATTATACACTGATGTGAATGTTCACATCAGTGTCTACTAATGTTAGTTTATCCAGTAATGAATAGTAATGTGAATGTTCACATTATCGATGTTTACAAAATCAATTCCAAACACAACAATAGTTATAGGGCAATGTAAATATATACATTGGTGATCACATTATGTTATAATTGGCTGAAAAACAGAGGGTGGAACCAACAACACCCAACAACACCAACAAGTCTGACATTGATGTCACAATGTGAATATTTACATCATATTCCATCACATTGTTGAGTGAAGATCAGGGGTTCTATGGATATCAACAATCAACAATATCAACAATGACAGTAATATGAACATTCACATTATTATATACTGATGTGAATGTTCACACCAGTCTGGTGTGAATGTTCACACCAGTGTCTACTAATGTGAGTTTATCCATTAATGAGCAGTATTGTGAATGTTCACATCATCAATGTTTACAAAATCAATTTTAAAAACAACAACAGTAATACGACAATGTAAATATATACATTGGTGATCACATTATGTTATAATTGGCTGAAAAACAGAGGGTGGAACCAACAACACCGAACAACACCAACAAGTCTGACATTGATGTCACAATGTGAATATTTACATCATATTCCATCACATTTTTGGGTGAAGATTAGGGGTTCTATGGACATCAACAATCAACAACATCAACAATGTCAGTAATGTTTATATACTGATGTGAATGTTCACACCAGTGTCTACTACTGTGAGTTTATCCAGTAATGAACATTAATGTGAAAGTTCACATCACTGATGTTTACAAAATCAAATTCAAAAACAACAACAGTAATATGACAATGTAAATATATACATCAGTGATCACATTATGATTGAAAAACAGAAGGTGGAATGATATTGCTTACTTTTGTTCCTCATGGTGGGTGGGTACCGAAATCCATGGACCACACTCAGTCGATGGAATACACTCAGTCGATCGACGGGAATTTCGGAACAACGAACCACCCTCCTTCCGATGTAAACCTTCGTAGTAGTGAGATGAAGAGGAATAGCAGTGGCCAACGACAGTAGACGGTGGACGACGACGATGGTGAGGCGATGTGAATCTAGGGTTACGGTTAGGCGATGTGAATTTGGGGTCAACGATGAGATTTTGTTTGGGAAATTTTGTGGATTGAATAGATGGAATCGGAATGGGTTTGTTTTCAGAATCGATTAGACGTGAGAGAAGTGGAGGGAGGGTTATTTTGTCCTTTTTCAATTAATGGACCTAATGGAATATTCAAAAATGGTTTGGGTTTTATGGAATAAAACAGTTACAAATAGGATTTATCAAAAAAGAGCCCTAAAAAAAAGGTAAGAAGAAATTTAATATAGTATTCTCATTTAATTTGAAAATAATTTTAGATGAATAATAAATTATCACCTATAGCCCTCTCTTTTTTTTTTTTAATAAAAAAAAGGTTTAACGAATCATCACTTTTAATAATAATAAGAAATAACGTTTATTTTTAATTTGTTTTAGCTAAAGTTACTTTTTAACAATTTGAGCCAAAAATGTTTTAATTTTTTTATTTTAATTTGTTTAATTGACAATTGAGATAAAAAAAAAAAAAATTAATAGAATCCACCATATTTGGCAAGTGGTAAAAAAATCTAGATGAATTATCAATGAGCACATGTAATCCCCATTTTTTTATTATAAAAAAATAAATTTCATCAAAAATCACTTTTTACCAAAAAAAAAAAAAAAACGTTATTTCCATTTTTTTATTTTAGCAAAAAGTCACTTTTTAACTATTTAAGCCAGATATATATAAAAAAAAATATATTTAACAGAATCCACCATATTTGGCAAGTGCTAAAAAAAGTCATTCATTTTCTTAATTTTTTTTGTCTTTTATTAAAAAAATTATATTAAAAAATATTATTATTCAAGTTCTTATAGTTTAGAAGGATATAATTTTTTTTATAAAATTTAAAACTAAAATATAAACTAAATAAAAGAAATTTTTTTTTGATAGGGCTTCATAATTTGAACACGTGTTTTTAAAACAAATTATATTTAGACCAATAATATTATGACACATGTGAATATTAATTTCATTCTAATTATAGCAATCTAATTTGAAGAAAAATTTAAATTAAAAATTTTATTTATAATTTAATAAAAAGATGTATAATTTAAGGAATGAATATTGATCACATTCCAATTATAGTAACATTATTTAAGTAAGAATTCAAATTTGAAATTTTATTTTAAGAATATAAAATTAATTTATAGACCAATCATATTGTGACACGTATTAATAAAAATTAAACAAAATCAAAAAAATAAGAAAAAAGAATTTCAACTTTCAATCTTAATAGAATGACAATATTTTACAATTATAATAATATATAGATGGATGACTTAGAAATAAAAAAATTCATACATAAAAATCATAGTGGCATTTTTTTAAAATTATAAATAATATTAATGAGCCTTTTTAAGAGCACACTTTTACCAATTCATTATGTATGAATTTTTGTACAAATTTGTGTGTATAATACCAGTCTCTCTTCTTTTTCTTTTTTTATTTTTCTTTTTTATTTAACAAAGAAAAATACTCTGTACCATTTTTTTTTTTTTTATGACTAATTGTCCAAGCTAACTCATGCATACCATTTTTTTTTATGACCAAATATCCATTATGACCAAATATCCAAGTTAACTTACACGAACCTCAACTAATCTCATGACCTACGCTATGCAAAGCGTCTCCACCACGTAGATTAGGTAAATCTCAAATAGAGTCCGTAGGCATGACCCCAGAGAATGGATTGCTCCTAATAAGAGTTGAACTTGAGACCTAAAAGGAACACACTATTAAATCCCAAGCTGCACCCACTAAACCAACTCCTTAGAGTTTACTCTATACCATTTATAATGAGTAAATTACACTAACTTTCTTAAGTTTAAAAACATATATATAACAAATTCTATAATTCTCACATAATTATACTTTTTTTTTTCCTTTTAATAAGGTCAGTGTTGAGTTGGGTGGGTCACCGACCTTATACTCACCCCTAACTTGGATTGCACATGTAACGCCCTCAAAATAATAACATTAAACCCATCAATTTAGACATGCATTGATATAAGAGACAAACATCATTCTATTCCACAGAGTAATTCTTTACAAGAAGCATTACATGTTAACAACAGAATCAAATGCCCTATGGGCTTACAACTTTCCAAGCTAACACTTGGTTACAAAGAGGAGAGTACTAACTCAAATACACATTAAGCCCTTGGCTTGAAATTACATGTAATACAACAAAAGATAACCAAAACCACAAACGTCTGCCTGCCTCTAGCCTCCCAAGCGATGTCCTTGGAGGTGGCATGCTTCATGTACCTGAAAATGGTGTCCCATATAGGGTGAGCCACGGCCCAGTAGAAATACACTAAACCAACTATAAACAATGACTAAAAGATTAGCAGTTAATAGATGGTCAACACTTATACATTAATTTACATCTTATTACAATTCCATGACAATCAAGTCTATGTTACAATTCACTTTCCATTTCTTATTCAACATTGAGTTTGAAAACAAGGCTCAGTACTCTGGCCAAAACCTTTGATGAGATTATAGTTCATCACTAGAACACTTTCGAAATCCAAGGTGGATACACATTTTGGTGTTGTATCAATAACACATAAACCACTTCTATACTTCATAAATGATATACATTTTAGTGCTATATCAAATTAAACAAACATCTCAATAGATAAGCATATGAGCTATATCACTACTACCACAGATAAGCATATGAGCTATATCAACACTTCAATAGATAAGCATATGAGCTGTATCACTACTACCACAGATAAGCATATGAGCTGTATCAACACTTCAATAGATAAGCATATGAGCTGTATCATCACTCCAATGGGAGAGCATATGAGCTGCATCCTGGGTCCATCTCCCATCTTCCCTTAACCATTAACCGGTTTAGAGGTACATCCGCCATCTTCCCCTAAACCGTGGAGTACATCCCCCATCTCCTCCCATACACAAGCAATGCATATAAACACATAATCATATACGCAATCAATCAATACATAAAGTTAATGTATTCTATCAACCGTCTACACATAATGCACATAAACACATTGGTCATATGCACAATCAACCAATACATAAAGTTAATGTATTCTATCAACCATCATACTCTATGACACATCCAATTGATTAGTTTTAGTTTGCCTAATCATCATGCATTGTCTACAACAATCAATACTACCCTCCACCGGCAGCCCAAAGCAATTATTTCTAAACAGGAAATAACTGCACAAATGGATAATATATCAACATTTCAACTAGATGAGCAATAAAAGATTCAACTACACTCTTTAGTCCCATACATTCCCAATTTCAACATTCTCACTTCAATTCCTCATTTTTTTTTTAATTAATTATATACATTAATTAATTAAACCAATTAGGGCAACTTACCATAATTCACAAAACAACCCTAAGGTTCCATTTCCATCAATGTTCCAACATTAATTTTCATTTCTCTATGCCTGACTTGCATATAGGTTTATATAATTAAAACTCCCAACTTTTGTAAAATTACACAAAGGCCCAAACTTTCTCAAAAATTACCCAACAACCCCCAACATATCAAAATGCTAAAATTCAAAGACAAAGCTCATAAGATGGAGTAGGTTATCCCTATCTCAAAAGGTGACACCCAACGAAGAAGATGAAGAAAACGAAAGTGCTCCAAATCACAAATTTCTCGGATCAAAAGATAGCCCTCGACGATCAACAACTTTTTTGTAAAGGCCAAAGGTGAGGAAATCACTCCTACT
The DNA here is from genome assembly GCA_030407325.1 of Camellia japonica. Lineage (NCBI taxonomy): Eukaryota > Viridiplantae > Streptophyta > Magnoliopsida > Ericales > Theaceae > Camellia > Camellia japonica. Next base: position 11,732,072 of record JAPPVO010000031.1, on the reverse strand, counting down.
AGATCAATACCTAGAGAGAAGGTAGAGCTCTAGAGTGAGAAGCTCAACAATGGTGTTTTTGGAAAAGTAAGAGAGAGAAGAGAAGTGAAAAAGTGATTTCAAAAAGTCAAAACACGGAGCTTTAACCCAGTCGCCCCGCTCGAGCGGCACTCACAGACTCCCGCTCGAGCGGCCAATCCCCCGCTCGAGCGTCGGATGCACACTCCCAGCACTTTTGCAGACAGGTTCCCCGCTCGAGTGCTCAACTCCCCGCTCGAGCGGCACACACAAACTCCCGCTCGAGCGGCCAATTCCCTGCTCGAGCGTCCAACACTACACAGGAAATACTGGATGGGTGTATTCCTGCTCGAGCGCCCAAATACCCGCTCGGCGTACCCGAAACAAAAGGGTCCCCGCTCGAGCGTCAAAATCCTGCTCGAGCGGACAAGCCAAAACCTGGGCAACTAGACTTGGTTCCTAAGCTCAACCAACCTATTCCAAACCTTCCCAACACAACCCAGGACTCAAATATAAAGGGTAAAGGATGTAAACAAGATACACACAACAACCAACTCCACGGAGCCTAAGTCTGGATACAACAAATAAAGAAAAGGGAAACCGGGATCGCTATAACCTCCCCCCCTTAAAGAATTTCGTCCCCGAAATTAAGGAAACGACAAAACACGAGACCAACTGATCACAAAGGTCACAATACAAGGATGTTAATCTCTCAACTGATTGTCCACTTACCCTCACACATGGGAAGGGCTTAACAAGGAAACATGATCCGAAAGAGAAACAACACCCCGGCATACGAAACTTCAACAAACCAAACCCTCTCCGAGATAACTCATCAAAACAACCGACTAGCGCTCCAAGCTAAGTCACTACTCAAAATCACAATCCCAAATAGAACAACTAATGCAAGCTTTTGTATGAATGCAAAGAAAATTATGCTCTGGTTAAAAGGGCATTTTCTAAAAAATAATTAAGTTTCAACGTTAACGTTCCGAAATAAATTTTGCATTCCTCATGCGAAATCCAAGAGTTTGTAAACATTTTTCATAAACACGGTGTTATTCACGACACATAACCATTCTCATTTGATTTGGTCAAGTCCTCTCATTGAAATTTCTCATAACATTTGAATTAAATCAATTTCTCCACAATACACAATTTAGTATTCAACAACCTAACCCATTGCCGGTTATCCTATCTCTATTCAAGAGACAATTTACGATATATGCTATAACATGCATTATCGACATGCATTTCCTTCAAATTCAATAACTTCAAACATGCATGGTTCTCAATTCCGAAGCACATTCACTGTTAATGATACATTTGCATTTCCACATCACATTTAACATATATAATGCTAAATTAACTTCCATAATATTACCATAGACTGAAACACATGTAATATTCGTACAGTTCATCAATACAACCAAATATTCAACATACGTTCAAATACCTACCAATGGATCCAGATACCTCTCTCTCGGAACCAAAATTTACTTACCCAAGTGGTTTCCTCAATCCCATTACGTTTTCACAATATCTTAACGAATGGAAAAGTCCGGCTTATCCAGACTCGATAATAATGATAATAGTAAGACACATTCTAACACTACAGTGTTCCGAGACATCCACCACGTCCCGACTACCCACAATACTTAAACCGGTATTTGGTACTCAATAACCCAATAGAGGAAGCACGAAAACATTCGCACACAAAGCTTCCAGTCAACTTTCACACAACAGGTGTAAGACAAAACACATGTAAAGAACAACATTACGGCACATTACTAGCCCAAAAATTCAATGTCTTGAACAAAAATCATCTTAGTTTACGAGGAGTATCCAATGAACCCCAAGTGAAACACAACATAGCCATCCCACAAAACCCGTCATACTCACGTTGATGATGCTGTACTCAAAACAGAACTTTCATAAAAGAACTCTTAAACACTTGAAATTCCCAATATCGTAACGACACGACGGATAACATTGCACACCCCCGTGCTTTACAACATACTAACAAGGACCAAACGAATCAAAACGATTCCAACTGAGTACCTCACTCACTCTTCACAACTCTCCTACTTCACTTGTGTCACCACTGTCCAAACTGGGCGACGGACACTTATGCCGAAGTGGCCTAACTTTACCAAACATCCAACCTCACGATTTCACTCAGAAACCATACGAACCACACATTGACACGCATCGCACTGTGCAAAACTCCCTCATCTAGAGATTTCACTCACCACCTCGACTGAACTCGAAGTAATAAAATTTGCGTACCCTTCCCCTAGTACTAAGTTAACTGACAGGGTTTGCTAACCCGTGACATTCACCACTACCAAGTCACCGTTCGTACCGAACACAAACTAACATAGTACCTTCATCCGCCAACGAAAATTTGTGAGAGTTCCAGCTGAGGCAAAGATAAAGTAGTTTGGAGGATTTGAACAGGATCAAGTTTCTCACCATTTTGAATACTAATTTCTTCAATATGTAATTCTTTCCCAAGTTCTTCTCTAGAAGCAACCCTAAGACAACGAAAATTTTTCCTCATTGTTTCCAATATTTTCCTTAATGAGGTATGTGGGTTTTCGCTGGCATTGTTGCTCATCGGCATAAAAAACTCTAGCACGTAAACATCATTTCTAGTGCAATTGCTCTCCAAGCATATTGCAAAGCAACTGCTTAATCCAGCCTTTTGTGCATCGTGTGCCAATTGGTACTCAGTTAGGATAAGTTGAGTTACATCCCTGCAGAATACCATATTAGTGGACGAAAGTGCTCTCCCAACAACCCCCACCCCATTCTTTAAGTGAAAGAGAGAATTGATATACTGAAAACCACCATAGTCATGTTCATTTTCACCATAGTCATCTTTGTAGTAATAACAACTTACACCAAGGACGCCACCATCAACCAGAGGCCTACATGGCCAACCTACCTTGCATGGGACCCATGCTTGAGCTAAAGGTAAATCATAAACTTCACATATGACTTTCAACACGTTCTTGATTTCATCCAAGGCAACTGTACGAGCTTCATTTTGAGCCTCATCCTAGTTTGAAAGTGTTGTCACATCCAGGTATTAGTGAGCAAATATTCCTCACCATATTAATTTAAGAAAAATAAAAAAAAAAAACCAAATTTGACATTGCGTTATAGTTTGCCACTTACAAATTCCATGAGCACATGATCAAATACAACTGAACATTTCAGACCAAACTTCTGCAGGGGAATGGAAAGATGCAACTAAGGAATCTCATAAACTTCGAAATGTAGAATAATATTTTGCAAATAAAAGGAAGCATATAAAAAACTCTATAATGGAAAAAATTCAGTCCATCGTAATATCTATTATCATGTTTGGTTCAATAAAAAGGAAAGAATATACATTGGAAATTTGGAAATGAAATCACCATATTCTCCAATTTAGGAGAATGGTCATTTTATTGGAAAGCCAAAGATTACTAGCCATTCTATTCAAGCGTACAATCATTCCAACCAACAAAACACTACCTTAGTGTAGTAATGTCATTCCAGTTCGCAAACCGAACTAGGAATTGCACTCTCATTTTAGAACACATCCAAACAACGAAATGAAAGAGACTTGACATAAGATTCTTATTATGCGTCATTGAATTGTTCTTGCCATCCAAACATGAGTGTTTTAAAACACTCATGATCTAGAAAAATGAGAATGTGGTTTACTCTTTTGTGTGTTAACCCCTCCGAGCATAGTTAACAAACACATGACAAATTTAACAGAGTGTTTAACATTTGCGTTAAAGCATTATTTTTCTCTTTGAACAGGCAAACCCCCACCAACTTATTACACAAACAAACACACCACACCACTGTAGATGTTCTAAGAGAGAGAGTGTAATGAGTAATCAATATTAACAAGATATTGAAAATGCCAATTTGTGAGTGAGTGGGGGTACTAACCTCAAAATCTTTATATATATAGCTATGACAAATTAGTAATCTAAGGTGTTCCTCTGGTGTCACTACTTCAATTACGCCAACACACCTTTGGGTAGAAGATTCAAAGATTGGGAAAGCGAAAGATTCTGTGATAGAGTAAAACTCCACATTAGGAGTGGATTCGGGGAATTGATGCTTGAACACTCGGCCAGGAAGGTGTTGTTCACAAGCCTTCTCCCCATTCAAATCAATGTCAAATTTAGAATCCATACAGATCATCCTATGAGTCCAGATCGTCTGCCATACTTTCCTGCGGCTGCCCCTGCGGTGGTCCAAAATGACGTCGTTTTGGACCAAATTTTTTTTTTTTTGGAGCCTCTTTTTCTTCTATCTTAACTCTCCAATCAGAGAGACAAAGATGGATGACGATGGCGATGATGGCGCAGCGACAACGACAACGGCCATCCCTACCCTCGCCCGCTCTTTCCCAACCTCTCCCAGTGCCATCGCCGTCGAGGTACCACTGCCATCCACACCCTTTTGTGTCTTGGCCACTCTATTACACATCCTCCTTGCAAAGAAGAGGTAGCATCAGATTTCTTCCCCAGATTTGGACGGTTCTATGATGCTAATAGATTCTACGAAGAATACTAGCCCCATTTCTTGGAGGCTTGTTTTCTTTGCAAGAAAGACCCTTTTATGGAAAAGTTGAATTTTCTAGAAAATTTTTGTTTAATCACGGAAAATTCTATATATGTTTGGGGAAAGACCAATTCTTTTTGCTCTGCAAAATATGGTCTTACTAATTGGAGATCGATAGAATCAGAAAACAATGAGATTTTGCTGTTTTATTTTCTGTTCACTGTGTTTAAGGGAAGAAGATGAGCCAATTTGAGAGAAGCACAGGAGAAAGAAGAGAAGACCCATTTTGAGGATTTTTGTTTTTTTTAATTTTTTATTTTCATGTAAATAAATGTAAATGCTTATATGAGGCTTTGTTTTTGTGGGGTGAAGAGAGGCCGGAGTTTGTGGTCAGCTTCCATGTCTGCAAGAGAGGCAAGAGCATCGTCTTCTTCAATGAAACAGGGCCTTCTTGTGACTGTAGAGTCCATGAATGTGTTCTAATTGATGTGGGTTTTGCTTAGAGAGAGAGAGAGAGAGAGAGAGAGAGGATGACTGAAACAGGGCCTTCTTGTGGCTGCCTTATTTCTTCTTCCTCCTCTTTGGTTCTGATTTACTCTTTTTTTTTTTTTTTTTAATTTTGCCCCAAAATGATGTCGTTTTGGGGCACTGCAGGACGCGCCGTAGGAAAGAACGGCAGAAGATCCGGACTCATCATCCTATACCCATAAAGTCCTTCAGTACCAAGTCGATCATCAGATGATATTAGATAGAAAGGTCGGTTTCGAGTTGTAAGAAAAGACCGGCCCTCTTTTGTTGTTATGGGTGCCCAAAATTGAATTAGTACCGGAGAAGCAACCCAATAGACATAGCGTATAATTGTGTAAAGCAAATGTCTGATGATCTTGTTTAAGTTGGAAATATCTGATAAAAACAAACAAATTTTAGGAGAGGATTGATTTCAAAACAAGGTAACATTATTGATTTAAATTGACTTGAAACGACTAAACTATAAAATAAATAAATAAATAAATTTTCAAATCTAAAAATAATAATCATAATAAAGAAAGAAAGAGAGATAGGAGTAACTCATCGCCGTCGAGGAGAGTAGAAAGACTTTGGGGTTCGTCGTCTTTTGGACTGCAGAAAACAAATCCATCGAAATATTTTGAGGGCAACCAGTTGAGTTTCTTCTACACATATTCCTTGAAATCATCAGGTAAAGGCGAGAAAAAATTCCATTCTGCGTTGGCCATTTTTCTGAGAAATCAATCGGGGACCCTCCACTCCCAACTATGGTGTTTAAATACAATTTTTTCAAACAACTATTGTTAAAATTGGGTACAAAAAGGGTCAAACTTCAAAATGGTTGCGTTCAAAGGGTTTTTTCCATCGAGGAATTCAAAAGGCTCATTCACTCTCTGCAAATAAATAAATAAATAAATAAATAACAAGTCAAGCAATATTTTCTTTAAGTCTCCCTTTGTCAGATTTTTATTTTTTATTTGTTTATTTTTTAAGATAAATAAAAGTGAAAACGAAAAATTACATAAGAATATTTTAGAAATATGGTTAAAATTTATTTTTCAGTTTTTAATTCATTTTAGATTATATTATCTCTCATAATTTGTACATATTTTTTCAAAAAAAAAAGTTAAAAAAATCAAAAAGTTAACTTTTAATCATCTTTCCAAAATAGTCCATAATTGTTTTGGAACTGAGAGGGTAATTTATACCTAAATTGGGCCGAGCTGGGTAAATGGGCCGTTCTTTGGGCCACAGTAAGAAGGGCTGGATGAAAGGAGCTTGTAGTTAGCCCGGTCCTGGTAAGCCCTATTGTTATCCCAGTCCAGAGAGGCTTGTTGTTATCCTGGTCTGGGAGAGATTTGTGGATAGCTCGGTCACCGCACTTGGAGTTAGCCCGGTCATGGCGTATTACGGTTAGCCCGGTCAAAACCTGGCTATTTGTTAGCTCGATCAGGGCCTTGATGTTTGTTATCTTGGTCTGAACATACCATGGTTAGTACTGGAGAAACCGGGGTAAGAGTAGTGAATGGAAGAGCCGAGCTAAAGTTAGCTTGGTCCAGTCTGTGGCTTAGCATAGCCATGCTTACCTCAGTCATACTAGAATCTGACCATGGTAAAGCAGTGAGGGGGGTGTTGAAAGATAAGCATTATCTTTCAGGAATGTGATTCCTAGGAGGACTCTACATGGAGGAGTAAGAGTCCTACTTGGATTGTGCCACGCGGAACCTATAAAAACTCATAACATCACCTTTGGAGAGGTAACACAACTTTGATTCCCGAATACACAGAGTTTTTTGTCTATTTGTCTATTTTGCTGACTTAGGCATCAGAGAGGTATCCGGCACACACCCGCCGGCTAGCTCACGTTTGTGTTTTCAGGGAGTAAAGCGACGTCGGACGGAGAAGCGCAATCTTGATCAACAGGATTATACGAGGACAATATTTCGTGCTCGTACAATTGGCGCCGTCTGTGGGAATAACAGACTAGAACAAAACCTCTTGATCAAGTTTTCCTTGCTAGCAAGAATCAATGGCGCACAACGAAGATTTGCCGCAGTCCGCCATCGACGGACAAACTCCAGAAGGGGGTGGGAGGCGTGAAGGTTTGCCTCCTATCCCTCCCATGGCGGATTTGGAGCCCCAACGACAGAACCCCAGGAGGGATACTAGGGGGAGGCGGAACAACAGCCCCCGTCGATCTCAAAGTCCTGAAAGGCAGAGGCGAAGAATCGACCCTCAAGCTCTGGAGGATTGCGTGAAAGAACAGGATGAATTAATAAGGAAGATGGCAGCGGATATAGAGGCCATGAAACCAGATCAAGGGAAAAGGGGTGGCGACAGGAGAGGGGCGTAAAGGCAACATGCCCCCTCGCCACTCAGAAGAGCGCAGTAGGCATACCACGCCATCACAAGCAGAGAGTAGGAGCCTCAGGACAGGCGACACTCAATCCAGGACTTCCAGAACTCGTCACTCCAGGTCTGAGAGGACGAGATCTGAGAGGTCATGCACAGAGGGAAGCACTTATCGGCCCTCACGCACGCACCAGATGTCATCCAAACAGACGGAGTTACCAAGATCGTCTGACTTACGAACTGTGCTAGAAGAAAGGGCACGTTGGAAGGAGGATGCCAGGGTGCGCGACCCATACAGAGTTTCTGCCCTTCAGCGGTTGGCTCCTCGGATGCATGGAAGCGTCGAGGTTGGAATGCCAATACCGCGCCCAGCCTACGAACCAACGGACAAAGCATTAGCAAGGCTGCAGACCTCGCCGTTCGTTCCGGTAATTGAGAACGCGCCCCTACCGTCAGGCTTCCTACAGCCCAAATTCACTACATATGAAGGGAAGACGGACCCCTACTCGCACTTGAGCCACTTTCGCCAGGTCATGGCAGTATACCGTCGAAACAAGGCCTTGATGTGCATCTTATTCCCATCCAGCCTTGGCGACCTGGGTTTAACCTGGTTCGAAAGGCTACCAGAAGGCAGCATCGCCTTCTGGGCACAATTAGCAGAGGCGTTCGTAACAAGGTTCAGAACGAACACCAAAACACCAGTGGAGATCGACCAGCTTCTCTCCATTGACATGGGCGACAAGGAGACACTTAGATCCTACAATAGTCGCTACTGGGAGACCTTCAACCAGATTGGGGACTGCCCTACCAATCTCGCCATCGCACAGTACAAAAGGGGCCTTCCAGTTAGGAACAGACTAAGAGACTCAATCACTATGACGCCACCTCTAACGATGGAGGCCTTAATGGAGAGAGTGCACCAGCACATTAGGGTGGAAGAGGATGGCGCCCGTGCTAAAGCAAAGTCTGGCACAACCGCAGCACCAGACAAAAAGACTTCGGCAAAAGTCAACGCGGTAGAGCGTCCAAGCAAGAACGGGCGTGGCAGGCGAGACAACGGAGAGGACCAGGATAAAAGGTGGTTGAGAGTCCGCACTGCCATTACCACGGTATTCAAAAAACCGATCTATCGGATTCTAAGCGAGATACGCGATGAACCTTTCGTCAGATGGCCAGCCAAGCTAGGAGAGGCTCAGAAGGACTACGACGAAAGATCTCGGTGCACCTTCCATAAGGAAAAGGGGCACCGCACTGAAAATTGCACACCATTGAGATAGCACCTGGAAGAGCTGGTAGCAGCTGGTCATCTGGACAAATACATCGAAGGAGGGACACAGCCAGCCCCCCAGAACCATAACGTCCCAGATGGGATGCCGGTCGACACTCCACCTCAAGGCGTGATCAACGTGATACATGGAGTATGTGAACCTGAGCGGATTTGTGAGCTCAGAGGAACGATCAAGAAGGCTGAGCACTTAAGGGAGGTACTAAGTGCTCAACCTACCATCAAAAAGGGGAGAACAGAGGCCACGAACGTCATATCCTTTTCAGATAAAGACTTGGCCAGGATATATTGCCCTCACAATGATGCCCTGGTGGTCACTCTCCGAGTCAAGGATTTTGACATCAAGCGGATTTTGGTCGACCAGGGTAGTTCATGTGAGATAATGTATTACGAAACATTTAAACAGTTGAAACTACAAGACAAAGACTTGGCACCCGCCGTATCTCCCCTGATTGGATTCAATTCGATGCCAGAGTGGCCAGTCGGCAAGATAATCCTCCCTGTCAGAGTGGGAAGCGTGACGAAACAAGTGGAATTCTGGGTATTGAAAGTCCCTTCCACTTACAACATAATCTTGGGAAGAACATGGCTGCATGCCATGCGATCGGTAGCGTCATCCTACCATCAAGTAATGCGGTTCCCCAACGAAACCGGGGTAATTGAAGAGGTCTTTGGAGACCAGATCATGTCCAAGCAATGCTTTGTCACGGTAAATGGCAGCCGCGCTGCCAAGGGATATGTTCATTCGGTGGAAGAACCTGAGAGCAATGAACTGTTCGCAGATGTCGGCAAAGCAGCTGATCAAAAAGCGATGGAAGACTTGGTACAGGTAAGAATAGATGAAAAGAACCCGGATAAGTTCTTTTTGCTTGGCTCATCCATGTCCAACACGAAGAGAATAGAAGTCATGGAATTCCTGACCTCTAACATCGAAGTATTTGCCTGGACACCGTATGATATGCCTGGCATTGACCCAAGCTTCATCTGTCACCAATTGAATGTCCACCCATCCGCCAGACCAATCATTCAGCGCACTCGCAGATCGGCACTCCACCATGCCGAGATAGTGGCTGAAGAAGTGGAAAACCTGCTGGAGGCAGGAGCTATCAGAGAGGTGCACTACCCTAGATGGATCTCTAACACAGTGGTGGTGCCAAAGAAGAATGGAAAATGGCGCGTCTGCGTAGACTACAAAACAGTCAACAAGGCATGCCTAAAGGACAACTTCCCCCTCCCGCGGATAGACCAACTGGTAGACCTAACGGCGGGGCACAACCGGCTTAGCTTTCTTGATGCGTACAGAGGCTACCATCAGATCGCTATGTATGAACCAGACCAGGAGGTCACATCTTTTACCACACCAAGAGGATTATACTGCTACAAGGTCATGCCCTTTGGCCTAAAGAATGCAGGGGCAACATTCCAACGGATGGTCACCAAGATGTTTGAACCATTGTTAGGCAGAACAATGGAAGCTTACATCGACGACATGGTGGTCAAGAGCAAGGATGAGAACGACCATCTCAAGGACCTAGGTGAGATGTTTCAGATCCTTAAGAAGCACAAGTTACGCCTCAATGCGTCTAAGTGTGCATTCGGAGTAGGATCTGGCAAATTCCTAGGCTTCTTGGTGACCAACCGGGGTATAGAAGCAGACCCCTCTCAGATCAAAGCAATTCAGGATCTGGAAAGGCCAAACACAGTAAAAGAAGTGTAGCATCTCACTGGCATGGTAGCTGCACTCAACCGATTCATAAGTCGGTCGTCAGACAGACTACGACCATTTTTTCAAGCATTGAAAGCCAAGTTCGAGTGGGATGAAAAGTGCGACCGCGCTCTGGAAAGCTTGAAAGAATACATGTCTTCTCCACCACTGCTTGTGACCCCAATACCTGGAGAAGAACTCTTTCTGTACCTAGCAGTTTCACAGCACGCAATTAGCGCAATGTTGGTCCGAGCGGAAGGAATCCAACATCTGCCCATCTTTTATGTCAGCAAGACATTGCTGGGCGCCGAAACAAGGTACTTGCCACTGGAAAAGCTGGCCTTGGCCTTGATGATGGCCTCAAGGAAGCTGTCGCACTACTTTCACGCCCACACCATAATCGTCCTCACAGCTTTTCCATTAAAAGCTTTGTTTGAGAGGGCAAACTTTTCTGGGCGAATCTTAAAGTGGGCAGTAGAGTTGGGACAATTTGACATCAAGTTTCAACCGAGAACCGCGATAAAGGCTCAAGCTTTGGCAAACTTTGTCGCAGAATTCACCCCAGAAAGTCATCATATCTGCCCAGTCGACCTGACTGAAACAACCGAACTAGGGATGGAAGTTGACGCCGGAATAACGCAACCCCTGGTACAGGATACCCAGTCAGGTCGCAAGATAGACCAGAGTAAAGTGAGGGAGGAAGAAGCAAACCATGCTACACCAAGCCAAGACTCACCAATAAATAAAGACTTGGTACAATCAGACAGCAAGGGGCAGATAGCAAGCATGGACCAAGAAGAAAACACTAGCAACACTCATGACCCCAAGGCATCATCTGATCCCTCCACTTGCTGGAAGCTGTTCATCGGAGAGATGTGGAAGCTCTTTGTGGATGGAGCATCCAACAGGCATGGAGCAGGACTTGGCATAGTCCTCATCTCGCCAGACGGCCTAGTAGTGGAGCAAGCAGTCCACCTTGGCTTCCCCGCATCAAACAACGAAGCAGAATACGAAGCGCTTCTGGCAGGCTTAAAATCAGCATCCTACATGATGGCCACCGAGCTAATGGTTTACAGCGACTCACAGCTGGTGGTAAACCAAATTTTAGGCGACTACGAGGCAAAGGATGACAGGATGGCCAAGTACCAAGACTTAGTCAGAAAAGAGATCAAGAAATTTGAAGTAGTGCGGATAGAACAGATTGGCAGGGAGGAAAACAACAAAGCAAACGAACTAGCATACTTTGCTTCAATGGCAGATACATCCATCCCTCATCCGTTGCTTATTGACTACTTACCAAGATCAAGCATTGAAGACCCCGAAGCAGAAGAGGTATGTTGCGCCGAACTAGGCCCTTCATGGATGGATCCCATCATAATATTCTTAAAAGACGGCGTCCTACCGGAGGAAAAGAAAGAAGCCAACAAAATTAGAGCAAAGTCGCAGCGATTTTGGCTCTCCCCATCTATGGCATTGTACAAAAAGTCATTCACAGGACCTTATCTAAAATGTGTCCACCCCAGCAAAGTGGAAGCATTCTTGTTCGAAATACACGAAGGCGTATGCGGAAGCCACCAAGGAGGAAGATCGTTAGCTTACAGAGCCATTTCGCAAGGATACTGGTGGCCATACATGCAAGCAGACTCGGAGAAGTATGTGAAGAAGTGCAAGAAATCTCAGAAGTTCGCACACCAAATACATCAGCCAGCCAGAGAGCTCCTACCATTGACTAGCCCATGGCAATGTGGGGCTTGGACATAGTAGGACCACTTCCAACAGCACCTGGAAACAGGAAGTTCTTTCTTGCAGCAACGGATTACTTCACGAAGTGGGTGGAAGCAGAAGCACTAGCATCAATAAAGGAGAAAGATGTAAAGAAGTTCGTCTAGCATATTATCATCACTCGGTTCGGCATATCTAAAGCCCTAATATCAGACAACGGCACTCAGTTTGATGGTAGAATCTTTAGAGGCTTTTGTGAAGAATACAAGATAGAGTTCTACAATTCTACACCGGCATACCCCTAAGCAAATGGCCAAGCGGAAGCATCAAACAAAGTCGTCTTGGATGGATTAAAGAAGAGGTTAGAGAAAACAAAAGGCAAGTGGGCGGAAGAGCTCCCTCATGTTTTATGGGCTTACCGCACCACACCTCGACGATCAACAGGAGAAACACCATTCTCCTTAGCCTATGGCATGGAAGCAGTAATCCCACTGGAAGTTGGCCTCCCCACAATTCGAAGTGAAAATTTTGATCCAGACTTAAATGGAGAAGCCATAGCATTGGAGCTCGATCTTGCGGAAGAAAGAAGAGAAAGAGCACTGGTTCACATTGCCTCGTACCAGCAAGAGTTGTCCAGAAAGTATAACAAAACAGTACATCCAAGACAATTCAAAATCGGAGATTGGGTACTGCGCAAAGTGATGGGGAATACCTTGGTACCCGGAGACGGCAAGTTAGGGCCCAATTGGGAAGGACCTTACAAAGTGGTTGGGTTAGCCGAAAAAGGGGCATACCAATTGGAAGACAAGGACGACAAAGCCATTCCTAGGCCATGGAACACTGCCAATCTCAAACTATTTTATTTTTAGCCTTTCAGTACTTGTAATTTTTCTGTTTTCTTAATAAAACAAGTACTTTTTTTTCAGCATAATTATTTTATTCTGTAAAAGTTGTTTTAGTAAGCTAGGGGCAACAAAAACAAAGTTGGCCGGAATAACCAACTTTGTCTCTCCTAAGCCCAGGATAAGGATCCTTGCAGGAAGTTTGGTCGCAAAAACAAACACTTTACTCTAGGTTGGCAGGAAAAACCAACTTAGAGGTTGGTTGGAAAAACCAACACCCCTCCTAAGCCCAGGATAAGGATCCAGGCTGCAGGAAGTTTGGCAGGAAAAACCAAACACTTAACTCTAGGTTGGCAGGAAAAACCAACTTAGAGGTTGGCTGGAAAAACCAACACCCCTCCTAAGCCCAAGATAGGGATCCAGGTTGCAAGACATTTGGCCGGAATAACCAAACACTTAACTCTAGGTTGGCAGGAAAAACCAACTTAGAGGTTGGCTGGAAAAACCAACACTTGGTACTCTTAAAAAAAAAAAAAATCAAAGCCTGAAGAGAGGTTGGCTGGAAAAACCAACACTTATTGTTCTTCAGCCGAGATAAGGATCTAGGCTGAAGAGGTTGGCTGGAAAAACCAACACTTATTGCTCTTCAGTCGATATAAGGATCTAGGCTGAAGAGGTTGGCAGGTATGACCAGATAGATTACAAAGTTAAAACCGAGATGAGTATCTCGGCCAGAGAATGTTCAGGTTTCAGTAAGAAAACAAGTACCAGCATGGAAATAAACCAAGATAACAGTTGGGACAAAAGAGATTTTATTGATCATGCAAAGTCAAAGTACAAGGAGATGGGGTCGTAGCCTGGTTACAATTCTTGTCCAAAAGACAGAAAGAAGAAAAATACAAAATCAGGCAAATAGGTCGTCAAGATCAGCATCCAGTTCAACTCGGAGCCCGGTTTCAGTTGGGAGCTCGGTCTCGGTTGTGAGCACGGTCTCAGTTGGGAGCACGGTTTTAGTTGGTAGCTCGTCAATCAGATCTTCCATCGATGGCTCCGCCCGAGCTGCCTGATTGGCAGGATTATTGACGACCGGGGTATCGTTGGGCACGGTTTCTTCATCATCTGAAGTTTCGAGAAATTGCTGCTGAGTGGCAGCAGCATACTCCGCTAGTGAGCTCGGTATGAAGTATTGAAGAGGATTGAAGACCTCGGTCTCAGGCCCATAACCGAGCTGCACCACAGCACCCCTCCACCCGTATTTGAAGAACAGGTCCTTCGTAGCTTCACACTGCTTGATATACAGGGCTTCCCCTTCCTTAAAACCACGGTCTTCCGCGTCCTCCAGCTTCTTCTCAAGCTTTGTTATTTCGGCACTCTTTTTGCCTTCAAGTTTGGCCAACTCGCGCAAGTATTTGTCTTTCATCACGGTGAGGGCCCTCTGTTTATCAGCATTAGCCGAGGTAACTAGCCCAGCGAGACGCTCTACCTCGGCCTCTAGCTCGGCCACCTTCTGCTGGGACACTTTCAGCTCGGCGGCCTTTTTATTTGCCTCGGCCATGGCTTGCCTGGTAGTTTTTCGAAGTTCCAACACTCGCTTGTGAGCGATGTGGTTTTTCTGTATGGCCTGCAAAAAGATGGTAAGACACTTTTTCAATATAACCGAGCTGAAAGTTGGAAAAATTTCTTAAGAAAAAATAAAGTAAAAGGGCAACTTACCAGCACCATCGATTTTGTGGACGAGCGAAGGACCTTCAGCTCGGTCAGGTGGTCGTGGTGCCTCATGTCGGCTAGAAGGCAAACACCTTTGGCCAGGTTGAATGCCATAATGTGGTCTTTTTCTGCGACCACTGAGTCCGAATCCGTGATAGCACGGTTCTGAAAAGTGATTTTTGGAGCCCACTTGGAGGAGGTAGCTCGGTCAGAGCGCTCCGGTTGTGGGCTCGGTGGAGGGCTTGGCGGAGTTGTTTGTGGAACCACGGTTTCGTCTTCATCAACAAGGCGTGGCTTGGTCGTGGAAGTTCGAGCACGCTTACTTGGCCGCGATGACGAAGGCTGGTGGATTGGCAGAGCTACCACGGTTTCTTGAGTTTGAGCGGCTGGTGGTACCTCGGTCGGATTTGTTTCGGTCAGAAGGGCTCGGACGACTCTTTTCTTGGCCATTTCTTGCTCAGCAGTTAGTGGGACCAAGTTGATTTGGGGCAAGGTTGGATTCGGTTCCGGAGAGGCTTCCAACAAAAAGTCGGTTACCCTGGTCTTTCGTTTGCTACTATATCGGTATGTCGGTTCAAAATTGAGTAGCTTAGCCCAGCTCCGTTCGGGATATCGTAGTGCGGCGCGTAGTGTATTCAAGTTGGGATAGCTATACTGGGACTTGAGAAAGTTCAAGTCTGCATAAAGAAGGGTAACAGTTAGTACGGTTCAAGATTAAGAAAACCGAAGTAAAGAAAAGCATGGATTCGGACCAAGGTAATCCTATCGGCTACACCCTTGTTCCAATTTATTCTGTCACCTGGTATCTGGGCTTGTTGATCCTCAAAATTCCCAGATACCCAGAAGAAATCGTCGTCATTCACATCTTTATCCGGGTTATCTTTTATTATCTTTTCACGCCGGCGCCTTATTCTTAAGTAGTGAACCCAGCCATCTTCGGCCGATCCTATGGAGTATTGATGGAAGAGCTCGGAAAGACCAAGATTAAGGCCAGCCCGGCGGTTTAGCTCGGCTATGCCGTTTATTATGCGGTAAGAGTTGGTGGAAAGTTGGGTAGGGCAAAGGTTGGTTTGCCTAAGGAATTCACAGAGAAGAGGCTGTATAGGGAATCTTAGGTCGGTTTCTACGATGGAAAGGAGGGTAAAGGGAACAAAACCAGGGTTTCCCCAAGGTGTGACATCTAGCTCGGCTAAAGTGAGATGGACATCGTCAGGGATATGGTAGTCCCTTCGGAACTCGGCCATACCGCCTGGGGTGTTTACTAAAAATCTGTATTTACCCATGAAGTTTTAAGTTATGTATAAATTAAAGGTATTAGCTCGGTCGAAAAATGACGCTGAGTGGCTCGGTTGAGCGTGCGAAGGAGTGCCTGGCAACCTAAGTCTGCAAAGTGAAAAAAGAAAGGTGTTACGCACAGATCGTTGGACCGTGCTAAAAGAAATAAAGGCAAAATAAATGAAGTCCTAGCTCGGCTATGTGAGATGCTACGGGTCTTAGCTCGGTTTCAGCAAGGGGTTTGTTAGCTCGGTTGGAGCAAGGCATTTGTTAGCCCGGTTGAGCCTCTAGGGGCAGCGTTCTTAGTTCGGTCTAAACTAAGAAGGCTGGTGTAGCCCCAAGATTGTAGCTCGGTCATGGTTGGGGCTTTCAAGCCTGCTGTTGCGCAGACCTAGTACGGTTCGATAGCTCGGCTAGTTGACTAAAAAGGAGGTTTTACTTGTTGAAACTACAAGTATAGCATGAAGAGTTAGTTCGGTTGGTTAGTCTAGCTAGACTGACATTGGCTACAAACAACTTCTTAGTTCGGTTACATGTTGATTTTGGATCAAAACCAGTGTTTCTCAGTTTATTTCACAAATTCAAGTGGTTCTATTACAGGGTTTTTTCCAGAAAACAAAAAGCAGAGCAAAAAATGGAAGCAAAAGTTGAAAATATGTTTTGAAAAGCAAAACAAGAGCTACGTAACATGATAATCAACAGAGAGGAAGCTTCAAATCACTTACCAGACTAAAGAGAAGAAACTGAAGATGGGAGTAATGGCAGCAAAACCACGAAGCCTCCTTAGTTGCAGATCAAAGAACAAAGAAACTCAGAGGGAAGAGAGAGAGGAAGGTGAATAGTGTACTAACGGAGGCAAAACACTAGGGTTTGTTTTGATGGAAGGCCCCAAATTTGGGCGGGACTGTTCAAAAAACACGAGGTACGAAAAACGGCGTGACAGCTACCTTCAGCCAATGAGAGTATGCCACGTGTCATTAGAATGAGAAGCGATTCAGTTGCTGTGATTGAAGGGACGTTTTGACCGGACAGATAGAGCCCGGTGTAAATTTAGCTCGGCTGGAAAGGCTAAAGGGTTTTTAGCTCGGCTGAAAAGACTAAAGAGTTTAGCTCGGTCGTAAGGCTAAAGTTTTTAGCTCGGCTGGTAGGCAGGTAATCCCTATCATGTTGCACAGATGGAATTAAGGGGCAATTGAGAGGGTAATTTATACCTAAATTGGGCCGAGCTGGGTAAATGGGCCGTTCTTTGGGCCACAGTAAGAAGGGCTGGATGAAAGGAGCTTGTAGTTAGCCCGATCCTGGTAAGCCCTATTGTTATCCTGGTCCAGAGAGGCTTGTTGTTATCCCGGTCTAGGAGAGATTTATGGATAGCTCGGTCACCGCACTTGGAGTTAGCCCGGTCATGGCGTATTACGGTTAGCCCGGTCAAAACCAGGCTATTTGTTAGCTCGATCAGGGCCTTGATGTTTGTTATCTTGGTCTGAACATACCATGGTTAGTACTGGAGAAACTGGGGTAAGAGCAGTGAATGGAAGAGCCGAGCTAAAGTTAGCTCAGTCTAGTCTGCGGCTTAGCATAGCCATGCTTACCTCGGTCATATTAGAATCCGACCATGGTAAAGCCATCTCACTTGGTTCAAGCAGTGAGGGGGGTGTTGAAGGATAAGCATTATCTTTCAGGAATGTGATTCCTAGGAGGACTCTACATGGAGGAGTAAGAGTCCTATTTGGATTGTGCCACGCGGAACCTATAAAAACTCATAATATCACCTTTTGAGAGGTAACACAACTTTGATTCCCGAATACACAGAGTTTTTTTTGTCTATTTGTCTATTTTGCTGACTTAGGCATCGGAGAGGTATCCGGCACACACCCGCCGGCTAGCTCACGTTTGTGTTTTCAGGGAGTAAAGCGACGTCGGACGGAGAAGCGCAATCTTGATCAACAGGATTATACGAGGACAATATTTCGTGCTCGTACAGGAACGTTGGTTAAAAGTTGATTTTTAATTTTTTTTTAAAAAATGTATAAAAAATTAGAGAACTGATTAAAAATTAACTTTTAATCATGTTCTCAAAATAGAAAAAAAGACCAAAGGCTTAGCAACCACAAGCTGCACAAGAGAATGAGGAATTTCCTCTATCCAAACAACCACCTCATCAAGATCAAGGACCATCCTTGCAAGACAATCAGCTACCAAATTACCTTAACGCTTGACATGCTGCACTAGTTGTTCATCAAAATGCTCGAACAAATTTCTCACAAATCGATCAATATACCCAAACCCAGCAAGACAAAAGTCATGCGAGCACACAGCCCAAATTACAATGGATATAACTATTACAATTTGGCTTCTCTGTTTGGACTTTCTAAGTTTATTTTTGAAATTAATTTCAGTGATTTAAATTATTTATTTTCTAAATTTATTGAGTAAAATTTTTATATAAAAAAGTAAAATAATTGGACATCAGTAGTTATATATTTGAATTATTTTTATTTTTAAAAAATAGACAATAAATATAATTTTAAGAATTTTTTGTAATATAAATTTGATTTAAACATATACCTATTGATATCCAGTGATCTTAATTTTTCGAATGAATATTCTATTTAATGGGTCTTAAACATGACTGGTTTGAAATCAATTCTACAAAATTCAAATGCTCTATCAAATTAAAATAATTATTTGTATGATAGTAACCCTAGTTATTAAGTTGGACATATAAGATATATTATTGTGTTTATTTGTGTAGTATTATAGTGATATTAGAGTGTATGTGCTCTTTAAAATGGACATATTCATTATTATAATTAGTCTCGTACTATTTTACTTTCACAAACGGGTTAAGCACTATACTAGTTATTTTAATAAATCTTTTCTTAACTACTTACATGTCATGTGAGTAGCTTTTTAACTAGTTTGTATCGATAAATAAATAAAATAAAAAGTAGTGTTGGAGTTTTAAATAAAAAAATAGTTTGGTAAAATAAAGACTAGTGTTCGAGTTTTAAATAAAAATAATAATTAGGCAAAATAAACAATATATTCATTTTTTGTATTTTAACTAGTGAAAAACAAAGGTTGCGTTTGGTTTAATTTTGGAATTATAATTCTCTTTTTGGAATTGTGATTGCTGTGTGGAATTGTGAGTTGAGTTTTGAAAACAGAAAATTTGTTTGGTTATGAGTTTTGAAAAGAGTTTTTGAATTTTGAATTTTGAAAAAAGTTTTGAGTTTTGAAAGAGGTTTGAATTGTATTTTGAATTTTTTGGATTTATTTTTTTAAAATATTAAAAAATGTTTAAGAATTTTTTTTATATTTTAAATATATAAATTTTATTTAATTATTTAATTTTATTTCATAAACATTTTAATTTTTAATTTTAATATTTTAAACTAAAAACACAATTTCATGCTCAAATCGTAACCAAATACATAACTCAAAACTTAATTCAAAAATTATTCTCAAAACTCATAGTCAAGCACATAACTCGAAACTCCACACTATTTTCAAAACTCTATACTCAAATCATAACCAGCACATAACAAAAAAAATTAAAATATTTAAAAATATATTTATAAAATAAAATAAAATATTTAACATATAAAAATACTTAAATAAAAATTATATATTTAAAAATAAAAAATATATTTTTTAAAAATTTTTAATATTAAAAAAATACAGCACATAAATGTATGAAATATAGTGTACATTAAAATAAATAAATAAATATTTAAAATATAAAATATTTACCCTAAAAAAATAAAATTAAGAAAATTTTTAAATATTTAAAAAAATAATTTCAAAAAATTTTAAAATACAACTCAAAACTTAAAATACAATTCAAAACTCTTTTCAAAACTCATAACCAATCAAATTTTCTCTTTTCAAAACTCAATTCAAAACTCATAACACAAAATACGACTCTACACTCAAATCATGATTTTAAAAATAATTTTTAAAAATAAAATAAAAAAATATTTTTTTGAATTTTTTTCTTTTAAAATAGAGTTTTGAAAAGAGTTTGGTTTAAAGTTTTGAAGAAAAAATTTAAATTGAGTTTTGAGTAATTTTGAGTTATATGTTTAATTACAAATTTTAAAAAATAATTTAAAAATTTTGCCTTTAAAATTATGATTTCAAAGGCAAATAATAGCGTTGGACTTGGTATTAGTTATAAAAACCCTTAATATATAAAAAGTGATTTTATTATTTTTGTAAAGTGAAGGTATAATGAAATTTTTGACTCAACCTTTTGTTCAAAAGAAGGAAAAGAAGGGTGCTCACTAGATTGATCATCATCTGATCATGTGGCCTATCGACAGAGAAGAATTGATCATCCGTCGATCAGCCACAATTAATCTTACTATTATTATTTTGTTGTGCAAAAAAAGTAGAAGTATAAAATAGCAACTACACATGTGCATCACAGACAATTTTTAAGGAATGTTGACGTGGCCTGATGAGTGTGTTAGTGAGGTGACATAATGATATATTAAATGAGTTTAGATCATCTGCCATACTTTCCTGCAGTGGTTCCTGCGGTGGTTGATGATTAGTGGTTTTTTTTTTTTTTTTTTAAATTTCAAAATGTTCATTTCTCCCTTTTCTCTTCTCTGTAGCGTCTCTTTGAACCCTAGCACACAGAGAGAGAGAGGCATCGCGAGAGGCAGGTGAGAGCAGCGCGATGGCAAAGGAGCAACGCAAAGGATCGCAAGCGACGGTGAGTTCGGCGGTGATCCGATGGCGGGAAGGCGACATTGCGGCGACGACGAGGTCTATTTCATCATTTTGCTGTCATATATATATATATATGTATGTGATTTTTGGGTTAGATTTGTTAGATTTGAAATGGAGGTCTATTTCAGCATCTTGCTGATATATATATATATATATGCATATGTATGTGATTTTTGGGTTAGATTTGTTAGATTTGAAATGGGTTTGATGACAGATTTATAGGCTAATTTTGGTGTTGCTTCCTCTGAATATCTAGTGATCAAAATCTTGATAATGTTGTACGTATCTCCAATTAATTGAAAGAAGATATTTGCAAATGCTCCAGATTTTATTTTTTTATTCTGTATTACTTGTTTATTAACATTTCTGATATAAGTTGATTAAAAGATTTGATAAATTAAACATTACTATGCTGGACCACAGATTTGTTATTGTTTTTTCGAATGGGTGTGATGATAGGTTTGATAAATTAAAGAAATATTTAAATAAGTCAAAACAAGTTGATTAAAAGATTTGATAAATTAAACATTACTATGCTGGACCACAGATTTGTTATTGTTTTTTCAAATGGGTTTGATGATAGATTTGATAAATTAAAGAAATATTTAAATAAGTCACTCATTGAATCTGTTAGATTTGAAATAAGTCAGTTATTGTTTTTTGAAATGGGTTTGATGATAGATTTAATGGTAGTCTTTACATTTTCTCTTTCACTCGTAGTATGGGGAAGAAGTGGACTCTAGAGGTACTATTAATTGAGTTGAGGAATCAAACTATCAATTGTTTTCTAGATCGTTTTGCAAAGCGTTTTTAACGATTTAAAATAAAAATATTTTCATTTTTAAATTCCATTGGATTCTAGTGGAGTTAGTGTATTATATGAATAATACTCTTTCAATCAAAGAGCTATTTCAATGATTCCCATGTTTGTATTTCGAAAGGAAAGGGGATCCAGATGATAGGAAATTTATTCCAACCTCATTCTCACTGAAACTGGCCATATATTTTTGAAGTGGGTTTGGTTCACTCATTGAATTTGTTGTAGTTAAATTTGATGTTCTATATATATATGATTCATATTTTTGGGGATTCATATATAAATTATTTGATTCTTGGGTTTGATGATTGATCTGTTGTAGTTAAATTTGTTGTTCTATATATAACAGATTCAGTTTTTGGGGATTCCTGTATGAATTATATTTGACTCTAGGGTTTGTTGTTATATATATATATATGAGATACAAGTGTTCAACACTCACAGATCTTTTTAGGAGTTGCCTCGAGATACAAGTGTTCAACACTCTGCAGTCCAAGTCTCACAAGCGTCACATAGTCCTGCTGACAGCCATATAGATGGACATCCCTGAGAAGTTTATTTTATCTATGTTGGACAGATTTGGACAAATTTATCGACAGATTTATTTTGTTGTGGACAGATTTATTTTATCTATTTGTTTTGGACAGATTTAATTTGTTTTGGACAAATTTGTTTTGTTTTTGGACAGATTTGGACATATTTATTTTATCTATTTGTTTTGGATAGATTTGGACAGATTTATTTTGTTTTCGACAGATTTGGACAACAGGTGTTATTTGAATGTCATATGTCATATTTGAATGTCATATTGTCATATGTTTCATTTCACAAAAATGGGGAATCAAGAAGCACCAAAAAGTGCCTTTGTTGGTGTTAATATCACATTCATGTTTTATTGACAGATTTCTGGTGTCTTTGTGAAGATGCCAGATTCAGTTGAGAAGTTGGAGAAAGACAATTTGAATGGTGAGAGTCAAGTGAGGGAAGATAGTGAGTATATAAGATTGGTGGATCAAGACCATTTTTTGGTGCTTTGTTACTATATTAGTTCTTCTCATTTTTGTGAAATGGGGAATTAGAAAGCAACTTCAAAACCCATAGGTTCAAAGCTGTACAACTTTCATTGATAGAAACAAAAAAGAAACACATCACTATTGACATAGCATAGGTAATTTCATTAAGCTTTAGATATCAAAATTTATAATTTAAGGTTTACTAAATTCAAAACCCAAATACAACCACAAAAAAGAAAAAAAAGTTACATTCACTTTAGTAGTGCTATTAGCATGGTAAAAATCATAGTCATACACTCTCTCATCTTCATTCTTTATATGAATAGCTTTACTTATCATTTGGATATTTGATGCATTCCCAGTAGGAGCCGCTCCCCACGCAAAGTACTCACACATCCTATCTGTACACTTGAAATACAGCCTCCTTGGATTTTTCTCTGATTTTGATATGTACACTGCTACTTTTTTTTTTCCACAATTGCATCTTTTATTTGCAAATATCCAGCATCAATGTTTGAACCCATTGACATGTTAATCCTAGTAACAGCATTTTATGACACAATCAGTCTATTACAACTTAAGACAGCATTCAAACAAAGATATAAAAACTTGCCACAATTGGAATGATAAGGGTTGATGGAAATGGAAGTAGTAAACTCGTTCAAAAAAATATAAGAGATAAAGAAAAGATGGCTCATCAAACGCCATGCACGTAAAATAGAGAAATTCAGTGTTCAATTAATCAGAGAGAAATTGATCAATTAATCACAGTGTAGACACCCCATTTTTGACCGTCCTCAAGACTTGGACGTCACCGCTTGAACACTTGGTGATTATTCATGTTTGTGTTTCGTTTTGAGTTCCCGGAGGTCTCGGCTACGCGCCTTGCCTCAAGATCTCTCAACTCGACTGTTCTGTGTTTGGTTTTGCACCAAACACTTGTGTTTTTGTTTCTAAGGGTACAAAGTAACTTGTTAGCTACCCCTGGAACCCACCAGCTGTGGCTTGAGGCCGTCGGCCATGTTTTGAGGCTACCGGCCATTGGTGAAGTATACCATTAGCCGGTCGGCATTCAGTGTGGCAGGCCGGCCATCTGTTTGGCCGGTGGCCTCATTTTCTGGCCGGTAGCACTTTTTTGCCTTTTTCAGGCATGGTGCATGCCAGTTGTGCCAGCTGGAATGCACTAACCCTGCCCCCGTGCATAAGTGTGGCTGTTTTGCCCCTTTTGCACCCTTTTGGTCTAGCTTCTTGAGGAAGCTTGTACCTTTGTCTTAGCTTCCTCAAGAAGCTTGCCAACTGTCCCAGCTTCCTCAGGAAGCCTTGCCCCTCTTGCCCCCTTTGACCCTTTTTTTGTTTAGCTTCTTTGAGAAGCTTCAAGTCATTTGCATTGTCTATATAAGAGCCCCTCCTCCTCCATTGTCAAGGGTTGAGCAAAAACCAGAGCAATATACATACATATATCTGTCATATACTTTCTCTCTCTATCTCTCTCTTCTCATCCTTTGTGTGTGTTTGGAAGCCTAAAAGTGTGTTTTGACCTTAGTTTTGCACTAAGACACACACCATTACACCATACTTCGACCTTGAGAGCTTTGAGGGTTGTTCTTGAGGTTTTGGACTGGTTTTGATCAAAGGAAGAAGGCTGCACTTGCTGTTCATCAAGGGTTCTTCAAGGGTAACTTTTTCACTTTAGATTCCCCAATCTTGCACTAGACTTTTGCCTATCTTGCTTATTGTTTTAGACTTTGTGTATAACTGAGAAAAGTCTTGTATTTGCATGCTTGAGATCTTTCATTAAGGACATTTTGTTGTTTGGGGTTGACCTCCCCTTCTAGGCCTTGTTTGGCCCTTTTGGTGCTCTCTTTGTTAGCTTTGGTTACTCTTGTGTATTGACCTTCTCACCACTGAAATCCAGTGGATTTTCAGTGGTGAAGAAAGGGGCTTTGAGGTCTTGCATAGGGGAGGGACACCCCTCTCCCTTGGTCTCTCTCTTGTTTGCATATTTGGCTCAATATGGTAGCATGCACGCCTAGTCTTGTTTGGCTTTATTTCAGAGCTTATTTGGTGTTCATTTAGCATATTTTATCTCTGCCTCATGTTGATTTGTTGGCCTTTTGCATGTATAATACATTTGCTTTGAAATCCCATCATTTGGCTTAAAGTGTATCATGTTGTAGCATATCATTTGAGCATGATTTTGGTTTGGTCCTAAGAAGGTTTTAGCTTTATTTTGCCATGCTTGAGGTTTGTTGGTTACTGATTTGGTCATGTTTGACATGTGTGATATGGTTGCTATGCATTTTGGCTTGTGAGCCCTAAGTATGTGAGTCATAAACACGCCTTAGTTGGTCTATTTCAATAATTTGGAATCATTTGCCATGCCATTTCAGTCCCCAAACCATGCTTGTATGCTTGCATTCATCACCTCTTTCATGCTTTGAAGAGGTGTCATTTTGTGCCTCGAAATGAGCACTGTGCATGCTTAAGTGTTTAAACCTTTAGGGCTGCCATATCAGTGGGTTTTGGGACTTATTTTGGTGCCTTAAAACTCTATTTTGGTTGTATAGCTTATGACATGTTTGCTTAGGGTAGTGGTAGTAGAATGCTCTTTTGTTATGCCTTAGTCTTGAGCCTATTGGTGTGCATGCTTACATGAGTATTTATCCATCATTTTAGGCATCTTTTGTCACTGTTTTGGGAGTGGGCTGAGGTCTGCCCCTTTGTGTTTTAGGTCCATCATTGCATTATTGTATTGCATTACTTTGGTTTCATGCTTACATTTTACGATAGGATGTATCACATTGCATTTTGTATGATAGGTCACTTCGCATTGGCATGCTTTGTACCTGTTAGCCTCATGTTGCATGTTTGAGTCATGTTGCATACTTGAGCCACCTTGCATACATTGCATTACATTTTGCTTGGTTTGGGTGTCAAACCAAGTATGAGGATTGAGAAGTGTTCATACTCCAAGTGATGTAACACGTCTCAACCCTCGGTCGTCAATCCCTTGACCTCAACATGATAGGGTGTTGGCATTCATCTCTTTTGGTTGCATGCATTTACATTGAATTGTGAAATTTGGCCTCTTAGGCCATCATGCATCAAAAATGCATAATTGATGGCCCGAGGGTCGAGGGTCATGCTCCCTTGAGTCCATTGCATGATAGGGAGTGTGGCCATGCTTACATTTGCTTAAAATTCTATGCCATACACTGCATGCCCTCTGTTGTTGTCAAAACCAGTTTCTGCAGGAAACTTTGGCCGGCCGGCCATCTCTAATGCCGACCGGCCATCCATAAATGGCCGATAACTTCATCAGTGGTCGGTGACCATTCCCCATAGCTGGTGGCCATTCCTCCTAGCCGGTGGTGCTCCACAGTGTGCAGAGAACCTAACCCAAGACTTGTGCAGTCTTCAGAGGAGCTAGGTAGTGTAAACAGAGGCAGCAATGCTATGGCAGTGAGTTTCCGGGCAATACGTGTCGAGCATGCATCATCCAAACATTTTGAGGCAGGGGCTGTGGCCACTTTAATTCTACATTTAATTTGTTAATTAATTAGAAGTTCTGTAATAATTAATTTGGCAGTATTCATTTGTTTTGTAATATTTATTCGGACCCTCCGAGTGAGGGCAATTGTGTAATAAGTATGTGTGAGTGTGTGTATGTCTTCCAACCCCCACTTCTTTCTCCCTTTTACTTACCTGCTTTCAATGGTTAGTATTAGGGCATATTTAACTTAGCATACCTTATGCTATGCATGCGTGCATCCATACATTTGTCTTGCATGCACCGGGCTCTGCGCATCATACTAACTGCATTGTATTTCAATTCCAAGTTGAGTACTTGTTAGTTGCAGCATTTCACATGCCATCTTTAGGATAGCCGAGCCTATTATAGTTGCATTTTGCATGTGTTGCATTAGCCATCTTAACATGAACTAGGATCATGCATATGATTACTAACTAGTTTCTGTTTTGGCTTGGAGTACTAGGTAAGCTTTTATGCTTTAGCATGCCGCATGCGTGTGAGTGTTGCCATAATAACATGATTGCCATGAGGCTAGCTGCTTATGTGACATAACTGCTTGAATGCCTGTGGATGGAGGTCAAATTACCTAAATTGGAACAATGCATTGAAACTGTGAGTTTTAAGCCCACTAGATAGTGGCAAAACCATCTTTTCTAAAGCCCACTTGAGGGTGGCAAAACCTGCATCTTTAGCCTACTTGCGAGTAGCAAACCATCATCAAAACAAACATGAAATGTTTTGTTCCAATTTAGGCGATTTGGTCTATACTTGTTTGCTGTGCGCATAACATAGTAATTCTAGGCTAATAACCGGAATAAGAACACGTAATGTTTTCAAAACAAGATATCATGGTTAGTAGAGGCCGATCTTCGGATCGGGCGAGAGGGGGTGCTCATAGCTGACCTTCCCCAATCGTACCCAAGTTCCCGAGCCGAGGCAACTCTGGTAATGACGGACACATGGCCTTAGGCAAACGAGTCAGGGTTTCCTAAATCCCCCATTAAAAATATTTAGGTGGCAACTCTGTATCTGGCAAAGCAGTCCATGTTTGGCACTTCTTTCAAAACCTGTTTTTCTCAAAACGATTTGTCGGATTTGGACTCTTTGGTTCAGATTAAGAACCGTGACAAAACGAGTCTAAACTGTGGCAGCATAAGTCCCTCCCCCGGGACGCGTCCACACACAGAGAAATTGATTACAATGTCTTACATTCTCTACTCAGAGGAAAAAAATCAGTATTGAGCAATGACTGGAAAACACATTCAGAAGTACAAAGGAGGCTCAATGATTCATCTGCAAGTCCTAAAACTACCTGAATTGGGATGCCAATCCTAAAAAGTAGTTCCAAGGTTTCAAAATTGGGAAATGAGCTTCAAGGTGGGTAACATAAAATTGAATCAACACCAGATTTTCTTTTTTCTTAAAAACTAGTAAAAGTGCAGATCTATTTCATTGACATTTGAACTTTGAAATGATATTTTTTCTTTATTCAAATTTGGAAAACATTTTGATGAGGGGTGAGTGCATCACTTAAATTCTGGTGCAGAATGTTTGTTGTGGAAACATTCTGGTGCTTTTTCTTTTCCAAGTGAGAAGGAAGGTGAGTACATCACTTAAATTGATGATTGAATTCTGGTGCAGAATGTTTGTTGTGGAAACATTCTCAATCTCATTTTTCTTTTCCAAGTGAGAAGGAAGGTGAGTACATCACTTAAATTGATGAAACAAAAAAAAAAACTAAAAAAAAATTCAACTGAACAACAAACAACAAATCTGGTTCCACAAATCAAATCATATATATATATATGAGTAAAAAAAAATGAGAATGAAGACCAGACCTCGTCGCCATCACCTCCCCCTCTCTGTCTGTCTCCTGCCACTGCCTCACCGCTGTCTCTCCTCTCTTCGCCTCCATCGCCTCACTGTAGGAGTCACGTCGGCCTCTCCCCGTTCATCGCCTCTGTTTGTTTCATTGAGAGGAGGGCTAGGGTTGAAAGACCACACAAAACAAAAGGAGGCTGAAATATAACAACAGAGGGAAAAAAAAAAAAAGAAAAAAAAAGGGTTCAAAACGACGTCGTTTTGAACCACCGCAGGGGCCACTGCAGGAAAGTATGGCAGAGGATCTGGACTCATATTAAATGGAGTCATAAAAGTTAGCTATCACAACTATTTGAAAGTTAATTGCTTAGATTAAGAAGTCAAGACCAAGTCAAACACAAAATCTACAAAGTGGTTCTTATCAAACATGTGATATGGATAATGTTGAACAAATTATGGCATATTGAGGAATGACGGGCTTATTGAGGAAATCGTGAGCTTAGATTATCTCTCTCTCATGTGGTTAAGCCTACAAATAGGCCAAGAGAGATGCAAAGATCAATCATTTCAAACCACTCACAATTCATGATATTAACTTCTAGTTAGGAGTAGTTGAATTAACAAATTTAGGAGTAGGTCAGTATTAGTTTTTTCCAATCCCCATTTCTTTTCTTCTGTCGATTGTTGTATTTTCAGTTATTTGTTCTTGTTTAAGTTCATGCAACTTGTAACAAGTGACAATTTATTTGAATACTACATATTCTATTCTGTTCTGTATATTTTTTTATTTAATTATCTCCAGGGACGTCCTTAATCTGTTTAAAGCATATAACTCAACTACAAGTCTAATCTTTTTGTGTTTATGTGAAAATTCATTTAAGAATGTTGATCAATCACTGCTGATTGGGCTTAAGCCAAATTTTTGCTAATAGCCCCCCATGTGCTTTTGGACTAAAATCAAATCGTTAACACCATTAACTATAGATGTGAAACAAGTATAATACCTTCAAATCTTATATTTTTTGTAATTTTCTCTCTCTCATCTCTCTTACACATAATTTATAATGTCTAGTATTAATTCAATTAAATCAGAATTAATTATAAATTCTTAGTTATTTATTCTAATTTTAATTTAATTATATTTTAGTTCACAATTAATTCTGAATACTTAACTATTTATTGTAATTACTAACTTTTTAATCTAATTTTAATTTAATTATATTTTTAGATCACTATTAATCCTAAATTCTTAATTATTTATTATAATTTCTAACATGTTAATCTAATTTTAATTTAATTACATTTTTAGATCAATTCTTAATTATTGTTTATTTTATATTTTATTGAATTATATTTTAAATCAATTCTTAATTATATTTTAATTTATTTTAATTAACATATTAATCTAATTTCAGGTTTGAAGAAAATGGGAGTAAATTGTTTTTTTATTATATTAATTTCGTTATAATTTTTTCAAAAAACAAAACTCACTCTAAAAAATGGTGTGTATAATACACCTTTCATTAGTTTGGATGGAAAAACAAATAGTAACATTTTAGTCCAAAATCAAATGGAAATTTTCTAACTATATTTGAACGATAAGGGGGTAAAATACTCCATCACCAAACCACAAAGGGGTAAAGTGAATTTAACCCTAAAAATAAACAGTCTCAAGTAATTAGTAAGGATCTCTGGGAAACGCTACCGTCAAATTCTTGAAAAAATAAAAAAATACCCTCCTAAGGATAGTGATAATCAATGGTGTAAATGCACATCTCCAAGTTAATTTGCAATTGAATAGAAAAAAAATACCACAATAACTACACAAATTGTAAAATTTCATTAGTCAAAGCTAAGGCATAGTTTAAGTTGGTCAGTGGGTGATTGACAACTTTGGCTCAAGCAATACCCCAATAGAAGTGCTGCCAAACAATCTAGAATCACACATATAACCTTGTAAGTCCTCATTGCAGGCTATTAAAATCAAATCGCCGTTCTCATCTTTATAATTGACACAATAGGTTCCAACATCTAGGTTTAGCCTCTTAGCCACTTCTTGCTGCAACTCCACAAGTCTCGATGACAATGACAAACGAAACTTAATTGCAATAACTTCTCCATATTTTGCTTTTATAGTCACAATATTCGCATTTTGCACTGTTGTATCATGTGATTTGGTGTAAACTATAGTAGCCGGGGGTTAAGCAAAAGGAAGATGATCAGAATTCAATTGTGAGCTTTGTTCTGGATCAACACATGGGCCGATTCATTAAGCTGATAGCAACCAGCCTTGTTTATATTGCGAGGTGGCCACCTGTTGATACCATACTCTCTACATGCACGCTTCAATGTAGATTTGCTAACTGCAAAGGAAGAATCCAAATAAGAGAAATTACTTTCTATTTGTTTATCCAAAAAGCTCAATATATATTCTACTAGAAGAGTCCATCTAGTTGAAATAACTACCAAGATCGCAAGCAACATTATATTTTAATTTGTGAATGTGCGAGCATATACCTTGGAGGTTTTCCACAGCATCCTTAAGTTTCATTTTTGAAATTTGTAGGATATCTTCCAAGGAAATTTTAATTTTAACTCCAGATTTGTTGCCTTTTGTTTCTAAGGCCTTTATTGTGCCTCCAAATTTGTTGCCTTTAATTTTTGATGCCTTTACTGTGCTTTTCTCTTGTGTACAAGTAATGCTGTGTTTGGTTGGGGGATTTGGGAATGAATTTGGAAAAGAAAAGGAAAAAAGTAGGTGAAATGTGAATAAAATATGCTTACATTTTACCTAGTTTCACACACCTTTTTCCTTTCCATTTCCAAATCATTTCCTAAATCCCCAACCAAATACAGCTTAATAGAAATGCTGTTACGTTCTGTACCACCAACATTACTTCTAGTATTTATGGAATTCACTGATTGTTGATCTAATGAATCCACTTACATTACCTCAACTTCACTTTGCAAGGGTTCTGACCGAGGCAAAGATTAGGCATTTGAACATGATCAAGTTTGTCACCATTTTGAATACCAATTCCTTCAATATGTAATTCTTCCCCAAGTTCTTTTCTAGAAGCAACCCTAATGTTATGTTTGGTTGGGGGATTTTGAGAGGGATTTGAAAAAGGAAAGAAAAAATGTGTGTGAAACTATGTGAAATATAGGTATATTTTATTCACATTTCACCTCCCATTTCTCTTTTCCTTTCCAAATCTCTTCTCAAATCCCCCAACCAAACACAACGTAAGAGTACAGAAATCTTTCCTCATTGTTTCCAATAATTTCATCAATGAGGTATGTGGGTTTTCATTGGTTTCGTTGCTCACCGAGATAATTAACTCTAGCACATAAATATCATTTCCAGTGCGATTGCTTTGCAAGTATATTGCGAAGCAACCACTTAATCCAGCCTTTCGTGCATAGTGTGCCAAGGTGTACTCAGTTAGGCTAAGTTGGGTTACATCCCCGCATAATACCATATTAGTGGACAGAAGTGCTCTCCCAACAACCCCCATTCCTTCCTTTAAGTGATGCACATAATTGGCTCTTGCAAATGCATAGTAGTTAGGTTTGCTGTGACAACTTACACCAAGGATGCCTCCATCAACTAGAGGCCTACATGACGAACCTACCCTACATGGGACCCATGCCAGAGCTAAAGGTAAATCATGAACATCATATACCATTTCCAACACGTTCTCGATTTCATCCAAGGCAATTTCACGAGCTTCATATTATTTATCCTCATCCTAGTTTGAAAGTATTGTCACATCCAGGTAATAGCCAGAAAACATTATTCACCATATTAATTTAAGAAAAATAAAAAACCAAATTTGACATTACATTATAGTTAACAACTGTTGGTAATTAAATTTGTCAGTTGTTAATTTGTTTGTTAACTATGCTGAGAGGGGTTAACACATAAAAGAGCAAACACATTAACAACTAACAAATTTAACAGTGTTTAACACTTCCGTGAAAGCATTATTTTTCTCTTTGAACAGGCAAACCCCCACCAACTTATTACATAAACAAACACACCACTGTAGATGTTCTAAAAGAGAGAGTGTAATGAGTAATCAATACTAAGAAGATATTGAAAATGCCATTTTGTGAGTGAGAGGGGGACAAACCTCAAATTCTTCATATATTTCGTAGAAAAAATAGTAGTTACAAATTAGAAATCCAGGGATTCCCATTGGGAAATACCACCATCAATTTCTTGAAAGAGAAAAAAATAAAAGTTTGTGAAGGAGGGTGATAACTAATGGGATACATGCACATCTCCTAGTAAGTTTGCAATTGAATAAAAGAAATACCACCATAACTACACAAAATGTAAAATTTCAGTAGTTAAAGCTAAGACAGTTTAAGAGAAAGTGCTTATTTAACGAGATTCAAGTTGCTTAGCGGGGACTTACAAGATTGTGTGTGAGTTTTGCTAGGCGGAACTTCTATTGTGGTATTGCTTGATCCAAATTTGACAATTGCACCCAATCAAACTCTTCAGTGGGTGCACTTGGCAACTTTGGCAAAATAAATACCATAATAGAAGTTTGGCCTAGCAATCTAGATCATTGCATATAATCTTGTAAGTCATCATCAATAGTTATTAAAACCCATTCACCTTGCTCATCTATATACACGACATCATAAGTTCTAGCCACTAGGTTTCACCTCTTAGCCACTTCTTCTTGTAACTGTATGAAACTCGATGACAAAGATAGATAAAACCTCATTGTAATATCTCCATATTTGCTTTTACAGTCACATCTTTCGCATCTTGCATCATTGTATCATGTGGCTCAATAGTAGCCAAGGCTTGAGTAGATAGCAAATGATCAGAATTCAAATATACGAAGGTTGATAATCAGAATTCCGTTGTAGGATTTGTTCCTGATCAACACACAGGGCAGATTCATTGAGCTGAGAGCATCTAGTCTGGTTTATCATGCGAGATGGCCACCTCTCCATACTAACGTAGATTTGCTCACTGCAAAAGAAAGAATCCAAGTAAGAGAAATTACTTTCTATTTGTTTTTACAAAATGCTCAAATATATATTCTCTACTAGAAGAGTCCATCTAGTTGAAATAACGACCAAGATCACAAGTGAACATTACATTTTACTTTATGAAAGTGCAAGCATACCTTTGAGTTTTTTTTTTTTTTTGCAGCATTCTCAAGGCTCATTTCGGAAGTTTTTAGGATATCCTCTATTGGAATTTTAATTTTAACTCCAGTTTTGTAGCCTTTTCTTTTTAACGTCCCTAGTGTGCCTTTTTCTTGTGTACAAGTAATAGCAATCTTGTTATGTTCTGTACCAACAACATTGCTTCCATTATTTATGGCATTTATTAATTGTCGATCAATTGAATCCAGTTGCATTATCTCTCCTTCACTTTGTAAGGGTCCTAACTGAGGCAAAAATATAGTAGTTTGGGGCATTTGAACAAAATCAAGTTTCCTAACATTTTGAAAATCAATTTCTTTAATACATAATTCTTCCTTAATTTCTCCAGAAGCAAGCCTAAAAGTTTGGAAACTGTTCCTCATTGTTTCCAATATTTTCCTGAATGAGGAATGTGGGTTTTCACAGGCTTTGTTCCTCACTAGCATGAATAACTCTAGCACGTAAACATCATCTCAAGTGAAACTACTCTGTAAACATATTGCAAAGCAACCACCTAATCCAACCTCTCGTGCGTAGTGTGCCAAGGGGTATTCAGTTAGACTAAGTTGGGTTACATCCGTGCAGAATACCATCTTAGTAGACAAAAGTACTATCCAAACACAATCCCTAGAACTTTTAAGTGATGCATAATATTGACCATTCTAAATTCAAAGTAGTCATGTTTGTTGTAATGACAACTTACGCCAAGGATGCCACCATCAACCAGAGCCATGCACGGACCGCCTGCCCTACATGGGGACCCATGCATGAGCCAAAGGTAAACATGAACTTCACATACCACTTGCAACACCTCCTTGATTTCAGCCAAGGCAATTTTACAAGCTTCATTTTTGTCCACGTCCTGATTTGAAAGTATTGTCAGAAAATGTTCCTTATCATATTAATTTAAGAAAAATTAAATACCAAATTTGACGTTGCATTACAATTTGCCACTTACTAATTGCATGTGACTGTGTTCAACTGCAAATGAGCAATTCAGACCTACATTCTGCAGGGGAATGAGAAGATACAACTGAGGAATCTCATAAACTCAAAAATGTAGAATAGTTTTTTGCCAATAAAATGAAGCATATAAGAAACTCTGTAATGGAAAAAAAATTCAGTCACACTTAAATAAGCACAA
Organism: Camellia japonica; assembly: GCA_030407325.1. Lineage (NCBI taxonomy): Eukaryota > Viridiplantae > Streptophyta > Magnoliopsida > Ericales > Theaceae > Camellia > Camellia japonica. The sequence goes on along the minus strand of JAPPVO010000031.1, from coordinate 11,697,863 downwards.
AAATGCAACAAAAATATACAATTGTTCATTTTGCTTTTGTTTCTTTCTATTGTGGAAACTTGTACTGAGATGAACACCAAAAAAAAAAAAAAAAATTGCATTATTTCATCTTCAATCTTCACAGGCTAAAAAAATGCTTAGTTAACATTGAAATTACAGGTAGAACAAATTACAACATCATTGTATCAATTTGGTTTCTGTAATTCCAGTTATAACAATTTTACTATTTAATTTTACATTTTGTGTTAATTGATCGAATTGATAACGACCGTCAGGATGGCGGAAAATAGTCATGTATTCCACACGTTCCATTCAACATGGAAAAGATGAAAAAAATGAACCAATAATACTTATCCTAATGGTCCATCTAGTTTACCTCTTTTGTCAATTTGACCCTTGTAGTTTTGATTTTTAAAAAATTTTCCTTTTGTAATAACCCTCACCACTGTTTACGGAATGACTACTGATTACTGTTAAACCAAGACTGATTATGATTGATAACTGAAGTAACCGAAACACTGAACTGACTGACTGAAATCTAGAACTGATTGATTGACTGTATTCGTTAAATGCATTTTCTATCTGTTGATTGTTAATTGATCTGTTCATGTTTTATGTATAAATTGCTAAATGAAGGCCTTATCGGCGGCCGAATTCGAAATTGATCGATGTTCTGTGTTAATTAAATTTTATGTGAATTTGTGGTGTAATTATTTGAAAATTGATTTGGTATGCTTAAATTAGATTAAAATAAGCCAAATTGCATAAGTTGCCTTATCTACCAAAATGCCATTGTGAGTGGGCCTTGTTTATTATAATATTGAGCCATATTACACTTAGATGCATCTCTTGTTCAGCCATTCTTCTTGTTATAACCGTTGGAGAGAGAGTGAGAGAGGAGAACTTGAGCTCATCTTGTCATTTTGGTTGAAACCTTGAAGAATTGGAGGGTAAATTGGCAAATTGAACCTCAAGACTAGTGATTAAGGACCCTAGGTATGAATCTCATCCCCTTGATTGTGTTTTTAAGTTGATTCATGCATGGTTCATGTCTAATTGAGGAGCTAAGTCATGATTTAGTTTAATGATGTTGAATTGTAGCTTGAATCTTGTATGCATGTGTATATTGAAGAGTTTGAGTTTAATTTCATGGAAATCTTGCATGCATGTCCATCTTTTGATCATAATCCATGATTTCACCATGTTCTTGAAGAAATGAGCTCAATTGAGCAAGCATTGAAGCTTTGAATTGGTTTAAATCCATGCATGTTGCATGTTCAATCTTGTTCATGAAATTTGGTTTGAAATTGGATTTAATTGAAACACCCTTGGGCTTTGATTTATCAAATTGATCTTTGAAACATGTAATATTAAGGGTTTAGAAGTGTTTTCCAGAAAATTAGCCCAAGAGGATCGAATTTGATGCATTAAAACTTGGTTTTGAGCTTGAGGTTCAAATCTGGAATTTCCAGATTTTGGACCCACGCTCGAGCGAGGAACTCCACGCTCGAGCGTACACTCTGTGATCATGCCTTCCGTTCGAGCGAGAAAAGTGATGCTCAAGCGTGAAATGCGAGCATCCAGTACTTTGCATGAGCTTACAGTCCGCTCGAGCGAGAGAGTTCGCGCTCGAGCGAGGACTTGTGTCTCACGCTCGAGCGAGGGTCGAGCGCCCATCGAGCGTAAATTTGGAGCATCCAGTATTTTTACTGTAGCACATAGTCCGCTCGAGCGGAGCTCCTTTGTCTGCATATCTGCTCGAGCGTAGAAAGCCACGCTCAAGCGAGACCCCTGTTTTCTGAAAATTTTGTAAAGTGTTTCTAAGTGCATCTTTGCATCCTCATTCCATCCTAGGCGTTCTTAGGCCTAGTTTAAGGCATCTTAATGAGGATATAGATGTAGAACACACCGAGGCAAATTAGGGATTAAATTATTATCTTTCCCAACAGTGTAGCTTAGTGTGTGTTTAATCTGTAAACTGTGTAGGGTTGGCTTTCCGAGGAGACGCGCTCTAGTTTACTGTAGCCCAGAACTCTGTGAGTAACAATTGTGTAAAGATATGTTCAAAATGATTATCTTTTGAATACTGAACTGTACTGTTTTCTGAACTGTTACTGTTAACTGAATGAATGTATGTCCTATATTCTGAACTGTATTGTGGCATCCTTAGCAACTACTGTTACTGACTGTTACTGCTACAGAGATCTCTGTTGGTTCCCTCGTTGGAACCACTACTATTTACTGATTGATGGCCATCATTTACTATTCGGTCTTTTAAGACCTACTGTTACTGTACTGCTATGCTAATGGATGTACCACATATGACTGAATGACTGTTCTGATTGAAAGACTGAAATACTGATTTAATGAACTGTTTTCATTACTGTAAGGACATTCATTCTAAACCTCTTTACGCATTATGTTATTCACTGGGCTTTAGCTCACTGCTCACATATATATGTAGGTGTACAGGCACCGGACCAATGCTAGAAGTGTCGGGGTAAACTCCAGTTTTGTCAAGCCAACAACTGTGCCTCACTGCGAGGTTCCAAGCCTGTCCAAGCTATGGCTTAGGGGTGTTTTAATCTCCCCCGTCTATCTCCGTAATCGTTTTGTATCTGTATAGACTGTTACTATACTGCTTAATAGGGATTAAGTCCCTGTACTGAATGTTTGTAAATGTTGTGCATATTGTTTTGTCACCGACTGTATATATATATACGTATAAAAAGTCTTTTTGCATACAGACTGTCACCGCTCATTGGACATTGTTTGTTTACTGTATTGGTTTCCGCCATGCCCCTGTACTCTGTTTTACTATTCTACTATTAAGTAGGCCTTCGGTAATCTCGGATTACTGGCCGGTTACGGTACTAAACCCATAGGGGCGGGTTTAGGTCGTGACACCTTTAAACTTTTTAATTATGTTTGATTGGTCCAATTATAAAGGCTAATACATGTGGCTCACATGGTTACTCTAGAGAATTATATTAGAGAAATCACTACACTTCTACAAGATCCATTACCAACAAACTCTCTATTAGTCCAACCATCACTATAATGGTAAGCAACACAACCACCTCTATTTCTTCCTTTCCTTTTCTCTTTCTCACTATAGAGTGACAATTTCCAGACAGCTCTGTGTTGTGGAAACCTGGGAGCCTACGAATGTGAAGCAGCACTGACTTAATTTGTCAAGGAGGAACAAGGGAGTCCATATGCTAACACTAGGCCCCAACACATATTGTTGAAACTCATACCTACTATAAAGTTTAACTTGTAACGGGTGAGTCCATCTAATGTATATTAAAACTTACTAATATGAGACTCTACCTTCACACATGCTCAAACACTTCACCTCATCTCTCTCTCTCTCTCTCTCTCTCTCTCATGTGCTTTTAGAGTAGCTATGAAGCCGCACATGCTATTTTTTGACAAAAAACCTTATAGCCATTTTCTATTTCAACCAATTAAACATAAATAGCAAATTAGGAGCAAATTTTTACAAATGAAACTATAGGAAGACTAAATTGAGACAAGGAAAAAATTTAAAGGCTGGCAGTGTAATTAATTTTTAATCCTTTTTTCCATTTCGATGATGCAAAATAGGCATGTGAGAAGCAAGTGGCTATTTTAAGTATGTGAGGAGCAGAAAGTATTTTCCGTTAAAAATCCTGACAGTAATTATCAATTGGATCAATTAAACAACAACTATGAGATTACTAGGAAAAGACTGTTGCAAAATTGCAATTGGAACTATTGAAATCAAATTGACACAAAAATTATATCTTTAAGTCAAACACAATTAGCCTTGAATGCTCTGTTCAATCACCGCCTTAACGCTAACATCAGTATAAGGAGAAGCAGTAAGAAAAATAGAAATCAAGAGGTTGAAATGACTTTCTAGATAGGGGTGCAACTCGGGTAGGTTCGATCGGGTTGGGAGGTTGTCCAAGCCCAGTCCAAGTTGTGCTGAGATTTGCCCAAGCCCGCCCAAGCTCGAATTGTAACCCGAGGTTGTCTGCCCAAGCCCGACCCGAGTTAAACCCGAATTTCCCGAGTTGCCCGAATTGCCTGAGTTGTAAATGAATTTTAGTTTTTTTTTTTTTTTTGCAGCTACATTATTAAATTATTAAAATTTGACTCTATTTACAATTCTTTTTTATTTATAGAAACCATTAATACCATCAAAATAAATAATTTATATAATGTAAGAGAGATGCCACTATAGTAGTCCTTACAATTTATGAGTGAAAATAAAAAGAAAAAAAAGTAAGATTTTATGTTATTTGTATATATAATATATATTCAATATGATTTAATAATATAAATTACTTTAATATCATGTAATGGCTAATAATTTATATGTATATTTAATATTTTTATATATCTATATATATATAATTTGGGCTTCGGGTTGCTCAGGTTGTTTGACGTCTTTGCCCAAGCCCGTCCAAATTTAATTCGGGCTTCTGAATTTTTACCCAAGCCCGTACCGAATTTGAAAATATTTTGTCCAAGCCTTAAAAAAATTCGGGCTGGGCTCGAGTTGAGCCCGCCCAAGTTGCACCCCTATTTCTAGATATACCCAAAAATAAACTAAAAAAAAAAGAAAAAAGAAATCACTTGTCCCCTCTAGGGACATTAGTCCAAATTCATGTAAATCAAAGAAGCATATACAGTAAATCTTAAATAATCCCGTTCTAACTCAAATTTATTTACAATAACACATTATAGTTTAAATTTAAGTACATTACACTTTGCCTCCTTAAATTTTAGCAGTTTCTCGCTTTGGCCCTTCAAGTTTTTTCCCACTTTGATCCCTAATGTTTCTAATTTTTCCTAGTTTCATCCAATAGCCAACACCCATACACAATTGGATGAAGTTATAATGCGAGTAAATGAGTGGTAATATTACCAAATCGTTAGTTATGTTTGGATGGAAAAAATCAAATAGAAGGAATAAAATTCTTATTGTTAGGAATTCTATTATTAATAATAATATTTCTGTGTTAACTGTTGGAAAATGGCTTTTGTATAGCCTTATCTTTTGCTAACTTTGAGCATTAATTAAGATGGGACCAAAGCGTTATTTTTAACGTTTATAATTGGGTTCATATTTAATGTCGCGTAGTGAATAAATTCATGTATTTGGTTGCTCAAAATCATTTCCGGATGAATGAGAATTCAATGCGCGTTTTTGGGTTCGTGGAACTAGTTTTTTGGTGGGTTTCCTACACATTTGTGAAATGTTCTTGTCCCACATTGGAAAGGCTTGAGGTTTTGAATGGGTTTATATACCTTAGCTTGGGATACTTGGGATGGGCCCCAAGGGGTACCCAAGTTTGTGGAAGGGTGAGGTTATGGGTGAAGTGGGCTAGACCTATTGGACCCAAAATTAAAACCACATGCACTCACCGCCGTCCGTCCTTGCGGCCTGGGCTTGGGCACGGGTGTGTGGTGTGAGGTTGGGTTAGCTTGTCCGACCCAATACTTATCTTTTTGGGCCAAAAACATTTGTAATTTATTACAGGTTTTATACCTGTTCGAAAAAGCCAGAAATTCTCCTATTTAAGGCTTGCCATCCAGCAATTCTGACATCAGATTTTTCCCATAAAATTTTCGTCTTTCTCCTTCTATCTTTTTGCATTTATATTTCAGGAAGAAAAAGAGAGAGTTACAACAATTTTTTGGTTCTCCAGACTTGAATTTGTAGTGCTGCAAATTTAAGTATTAGTCATTGCATCTTGGGAAGTAGACGTTGGTAAAACTCGAAGCACAGGAGTGATGGTGAAATCTACTTTAAGGAGATTGTGTCCAACACAAGCCTCGACATTATTTTCTGTAAGCATTTAATTCGGAAAATAATTTATATAATTATTTCTGAATTATTTTATTTTATTGTTTATTTAATTTATACATTTAATTTACACACACACCCACACCCACACCTTTGTGGGTATAACAATAACAATCCTCCTAAGAAACACAGACACTTCTAAGAAAGTGATGTATCCGTATCGTGTCTGCGTCGGATACCGACACTCTTTGGACACTTTCCCGACATCTGTCCGACACTCTTCAAAACGTGTCATATTTTTTTAATTCTTTTAAAGACCCGAACACTCTTTGGACACTTGGAAGGCACATATGTTTATCACTTAAATACACGTGTAATTATAAGTTTAAACAAAACAACTTAAGGTACAATAATAAAACAAAAACCATATAAATTTATAAAAGTTGGTGTCATATTGCATTTTTTATTATCTTTGAATGATATATTCATAACAACCCACAATCTATACAATATACCGCAAACCAGTGTACTCGAGAAAAGTCTTTACCGCTCGTCCAAGCCATTGGGGTTACTACAAACAATAACATTGTTACATCAAAAATTACAAATTCATAGAAAAATAAACATCAAGGCACAAAACAATAGACTTACAAGTTACGATATCATGATGCCAGTGAATTCTAACCAACTCGAGAAAAAACAAATCCAAACATCGATTGGTTGTTTAGCAAACGTAACCAAAAAGGAAAGTGATTAATTTTCTCACCAACCAAAAGGGCAGTTGAGCAAAACATACCTCTCTTTGGGGGATTCGGTAGGGGCGGCGTCAGTAGTAGCGGGGCGGAGGATTCAGTCTTCGTAGATGGCGGTGGTCGGAAACCGAGCTCGTCGACGGCGAAAGGAGGGGGTTGGTAGAAATTAGGGTTTTGATGGTGGAGAAAATGGGTTTTTGGAGGGGGTTGGTGGTGGTAGAGGGGTGGAGGAGGAGGGTGAGATCGGAGGAGGAGGAGGAGGTGGATCTGGTTTTGGATGAAATTGGGCTTGGAAGTGAGGTCTAACCCTAGCTTGGATTCCAAATGGTGAACGACGCTGTTGAAGGAGGTGAAGGTGGTGGAGCAAGGGTTTGTTTAGCGAAGAAGAGACTCTAGGACTTCAGTTATGTCCTGGTCGGACACCATTGTTTCTCTCTCACTCATTCAAATATTTATATAAAACTAAAATTAACGGACTTGCAAAAACTCTCTCTCTCTCTCTCTCGCTCTCTATGTTTTCACTCTCACGCTCTCTGTCTCTCTCCTCTCTCTATGTTTTCACACACACACACACTCTCTCTCTCTCTCTCTCTCTCTCTCTCTCTTTAAGAAATTGAAATGACGAAATAGCCCTTGTCTAATGTAATGAGTTAGATATCGTTTGACAACTCACTGTTTTAGCATAAAATTCAAAAAATCATTAAAAAAAATTAAAAAAATCAACAATTTATATCAAAAAATTAAAGATTTCATTTTTCTCTTCTTTTTGCCTAAACATACTATTTTTTTTTACCTTATATTTTAATAAAAAAGTCAAAAAAAAAAATACTAAAATAGTTTGTTTCCAAACAAGGCCTTACTGGTCGGAGGCGTAAGACTATAAAATCATGTTTGATTAGAGGTTTGGGAAATGGGATTGGATTAGTAATTTATGGGATTCATTTTGTAAAAAAGTGGTATGGAATTGCTAATTCTATGGGACTATCAATCTCCTCCCATGATCGGATTAGCATTCCATTCCTATGGATTGAGGGCAAAAAGACTATCTTGTCCCTCATTCTATAAAATAAACAAAAATATTTTCTATGTGATAAATTTTTTTACGTAATTTGTAGATTTAATTCTAACTAATTAATACAGCACCCTTGTGCATAAACAAACACATTTTATCTTACATCTCCAACTTAATATTACTACAATAACAATTTCCTCACTCAATTCCACCGTACTCCTAATCTCATCCAACCTAATCCACCAAACAAACAAAGCTTAATTATCTAATTAAAAGTTACCACGAATTTGGTCGGACAAATCACAAAAATACCTTTAAAATTTGCTTAAAATACGAATTGTTTTCTATATTCTACCCTTTCAAATTTCAAATCACATAATAAATGACTCATTTTATTAATAAATTATAAAATTAATTAATAGTTTTAATAATATCATATTTATTTTTGAATTAACAATTCTATTAATTTTATTGTTGTATAGAAAAATAGTTAGAAATTTTATTTTTTCTATTAATTTTAGGGATGTAATAAAAACTGAAAAAATTGACCAAACCAATTGAACTGGACCAATTGGCTATATTTAGTCTTTTTTTTTTTTTTTTTTTAACAAGAATCGATTCGTGCGGTTTTTAAATTTGATTTTTTTCAATTTTCGGTTCGGTATCAATTCAAGCACCTTATGCATCGAATTAAACCGAAATCGACCACTTCAACATATATTATATTTATAATATATATATAATCTAATAATATAACGATATTAGTAAGTATAATAAATTATTAACCTTGATTAATTAACCTTATTATCTTTATAACCTAAGTTTGTAAACTCATTTATATATAATCTTAACTCTAACTCATTATTCTTAAAATCTTAGTATTTTTTAACTTTTTTCTATTTTTATTTTTGTTAATCTAGGAATTGAAAAGTATTTATTGAATGGATGGATTGGATATGTTTGACATGGTAGACAAATAATTAATTAATATTTTTATATAAATTAGTGATTATATTTAAAAGTGACTTAAGTTTGAAATGTCCTAGACTGATAAAATCGCACAAAACCAAACCATTTCAATGGGTTCGGTTCGGTGCGGCTTGATGGAAGAAGCAATCTGTATCGGTGTTCAAAATAATAATACCGACATTATCGGTTTGGAAAATTTTTTTACCTAAATATTGACCGTACTGACACTACAAGAAGTTGGGTCTTGAATGATGAATTTTTTTTTGTCTCCAAAGAGCTAATTTCGTCACTATAGATATTTGTGAGGAAATATTTTCCTCACGGGTTTCGTTATTGAATGTTTGTCACTAAAAATCACCGTTAGGAAAAATAATTTCGTCACCAATGAAATTACTTTAGTGACGAAAATTTTTGTTACAAATAAGACAACATTTTATCGCCAAAAATCCTAATTTTCGTCACCAAATAGTTATTTAGTACCATATTTATAACTTTGGTTGACGAATAAATTTGTCACACATGTTGATCATTAATGAGGAAATAATTTCGTCATAGTAAGATGTAAAATTGATGAAATTTTTTATAGCGATCCCGGTTTTTTCCTTTTTTATTTATTGTATTCCGGACTCGATTCCGTGAATGTGTTGTTGTCTTATTCTCATTCCCATCCTTTACTCTTGTGTTTGAGTCTTGGGTTGTGTTGGGCAAGTTTGAAACAGGTTGGTTGTGTTTGAAAACCAAGAGTTGATGCCCAGATTTTGGCCTTCACGCACGAGCAGGGCTTTTGATGCTCGAGCGGGCCTTTTGCTTTCGTTCCTTAGCTCGAGCGGGAATTCTGACGCTTGAGCGGGATTATTCATCTCTCAGTATTTTCTTCTGCAGGTCGTCGAACGCTCGAGCGTCCACTTTCACGCTTGAGCGGGGACCTTCGTCTGCAGAACTTCTAGAAGTGTGCATTCGACGCTCGAGCGACGCTTTTCACGCTCGAGTGTGAGTCTGTGTCTGACACTCGAGCGGGGCGTTCCACGCTCGAGCGGGCTGTGTGTTATATCAATCCATGGGAAGCCATTTTTGAATCATTTTTCGACCTTCTCTCTCTCTCTAACTTTCCAAAACCCTAGTTTGAGAGCTCATCTCTCTAGAACTCTCTCTCTCTACATTTTGATCTTGATTTAGTGAGACCCAATCCTTGTGCCTTCATTAAAGTGGTAGAGCTTTGCAAGACCTCTATTTTGATCCAAAAATCTTGGGGTTTGGAGCACTTTCGAATTTGTTCATCATCTCCTTTGGGTTTTGAAATTTGAGGTAGGGATATCCTACTCCTTCTTATGGGTTTTGACATAAATGTTAGTCATTTTGATTTGTGGGTGTTGTTGGGTAATTTTGGGAAAAGTTAGGGTTTGGTTTGTAATTTAGAAAAGAGGGGTTTTGTGTTTTAAAGCTCCATGTGTATTAAAAGCCTTGGGAATGTGGGTTTAAGAGTTAAATTGGTGGAATTTGGTCTTAGGATCAATATTTGAGAAAAAGGAAAAATGCCCTAATGATTATAATAAATTAATTTGTAAAATTAATTTGGGAAAAATATGGAAATATGAAATTGAGTTGAAATCCATTAAATTGGGGAGTTGTGAGATTGAATGGTGTAGTTGGATAAATTAATCACTCACCTATGAAAATGTTGATAATATATATGTTGATGCATTTATTATCTGTTTGGAGATAACTGCTTTGGACTATCGGTGGAGGATAGTCTTGATTGTTGTAGACACTGTATGTTGATTAGGGAAAACTAAAACTAATCACGTGGAATATGTCAATGAATATAACGGTTGGAATAATACAGCGAATATGTGTATTGATTGATTATTGTATATGACAAGTGTTTGAATACATTGTATATGCATATTGTTTGGAAGGAGATAGGGGATGTACTCCATGGTTTGAGAGGAGATAGGGGATGGACTCTCAGACCTGTTTGGGAGGAGATAGAGGATGGACTCTATTGATACAGCAAATATGTGTATCACTTGAAGTATGGAAGTGTTTTAATATGAGCTGTAGTCTCATTTGAATTGTGAATAAAGGAAGTGTTTTAATATGAGATGTAGTCTTATTTAATTGTTTGGCCAGGTTCTGAGCCATGTTTATGAATTGAATTGGATAAGTAAAGGAAAATGGAATGAAACATGTATATATATTTGTCATGGAACCAGATTGTGTTGTAAGTTGGTTTATAAGTGTTAACTATTTATCGAATGCTAATGTTTTAGTTATTACTCATATCTGGTTTAGTATATCTCTACTGGGCATTGGCTCACCCTATATGGGACATCATTTTCAGGTTCAGGTGTTATGCCACCTCCGAGGACGTAGCTTGGAAGGTCCTGAGAGTTTAAGACTCTTTCGTTTATTTTGTACTTTTGGTGATACATGTAAATTTAAGCCTAGGGCTTATTTTTTGTGGAGAGTTAGAGCTCTCCTTTTGTTGTAACCAAGTGTTGACTTGGAAAGTTGTAAGCCTACGGGGCATTTACTTTTGTTGTCAACATGTATTACTTTTTGAAAATACTCTGATATATGGAAATATGTTTTATTCTCTTGTCTATGAATATCATGAATGGTGGGTTTATATGTATTATTTTGAGGGCGTGACATTTTTCATTTCCAAAAGTCAGACATGGGTGACGAAATATATTTCGTGACAAAAATATGTATACGTGACGAAATGTTTAGTCACCAAACAACAAAATCAATAAAAACTTTCATATATAAGCTGCAATAAATTTTGTCACAAAAAATATTTATTAGCGACGAATAATCACTTTGTCATAATAACAAGTACAAATGACGAAAAAATTCTTCACTAAACTTGTCCCATATTTTATATTTCAATTTAAATTATTATTTCACAAATATCCCTGCTCATATCACAATTGCCTTTCAAATGTACTAAGAAATCCACTAGCTATTATACACTAGTCCACACAAAAAATTCACTAAACAATTTATATTATAAATCAAAATATATCCATCAAACAAATTTAATAATAATCTATTAAGTATAACAAAAAAAACTATCATAGCAAATCCCAAAATGAACTAACGTGGAGTCTATAAAAAAAATCAACACTAGATCTTGATTTACAACTAGAACGATAAGTATCAGTTTGGGGAAAAAAATTCAACACTTGATCATGATTTGCAAGTATGCTTCCAAACGTCATCAAAAACTAATTTGCAAATAAAATAAACAAGGAAAATATTAATATATTAGCAATTACATCTAAACTCATATTTAAATAATTTATTTTATAAACCAATTTAGTAGAAATGCATATAACAACCCAAAACTTCAAAGAGTTGAACTAATCCTTGATGATAAGCAACATGGATAACAAATTTGATAACAAAAGATTGCAGGAACTTCATGTTAGGAACAAGGGACAAGAAAGCAATTACTAACAATTAACAATAGACGACTTAAATTAGTACTTAAAAAAATCACTATAAATAAATTAATCCTTCAGGGCAAGAGCTGTGTAGGTGTTATATGAGAGGAGGGAGAGGAATGATATAGGACCACTACAGGAAAAGTTACCTATTGCAACATTTCTTTTATGGCGTTTATGATAAACGCCATTATGGATTAGTTAAATACAACGTTTTGAAAACGTTGTCTCTGATCTCAGTAAAACGGCACCGTTTGAGTCAATTTGTTGACACCGTTCAATAGTCCGTCTCTTTCAAAATGTCTCACTCTCACTCTTCCCCAACTCAGACTCTCTGTCTCTGTCTAGCTCGAAAACCCATTCGATTTGAAGCTCATAAACCCTCACTAATTTGAAACTCAGAAACCCTCACCCTCACTCGATTTCAAACACTCTCGATCGATTTCAGATCTGTCGATTTCAGAACTTGTTGAAGATTTTGAAGGTCACCAGATTTGTGCTTATCTTCCGATTTTGGTTCTCCTCTCTTTCAATTTTGTGAGTTTCGATTTTGGTCTTTGGTCAATCTAGATTTTGAAGCTCGTTTAGGCCACCTTTTTTTTTTTTTTTTCTTCAAGATCTGTAAGTTTGTTGCTGCTCTGTTTTGTTGCAGATCTCGCTCAATCGGTCGCTTCTTTTTGTTGCAGAACTCAGATCTGTAAGTTTTTATTTTATATGCATTTGTTTTGTATGAACTCAGATCTCTGATTTTTCAAATCTATTTGATATATATATGTGTGTGTGTGTGTGTGTGTGTGTGTGTGTGTGTGTTCTCATTGTTTTGAGTTCATTGTTTTGGATTTGGTGGATGTATCTCACCTCTCTCTCACACACACACTTCAAGCTGCTAAATGCTTCTTTCTAATCTACTCAATCCTCTTTAAATTTGTTTCCGTTTACATTTCTTCTGATAATTACCCCGATTATAAGTCTAGGTTGTGGTACTGCTTTATTTTTATCTGGATTCCTAATTGCTATCTTCCATTAACGCTTGATCGTGCCCTAGAATTATATGAACGTTATTAGATTCGCTATTTATTTGTTATATGAAATTTTGTGGGTTCTCTATATTCTTGTTGTTCAAGTTATTTATATTTATATTTTTTTATTTTTCTGTGATTTTGTTTTAATACTAATGATAAAGAAACATTTCAAGTGTAGAATTTGGCAATTTTGGATGGACAAAATGTTATTGTTTAATTGTAGTTAAGCACAGAGTGTTTTGCTTTTGGCTCCTTTCATATAAATTGGGCACTTGCTCGTAAGATACTTTGTGGAAAATAAGGGCATTATGTGCAAAGTTGTTTTGGGTCATTTGTCGGTTGCTGGAAATTACTCCATTAATATTATCATGCCTGGTTTTGCTGAATTTTGAGTACCCTGACAATGTTCAAGCTCATCTTCCCTCAATTGAGTTTGCTCTAGCTCAATTTGAGCTTATTGAGCTTGGTCGCAAACTTGCAACAACTTGGTTTCTTTGCTCTTAATATAATGAGCAGGCAGGGTCATTAAAATGAGTGTTATATTTCTCTTTTGAAGTTAACATGGTTCTTCAATTAGCAAGGCCAAGGCTGGCCAGGTGCCTGTATTTTATTTTCAAGAAATAATAATAGGTTTCTTCATCTTGATTTAGTGAATATGTGGGGCTAAATTGTATCTGAAACATTTGTAGTGCATGTATACATGAAAAGGAAACCTATGTTTGATGTCCGGAGAAGATTATTTTAATTGATCTGAAAAGTGTAATAGATATGCTAAGATCTGTATATGAACAGAAATCTTACTGTAATAAATTAGTTATGATGGCAATTTGCACCTTACGATTTTTATGGTCTTACATTTTAGGGCAAATGGACATCTGGATTGCTAGGTTGGCATAATTAATTGCAAGTCATTTTTCTTTATTTTTCTATAGGTAAGTATCATTGCCCTGTATTGAACAAAGTTTTTACTAAATTTATACACATTGTTGCTATAAAGACTATATGAAATGTTTTCTGCTATGAGGCTTGTTTATATATTGATCATCAATATTAGTAGTCTTTCCTTGTAAGTTCTTTATGTGTAATTTCTATATAAGTGATCTACACCTCTTCCATTTGTCTTTGCTTCATAGGCAATTAAAGAATTAAACATCAAAACCAAGAATTGGAAGGAGCTTCTCACTGATGAAACATTCACTAGGGAAGATCTTATAACAATTCAGGTGATTAGTGGCTTTGGCATGTGGTATCCTAGTTGGCAACTATGTTTACAGTACTCTTCTAATTTTGTGAAGTACTCATGTTGGACACTCGACACTTGAGAAGGGTATGAGATGTGTTTGATATACTTGGTTGTACATGTTGGACATCCACTCAAGAAGCATGTATACGTAGTTGAATTTACTATATAACTTTGCATGCGATTTCAATTTTATACATGAATTGCTCTATTTTAATTTGTAAACATTATTTTGTCTTTAAAATTAGTATTTAAGAAATATGAAACTGCTTCAGCTTATAGTATTGTAGATGCTGCTTCCGCTTCAGTACATGGAAGAAGTGCTACAGTTGCAAAGGCCGCATCAAGTGAGAAAACTGCTACTCGAATAGCTATACACATTGCTGGTGAGATCTCTCATGTGCCTTATAAAGATTTTTGTACTAGTTATTACTATAGAAAAATGGTTCACAACATTTCTCTCTCATTTTCTTACTAGTCACTAGGCACAAACTAGAGGGTTCCATGTTTAGTCACCCAAATGCATTGTTTAGATTTGCTTACAAATTTGTGGCTCAAATTCAAACAAACACACTCTCTCACTCGATTTCAAAAACTCTCTCTCGCTTGATTTTAGATCTGGCACTGATTTGAAGGCCACCACTTGGATTGTAGATTTTGAAGTTTGGTTCTCGATTTTGTGAGTTTCAATTTGTTTAGCTGTTTAGTTTTTTTTTTTTTTTTTTTTTTTGGGTTGAAGAGTGTATACATTGATACTCATATCTTGCATCTCTATTATGTTTTTATTAGATCTCGCATCTCAATCGGTTGCTTCTTTTTGTCTTTCCAAACTACTCGAACTCAGATCTGTAATTTTTATTATATACGCATTTGTTTTGTATGAACTCAAATCTGTAATTTTTCAAATCTATTTGAGATCTATATGCTTTCTCAGATATTGATGTTCATTCTTTGTGTTTGTTGTTTGGATAAGCAAAAAGTGTAAAATGTTGTCTATATAACATAGAACAAATGAATAAAGATCACATGTAACACGAAGAGCAGTCCTTCCATATGTGCTTCAAATTGTGTAGTGGATATATTAATTTGAATTGAAATTTTTATGTGGCAGGCTTTAAGATGTCTTAAAGAGAGTTGTGTTCTTTCAGTGGATATAATCAAATTTCAACAAACATAAGGAATCCAAATTGAACAAAATTCGAAGTTATTATATGGGGTAGCTAATTTGTTTTGATTGCATCATCTAATCAACTTGGCTAATATTTGAGGGGGAAATTTTTCACAAAAAAGTTATTTAAAAGATTTTCAGCATCCTTAATGGTTATGATGTTCATTGTGTAATCATTTTTGAGGTTCATATATAAATCTCCAGTTCAGCTACCCTTAAAACAAATACCTAATATGTTGTTTTTAGTGTCAATCTAGGTTGGTAATTGGTAGCTGATATAGTTTGTTAGAGCGTTTTTGTTATGAGACTTGAACCATGGGATGCATTTGTTCATAAAAAGTACTGCATGCACTTTGCCTTGTTCAATAACCAATTTTGCATTACTATTTTATTTCACCGACATTTTTGATGTAATATACTTTTCCTACGTTTTTGCTGGATATTGGTCTAGATTGAAGTTTACTATACCGTTTCTTATTTCTTTTCATTTTATTTATATATTTTGATTGTAATGTTAGAGGCTCCTGACTAATGAATCACCACGTCTAAGGAGTGCTTTATGCTAAGCAATATATGGAAAATCTGGGGCTTTTGATGCCGAAAGATTCATAGATGTTATGCAAGCCTTTGAAAATTTCATAATTACAGCCAAAAGTGGAGGTGGTGAGGATCTGAACGGGGATATGGCTGAGTTTGGTATTCTGCAAATTCAAAGAAGCAATGTCCCCGTATTCCCATTTCCATTTAGTTCATCTCAATCAGAGTAGCCAATTCAAACAAGAGTAGCCTTGGCATTTCTATTGTCAGAGAAGGGGAGCTTTTTTCGAGAATTTCTTTTGGATGAGGTATTTTTGAAAGTAACTTGTGTTTACATCTTACTTGTAGTAGCTTCATTTTCCATTTAGTATAGACTCTACATGTTTCACAGCACTATGTTCAATCTTACATATCATTGTAAGAATTATTTTGATGTAAAAAATGAGAAAAAGAAGTTACTAAACATATCCAGTTTGTGGTTGAGAACAAAAAACTTCCAATGATTCATTTGCACAAGGTATCATTCAAAGCATGCCCTTTTATCTTCGTTCAACTGATAGTTTAGTCATATGTTTCTTGGGCGAAAAGTTCAATTTTAAAATTGCTATTTGAAGAAGATGTGCACATTTTGAGTTATAAATTTTTTAGGTTTTTGAATTGATAGTGATATATGCATGTTACGGTGATGCCTCCAATAGAGATTGTATCTGAGTAATTTGATATCAATTGAGTGATGAACAGTGTGCTACTAGAGTAACTGGACTTAATGGTTTTACATGAGTGTCATGATTCTTGAGATTTTCAGATAGACTAAAATGCAAAAACCTGAAGTAAACATTTGGCTTGTATTCAGCCAAGTTGTCACAAAATGGGTATCTTAGTTTTTGTTTAGCAATCTTTACTGTGGTGCTGGGAATGTCAATGTGGTTGATGAAATCATCTCTATAATTGATTGCTCAAAAGTTGAAGTGAAGCCTTTGTTTTACAATGAATAATCTACATTGTCTAAGTAGGGATTTAATATTGTGTGTTTTGTTAAAATGGTTGATAAATGGAGGTTCTTTCCCTTGGTGTTTTTTTTTGGGGGTGCTCCTTGGTTTTTTTTTGGGGGGGGGGGGGGGGGGGGGGGGGCTAATTTTGTTGGTTTCTTCCTTAATTTCTAGTGACTATGTTGTTTCAGGTTCTTGGGGTTGAATGGAATGCAAGTCAACGTGAAATTCAAAAAGCTTTTCACAAGTATGTTTTCTCTATAATATTATTCCTGTTATCCTATAATACTCAGCCTTTAATCATATTATGGTTTTGTAACACCGTTTCTCATTTTCTTCTTCACATTGATTGACATTCTTTTTAAGCAAAAGCATCAAGTTATTGTCTTATGTTTTGGAATTGATTTTTTTTAAACATATAAGTGAAAATGTTGGCTTGGATGGCTGTGCTGTGGTCAGCTTGATAAAGCTAAAGATGCATCTTTATGCACAAACTCTGCTTTTGCTTTTCTTGATAAAGCTAAAGATGAATCCACAATCAATACACAGTCATAAACCAAATGCAATTTTAAAAAAGAAATTAAACCCAATGCCTTTCCCATATCAAAAGCATCCAAAGACTCTCTCTTTCTCTCTTCCTTTGTGTCTATGGCAGCTCAGTTGAATTCTTTAAAATCACCACCTTCTGAGTTCAACAAATCTTCCATTAATGGCTTCTTCTGAACCTGATATGAGGCTTCTCTTCATCTTCTTCACACCTCCCTCATGCCAGATTGCATTTTATAGTTTTCTTACTCTTATCTTCTCTATATGTAGATTTTTAAGGTGAGATATATGTAACTTTTCTCCCACTTTGCAGGTACTACTATTTGGGAATTTCACTGAGGATGAAACCAGGTCATGGCTCAAATAGTCATCTGAAAAGACTGAGAAGCATGTGGAAAAGAAAGAATTGGAAGTTGGTTCTTCAAATGTTGTGACTGGATTATCTTTTGGGTGGCAATTTGATTTAATGTTACCTTGCACTGACATATATTTGGTGATTTATTTATTTA
This sequence comes from Camellia japonica, assembly GCA_030407325.1. Taxonomy (NCBI): domain Eukaryota; kingdom Viridiplantae; phylum Streptophyta; class Magnoliopsida; order Ericales; family Theaceae; genus Camellia; species Camellia japonica. The sequence goes on along the minus strand of JAPPVO010000031.1, from coordinate 11,679,870 downwards.
TTTTTTATTTTTTGGATTGAAGAGTACATATATTTTGTGTAGTACAAATCTCATGAAATGTGCAATTATATTGGATATATAAAAATTGTGATTAGCTTAATGCATGGTTGGCATATGGATATGTAAATTTGAGCCATTTGTGTTTTTAGTTAAATTCTCAAGCTGCCATTAAATTCACTTTTTTTTTTTTTTTTTTTGGGAATTAGTTAAATTCTTTGGTTTATAGCCTTTTTTTTAAAAAAAAAAACGTGGCGTTACTAAATGACGTCATCATTCTTTAGTTGTGTTATGCTAGTTTTCAGAATAATAATAATAATAAAAGTGGCGTTTGACGTCATCATGATGTGCTATGTTATTTTGTGACGGATATGTAGCTGATGCAGAACAGGTTCAAGTTCAAAGGAAAATTAATTAATGGATACATTGGATACATTTCATTCCTTGTATTCATGGATACATTGGATTGTATTCATGTCTTTCAAACTCTTCAAGGTCTAAAGGTTGGGTTCTTTGTATTTGATACATTGTATTTGGTACAAGAGTTTAAGGGAGTGTTTTAGTATTTATTTCTGTATTAGGAAATTCACAGTTTGAGTATCTAGTAGTTAGTATAAATATGTTTGTAAGCCCTGTGGCAAATAGATAGAAAAAAAAAAAAAGAAAGAAAAGAGTTTTTTTAAGAATATAACCAGAGTTCTCTCCATTTGCCTTGTGCGCAAGGTTGTTTATCTTTGCTCGTGAATTCGAGTTGTTACCGTCCGAAGAACGATATCTTCCCCTTCGTCTACTAGAATGATATCTAGTCATTCATTCCATTACAACGTTGCGTCAAGTGGTATTAGAGCGAGGTCCTCCCTTGTCTCAATGGCCAACGACGGTGAGACTTCACCAAAATCTAACAATGAAGCTGTGTGGGGTGCAATCGAGGCAACAACAACAGTTGGACCAGATTCTTGGTCTTCTCAATAGATTGAATCTCAACGCCGAGAAAGCAACAACAGAGGATCCTATTGCGCCTCGTGGCTAGCATGTTCGTGAACCAAGGGTAGGCAACAATCCTGGACGCTTAGGGGTTCCTCCTAGGCGTGTTATAAACAACCCAGTTTACGATGGTGATTCAATAGATGATGATCTTAAGCAGATTGCAATGTACGAGGAGCCCAGAGAAGGTGTTAGGTATAACAACAATAACTACCGTATGAGGATGGACCTCCCTTCCTTCAATGGGTAGTTAAACATCGAAGATTTTCTGGATTGGTTGAATGAAGTAGAACGGTTCTTCGATTACATGGATATTGAAGAAGAGAAGAAGGTGAAACTTGTTGCGTACAAACTGAAAAGCGGTGCTTCTGCATGGTGGGAGCAATTGCAATTGTCTAGGATGCGACAAGGCAAGAGTAAGATTCGGGCTTGGCACCAAATGAAGCAATTGATGAGAGCACGTTTTCTTCCTCCAGATTATGATCAGGTTCTGTTCCATCAGTAAGTCAACAAGGTGCCAGATCAGTCCATCAGTATTCTGCTGAGTTCCAGCGACTTTCCTCCCATAACGACTTACCGAAAACGGAAGGACAATTGGTGACGTGATTTGTGGATGGATTGCGTACAAATCTACAGGATGTGGTTAACATGCAACTGGTTCATACGTTGCTGGATGCCATTCAATTGGCAACAAGGGCCGAATTGCAATTAGCCAGAAGAATGAGTTTTCGAAATCAGCCCTCTACCAGGACAGTCATGCCTTCACCAGTACAAAATCAGTCCGAGCCGAGTAAAGGAAAAGCAGTCACTGAAGTAGGTCAGAGTCAAGCTTCTCAGAATCAGAACAAGGCCCCACGGAAAGGTCAGACTCATACAAAGACAAGTACAAGTAGTTCAAGAACACAGAGTGACCCTTACGCTCCATCACGAAGTGATAAGTGTTACCGTTGCGGAGAAGTTGGACACTATTCTAATTGTTGTCCCCAGCGACGTACTGCCAACGTAGTTGAGCATGAGGAAGAAGAAGGCAGACAAGAGGAGGAGAATTTCGAAGAAGAAGATCCAGCAGAATGGACCCATGAAGATGAGGATGTATCGTTTGTTGTACAGCGTTTGATATACACACCACGAAAATAGGATGTTCAGAGGCACAATATCTTTAAAACTCGTTGTACCGTCAACCAACGAGTCTGTGATTTGATTATTGATGGAGGTAGCAGTGAAAATATCTTGTCAAGGACTATGGTTGATAAGTTGAATCTTCTAACAAAGAAACATCCGTCTCCTTATAGTATTGGTTGGATCACAGATGTCAATGAAACAAAAGTAACAGAACAATGTGTTATTCCTTTCTCTATTGGGCCAAATTATAGAGATGAGGTTTTGTGCGATGTGGTTGACATGAATGCTTGTCATATGTTGTTGGGTAGGCCATGGCAGTTTGATTTGAACACTGTGCATAGGGGAAAGGAGAATACTTACACCTTTTACAAGGATAAAGTAAAAGTTGTCTTGGCTCCTATGAGGCGTGAAATTCGAGTAACAACCTCCCTAACCAATGCAGAATCTTTCCTTATAATACCAGATTTTATAAAAGAAATCAAGGAAACGCAATTGGTTTATGCTTTAGTGGTCAAGGGTGAAGAATAAGAAAAAGTTGTCATTGCGATACCAGAGCGAGTTAAGCCATTAATTACCGAGTTTCAGGGACTTGTGCCAGACGAGCTGCCAACAGGGTTACCTTCTATGCGGAACATCCAACATGAGATTGATTTTGTTCCCGGAGCAAGTTTACCGAACCTGCCACATTACAAAATGAGTCCGAAAGAGTTTCAAATTTTGCAGAACCAGGTTAATGATTTGCTGCAGAAAGGTCTAATCAGAGAGAGTATGAGTCCATGTGCAATGCCAGCCTTGCTAACTCTGAAGAAAGATGGAGGTTGGAGGATGTGCATTGACAGTAGAGCCATCAACAAGATCACGGTAAGTACAGATTTCCTATACCAAGGTTAGATGATATGCTGGATAAATTGAATGGTTCAAAAGTATTTTCAAAGATCGATTTGAAAAGTGGTTACCATCAGATTCGTATCCGCCCCGATGATGAGTGGAAAACAACATTCAAGACAAGAGAAGGGTTGTATGAGTGGCATGTTATGCCATTCGGATTGTCTAACGCGCCGAGTACATTCATGCGATTAATGAATCAAGTATTCCAGCCTCTTGGAAAGTTCGTAGTTGTCTATTTTGATGATATCCTTATTTATAGTCATGATGAAGAAGAGCATATGCAACACTTGAGGAAAGTTTTCAATGTTTTGCATGAGAACAATTTATATGTGAATTTGAAGAAGTGCAGTTTTTTGACAGACAGCTTGATCTTCCTGGGCTATGTTGTGAGTGCCGAAGGGATCAAGGTTGATGAGGCTAAGGTTAAAGCCATTCGAGAGTGGCCAACCCCAAAGTCCATTACCGACGTACGCAGCTTTCATGGTTTGGCAACTTTTTATAGACGTTTTGTGCGAAATTTCAGTACCATTGCTGCCCCACTCACAGATTGCATGAAGCATAAGCAATTTGTGTGGAACTGATGCTGCAGAACAGAGCTTTGCGGTTTTGAAAGAGAGGTTGACCACAACACCGGTTTTAGCCATGCCGGACTTTGATAAGTTGTTTGAGGTTGATTGTGATGCTTCCGGTATTGGCATTGGAGCTGTTCTTTCTCAAGAAGGCCCATAGCCTTCTTAGCGAGAAACTTAGTGATGCTCGACAGAAGTGGACGACGTATGAGCAAGAGCTGTATGCAGTAGTACGAAGTTTGTACCATTGGGAGCCATATCTGATTCAACGGGAATTTGTGTTAAACAGTGATCACCAAGCTCTCAAGTATCTTCAGAATGCTACCAAGCCAAACCGAATGCATGCCAGGTGGATTGCTTATATACAAAAGTTTACCTTTTCTCTTAAGCACAAATCTGGTCAATTAAATAAAGTAGCTGATGCGTTGAGTCGACGAGCTTCTTTACTTATCATTGCGAAAAATGAGATTTCTGGTTTTGAATATTTGAAAGAGCTTTATGCTGATGATGAGGATTTTAAAGATGCATGGGCACAGTGCAATTCAGGTTTTCAAGAATCTAGCAAATACCTGCTACTTGAGGGATTTTTATTCTTCGATGATCGTTTTTGTATTCCTTGCGGGTCTTTGCGAGAGCACATTATTCAAGAAACTCATGGTGGAGGCTTGGGAGGGCACTTGGGGCGAGACAAGAACATCGCTATGGTCGAATCTCGTTATTATTGGCCTCAGTTGAAAAGAGATGTGGAGAGGTATGTGAAGCGTTGTTACACATGTCAGACTGCGAAGGGTCAAGCACAAAATACTGGATTATATACGCCTCTTCCTATTCTAGAATTTCCTTGGGAGGATCTGTCCATGGATTTTGTTCTCAGTCTTCCGCGAACACAGCGTGGTGCAGATTCTATTTTTGTTGTTGTTGATAGGTTTTCGAAGATGGCGCATTTTATTCCTTGCAGGAAAACACATGATGCCAACAATATTGCTCAACTATTCTTTCGTGAGGTAGTTCGTCTCCATGGTGTGCCAAAGTCTATAGTTTCCGACCGCGATAGCAAGTTTCTGAGTTATTTTTGGAAGTCTCTTTGGAAGCGGCTGGATACAACTTTGCAGTATAGTACTACTTGTCATCCCCAAACCGATGGTCAAACAGAGGTAGTGAATCATACATTGGGAAATATTTTGCAGAGTTTGTGTCAAGAAAGTCCAAGGCAGTGGGATTTTGTTATTTCTCAAGCGGAGTTTGCTTATAACAATGTGCCAAACCGTTCGACTGGAAAGTCTCCGTTCGAGATTGTTTATGTTCGATCCCCGCTACATACCTTAGATTTGGTTCCTCTTCCCAAGCTTCCAGGAATGAGTATCATTGCTGATCATATGGTGGAAAAGGTGGCCAACATTCATGCAGATGTTCGAAAGAAATTGGAAGAATCAGCTGTGAAGTATAAAGTCGCCACAGATGTACATCGACGAGTGAAGACTTTTGAAGTTGGTGATATGGTAATGGTTCACTTGCGCAAAGAAAGGTTTCCAGTGGGCACATACAGTAAGCTTAAACAGAAGAAGATTGGTCATGTTCGCATTTTGAAGAAGATCAATGATAATGCTTATGTGGTGGATCTTCCAGAAGATTTATCCATCTCCAAAACTTTCAATGTCCAAGACTTATTTGCGTATCATATGACTCTAGATATCCCAATTCCTCTAGTTAACTCGGGGACGAGTTCTTTTAAAGAAGGGGAGACTGATGCAGAACAGGTTCAAGTTCAAAGGAAAATTAATTAATGGATACATTGGATACATTTCATTCCTTGTATTCATGGATACATTGGATTGTATTCATGTCTTTCAAACTCTTCAAGGTCTAAAGGTTAGGTTCTTTGTATTTGATACATTGTATTTGGTATAAGAGTTTCTTCAAGGTCTAAAGGTTAGGTTCTTTGTATTTGATAAATTGTATTTGGTACAAGTGTTTAAGGGAGTGTTTTAGTATTATTTTCTGTTTAGGAAATTCACAGTTTGAGTATCTAGTAGTTAATAGTAGTAAATATATGTTTGTAAGCTTGTGGCAATAGATAGAAAAAAAAAGAAAGAAAAGAGTTTTTTTAAGAATATAACCAGAGTTCTCTCCATTTGCCTGTGCGCAAGGTTGTTTATCTTTGCTCGTGAATTCGAGTTGTTGCCATCCAAAGAACGATATCTTCCCCTTCGTCTACTAGAACAATATCTAGTCATTCATTCCATTACAATGCTGCGTCAGTAGCGGACGTCAAAGTTTTTGCGACGTTTTTTAAAACATTGCCTAATGTTGTTGGCGACGTTTTTAAAACGTTGTAAAGTTATCACAGCGGCCGTATTAGCGACGCAAATATTAAACATCGCTATAACTTATGATGGCATTTTTGAAGCTTATAGCGGCGTTTATGAAACGCCGCTAAAAATCAATTTTCTTGCAATGGACAGACCATGGGACAAGAAAGGGAAAAAGAAAGGAAAGAAAAACAAAAACAAAAGAAACGAAAAAGAAAGAAAACTAGAGAGACAAAGTTATAAAGGATGTGGTAGTGATGTCATAGACAAGGAAATTTGACAGAAAATTAAGGGTAATATTGATTTGGTGGTTTGATTATGTGACTTTGATTTTAATTATTTTGTAAGACTTGTGGTCATTTGTTGTTGCTTTACTGATTTGGTGGTTTGATTATGTGACTTTGATTTCCCTCGACATGCACTTAATTAATTTCCCATGGCTGTTTGTGTAAGTTACTATACGTCAACTCTTGCTTATTTTTCTCAGGTGTACATATATTCCAACGGTAGCAGATTGGCACAAAGGCTCATATTTGGCAATATGAAGGAAAATGCTCGTGTGGATTTTTCGATACCATAGTGAGGTATATTACACACTCCTTGAATGCATTTCTTTGTTTTAAAAAGTTATTATATTACTATTTCATTCTAGGTAAATCATCATTCACTACTATTATGTGCAGGAACAAGAAAGAAACAAGCAGTTCTGTTGAAATATCGGAATCTGTGGGAGTAAATAGGCCATCAGAGATCTTATTTGTGACTGATGTCTATCAAAAAGCTATAGCTGCCAAGACAGCAGGTAAGATGCTTAACTTTTGATCTTTTGGAAAGGTTTGAATGATGCAAACCATTGATTAGACAAAATAGCTAAAATTTGAATGTTGAGACTCGTGTTAAAAAATTCCCTGAGCCTGGTTGAGATTGCCTTAACCATTGGTACTTGAATGCTAATACATGTTTCAGGTTTGGAGGTGATAATTTCTGTGCGGCCAGGAAATGGACCTCTACCTGAGAATCATGGGTTCAAGACAATCAACTCATTCTCAGAGATCTAAGATTTAGGTGTGTTCCCTGTAAGCTTACTTTAACACAACATAGTTCTAATTAATGATGATATACTACATCAATAAACAAATTCCCTTCCTGATAAACTTGCCACTTATGTTTTGCTGCTGCACTACTATTTCAACAACACAAAAAAAAGGAGGGGGGATTTCCTTTTCGGTTAATGACTTGTCTGGATTTTTTTTTTTTTGGTTGGCTATGCTCGTTTAATTTCCTGTTTAACTCTGGCTATTAACAAGTGAAAACTAGGAAACAAATTTTTACACAAAAAAATGTAAAATGATCAATCTATGTTGAATGGTCTGATGTTCATAATTGAATAAAATATCTCTAAATGGTCCCAAACAGGGACGAATCTATTTGTAGACAGTAAGGGGCCATGGCCCCCCTGTTCAAAGGAAACAATGCTATTGGGATGATATGCTATGTTGCCCAAAACTTTCTTGTTATTACAAATGGCCCCTGCTGCTACCTTAGGAATATTGAAAACTTTGTGTCTTAATAAAACAAGTTTATCTGTATGAAAGAATTGGAACACCAAAAAAATATAATTATTATCCTTTTTTTAATTTATTTAATAAAAGCACAATTTAACAGTAATAATACATTAATTATATATTTTTTTTATCACAATTTGTTTATCACTACATGAAGCATACTTATAATGCTGATATCATATTAATGAGATTCACATGAGACCTAATAAAACTTTCGAAATTTGAAAAGAAAAAAAAATTACTTTCACTTTAATAGATAATTGAGTTAGCATATACAAAGAATCAACTAATTTATGATTTCTCTTTTATTTATATATTAAAGTTGAGTAGATATGACTTCTTTTTTAATAATGTGAAGACTAAATAGATAATAAATTTTATGTATTATTTAAGGGAGTCGTTATTCCTACTCCACTTTACTCCAAATATACTCCATTGTTTTTCTTTATTATACATAGTTACTATTCTCACTTCCCTTTATTCCAAATATACTCCTTTCTATGAATAATAAAAATAAAGAAGGGAGTATATTTGGAATAAAGTTGAATGGGAATAACGATTCCCTTATTTTAATATCAAATCTTAATTATTTTTTATTTTTGAATTGAAATATGACAGTAGATAACAATTGATATATAAAAGAATTTTTTTTTCATATCTTGGCCCCTCTGTAATTGAAATTCTAGTTTCGTCCCTGGTCCCAAAGTTTGTGGAATGATGGAAAAAAATGGTAGACCTCTTTATCTATGTCGATACGATTGATGGAAAAATGCTACCAACATGGCCAAAAAAAACAAAAAACAGAGCAGGGGGCAAAAATGCTACCAACTGATGAAAGGTGCAAGCAATGATCAAGGCCTATATTTTTATGATGCAGAGAATAAAGGATGTTGTGGGTGATCAAAGAACAAAGGTGGGTATATAAACATATGGGATGGATATGTTATGAACACTGTGCTCTCTTGGTTGTGTGTAGATCAATCAATATTGCGTGTTGTGTAAACTCTTAATTGATGGGTTCAATACTTTGTGCCACATCAAAGTCTATGTTAGCATCCTTCACCTCCCCGACAGAGGCCACACCATGTTCATAATGAAGAATAAAAGTGACAAAAAGCACTCTGCAAAATGTAAGGAGATTCTTTGACAATTGTCAAATGCAAGACAAAGATTGACTCAACCATTGCAAAAGCTAAAACTTTCATGTTTTCAATGTTGGGCTTGTTGTGCTCTTCGGTGTGAAAGCTGATAAGATATCCAATATCAGCTGCAATACCAGCAGCAGGTCTACCAATCATGCAGATGCACTTACAAAAACACAGCTCCGGAGTATATTTAGTTAGATAAAGAGTTTGTTAGAGTGGTTGTTAGAGTGGATGCGTGTGTTAGTTAGTTGTAACTGTCGTAGAGCTGTATATATACATTATGTAAATGACAATACTGATCTATCGAAGATATGAATTGAATAATGAAGTGTTTCTCCATGGTTTGCATAGCTTGAAGCCAAATGGATAAAATCGCTACCTTATAAGAAGGTGGTTCAAAATCTGCAAAAAAATGAGGAGAAGAAGACTTGATGACAGAGAAAGAAGTTTTAGATCGAGTGATCATAGGATGAGTGTTGGTAGAAGGAGGTGAAGGCTACAGAGGAAGTTATATAGAAATGGACTGTATAGGTATAGAAGGATTAGGGGAGACAGCAAGATTAGATAGGTCTGAAGAAGTAGGTTGCAGAGGGATAGAAGTAGCTTGAAAAAATGGACTAGGCTATGGCAAAAGGGAACTAGGCTGTGGAATGGCATCACTGGACTGTGGACCTGCAGGCATAGAAGGAGACCTAGGAACTGCAGAATTGAACTGTAGAGTTGGAGGCTGCAGGGCAGCATACCTGCGCTGCAGGACAACAGAACTAGGCTGCTGGACGGAAAAACTAGGCTGCAGAGTAGCAGAACCTGGGTGAGCAGTAGAACTGGGCTGTACAGAACTGGGCTGTTTAGAAGTATGTCTAAGCAGTAAGGATCAAGATTTGCATATTTATTTTAATAGTAAGTTGGTTCTATTTTTTTAAAATCTATTGTAATGTATCTATGTATTCTTGCAGTTCATAGGATTCCTCGAGCCATACATGGAGGATGGCCACTCAAAAGGATGGAAGCACTAGCTTTACTAAAGGAGATATACTCTTGGCTTCCTCAATATGTAAGAGCATGCCTTCTAATTCAATGCTAAGTGAGTGATGTTCTAGTTTTTTTTTTTTCTGAAATTAATATATTATTAGTATATTATATATGAATGAAGAATCTAATTCAACAATACTATTACTGATGATGGAGCCATACATGGTGTTGGGTCGATACTTTGGAGAATAATTTTGAGGGAGCTAAAATGATAAATTTGATGATGACATATTGATAAAGATGAGTGATTGGGAATTCTGCTCCAAAGAATGATGCTTTGGAAAGTATATCCTTGCAGGCCACTCTATTTTATGGATTCCTATCAGACAAAGATTGCATAAAATTACTCATCAAATTTAAAAAGAATCAAATGTAGATAAAAGAGTCAACAAGAAAGTTGCTCTGATTTGCATTTGAACAAGCAAGAAGAACCCTATCAATTGAGCATTATAGTCCCACCATGATTCATGAGATTTGATCATATTTAGCAATTTAAAGAGTAAATATGAATGTGAAACATCTCATCAAGGCTTGTTAGTCTCACTGTTTCTAAGAAACAACAAAGTCACCAGCAACATGTTGTGGAGTTTGCACATATTCTATTCTCCTGTTATAATTAATTATGGTGATTTATATGATAACTCTCTTAAACATGAAGAATGTAACGCCCCAAATTTCTAGCCTAAATGATAAGACAACAATCATGGCTCTTCCAAGGAAAACCGAATATAAATCTCCAAACTTACATTACATGATACAATAGTTCTTCATGCAACAATACATTAATCCAACAATAAGTAAATAAACAAATAAATACACCCAAGGGTTTACAAGTTTCCAAGGCTTGAGCTTGGTTACACAAAACGGTTGTTCAAACCCACACAAACACATCCCTTGGCTTACACACAGAGTCACAGCAAAATGAGAGCATTGTACTCCCAACACACATACTTCCACGCCCCTAGTTGGGTGGGATCACCACATCTTTTCCTGCATAAAAATCCCGTAGGGTGAGCATAAAGTCCAGTAGGAAATTCTTAACAAAGTATATACATTTTATACAAGTCTCAAGAGATGAAATACACATGCCATGCTATGCCCTTTTTGAAGATAAATCACATTTTCATCTTTTGAAAACCATCATGCTTAATGATATCATGCAATTTCAATTGTTCAAAACTTAACAATTTATTTCAAGGGCGGTAAATACGACTCTGGTAATCCCTAGGTCGGTGTCTACAAGTAGACTATACAAGTATTACCAATTTGTCATTTTTACCGGTATTAACCGGAAGGCTCGACACCTATCCGCGCGGGTTTTCGGTCTTTCACCCTGGACTCTCAGGCCAACTTATTCAATATCATTTACACCACCTATCAAGACTTACCAACGTATTTACCCCAAAACCATTTCATGAAAACTTGTTTCTCAACATTCTTTTCTCAATGCAAGTTTTCAAATCAACTTTTAAAGTTTAATGTAATCAAATGAATTGATATGCCAATTTCACAAGATGAATATAAATATTGTTATTCCAATTCATTATCCAAGGAAAAACACAATTCTCTCCTCTAGTATTCTCAACAATTAGTCATTTCAAGACTATTTCAACGTTTTGAACAATAATTTCCAAAATGAACAATAATTCTTATATTCCCTGAAATTCATCATTTATATAAATATAAATAAGAAATTTTCCAAACATCCATTTATTTTGACACACAAAATAAATATAACAATATCATTCATAGATTTTCAGTCTCCTTTAAAAAAAATCTCCAAATTCTAGGTTTTCTCACCAAAACTATACAACTCAAATCTTTTGAAAGAAAACTTTCCAAAATCATCTTTTCTTCAATCAACGAAGATCAAAACTCATAAGATCATTTTAAAAGAACAAGAGCCAAACCCACTTTCAAAATCGCTCAACTTCTTGAATCAACAATCAATTTTCAAAGCTATCAAAAGATGATTTTGAAAATCATATAGATTTTGCAAAATATATATATATATATATATATAACTCTAAGAAAATTCCTACCTCAAGTTTGAAGAAGAAATGAGATGGAACCCCCAAAATCAACGGTGTCGAAATTCGATCTTCACCGCACACAACGAAGCCCTCGAGAAGTTAACCAACTTTGATGAAGAACTTATGGCAGAACTCTAATGGATCTTGAGAAATCAACGTTTTGATCCAATTTGGCGTAGGGAAATGTAGAGAGAAGGGAGAGGAAAGGGTTTTTAGAGAGAGAGAGAGAGATACAAAAATGATCTGAAATATCAGATTGACGAACTGATATAACATGGTCTGCTCGAGCGTGGAAAGCCCCGTTTGAGCGTCAAATACACTTTCCTAGTACTTTTGCAGACAGGTCAAACTTCTAAAACCAAACATTCTCCGCTTGAGCTCATAAACGGCCGCTCGAGCGGACAAGCAACTTCCAATGCATTTTGCATTTTTGCTTCAGGGGCGCTGCCTCTCAACCCCGCCAGGGCGCTGTCCTCTGGACCCCCGTGAGCTGACCGGGCAGCTCGATCCCCGCCAGGGTGTTGCCCTTGGACCCGTCAAGCGGCGCTGCCCCCTGGACCCCCGCGAGCTGACCGGGCAGCTCGATCCCCGACATACTCAGCGAAGTGGCAAAACTGGGATCGCTACAAAGAAATTGCAATTAAAGAATCTTGTTTCCTTATTAACTGCGCCAAAAACCATTGGTTGAGCCTCCTCATGTACTTAGGACAAACAAATACAATCAACATTCTTTAATTAAGCAAAGCATTGTGAAAATTTAGATAATAGCATGCCAATAATTAAATATCCACTTAAACAAGAAAACAATCAAAATAAGGAAGCTGAAAGAAAGATTGGCAGATGGATCTACACAATCACAATTCACATAATGCCAACTAATGGATTTTGAATGCACTAGTTAAGTACAAAGCCACTGTTTTAGCAAATGTAATTCAAATGTTGAGCTTATGATCATAAAATTGCTACTATCTTGCCAGCAAGACCAACAAGAAGATAAGCAATACACTCCTGAATAACTATAATTTACTCAGATGAAAACAAGGTTGAGTAATAGTACTTGTCTACTAATCTAAAAAAGATATTTGTCAATGTCCTTATCATCGCTAAATTAAATCACTATTCTTGTTAGAACTTACAAGTTCCATGAAGGACCCTCCAACAAACTACATTGGTTTAGTTCCAATAAAATGTGAAAGGCTTGTATGTATGAGATAAAAATCACAATCATTGGGTGTACTTGCCTGCAAATGAGACGGCCAATCCACATGTTTGACAAACCGACAAACCAATCGAAAACTCAGTGTATACTCCATTTATGAATCTTTCAAACATCCTACTATCCCCTAAATTCTTCTTAAATACATATATGCATTAATCACCTATGGAATTAATTGATTTGGTTTCACCCTCACAACATAGATTTAAGCAAAAGTCTCAATTAAACAATAGTAAAGGAATTGAAGAATTCAGATAAGAACTCACTGTAAATGCCATAACAGCACTGGAAAGAGCGAGAAACCCATACTTAGCCATGCCTTTAGATAACCCAATAAACATATTGGCAACCCCTAATGGACGTACATAAAATGCATTTATCTAGAATTTATATGTGCCCTTGATCTTTGTTTTTTAGTAAATTTGCTACATTTAATGTTTCCTATTAATTGCATATAAAGCAAATAACATGAACGAGTCATTAACTTAACAAGTCTATATTCAAGCACTCATTTCTTCATAACCAGTTCGAAGAAATAATATATGGGACATTGCGTGTCTTAGTAGTTTTCAAAATTAGGGAAAACAACGAAATTAGTTTTGAAAATTAAGGAAAACAAAGATAGAAGAACAGAGAATGAGTAATAGGTTACACTGGAAAAGAATGTGATGAGTACTGGTGGTGCTATCAATGGTTGATATGGTTCTTCCAATCCAAAGTGAGACCAATGTTAGTCAAACGTATTTAAGAGTGATATGTATGGGCAACCTCAACCATAAAGTAAATGGTGGCTTTTGGGTATAGTATATTTATATATGGATTAACTACTTTCAAAAGCTAAGTGAATCAGAAAAGAATCCAAATCTGGCAGTTTTCTGTTATATCTCTATTAATTTGACTACAAATCATTAAAAGGTTGAAGATTTTGTTTTATTTTTTCTAGGAATATTGTATCATCAGAATTTGGCAATTAATTGAATGAATCCAGATTGATTAACTGAACTCTCTCAGCTAGCTTTTTGCAAATTACAAAGAATAAACATATAAATATGTAATATCATTTGTTTTTTAGAGAAAGACCTGTATAAATCATCCTCGACAAAATAAATAAACAAATAAAAAAAACTAACTAGAAAGATTTTTGCAAGGTCAAAACCATCAGTGTTCAAATGGTTACTATTGTAACCACCAAAGGAGAAAACTGTTGTTAACTTTATGGGACAAAGGTAAAAGACAAATAAATTGAAAAACACGAGATGCTTTTCACTTAATTCAGTGCATTTTTATTAAAATTAATACACTTTTTAATATTTCTACATATTTTTAATAGAGGCACTTTTTACCTAATATTAAACAATGCATAGAGGCACTTGTTAATATTTGTCATTTTATTAAATAAAAAAAGCTGACAAGGAGATATATAGGCTTCGTTTAGGTTCATTTGGAAAGTGAGTTGATTTTTTGGTTTTTTTGGCTATTTTAGCTAAAAAGGCTCATTTGAGATGGGCTTTTTTGGCTTTTGTGTGAGAAAAAATGTAATGATTATGGGTTGGATGTGATATTTTGTCTTATTAGACTAAAAGTCTATTTTGTTTTTTTGTGTGGCTATTTTAGCCAAAAAAAGCTCCAAAATCAACTTCCCAAATAGAGGCATGTGGGTTGGGTTAGGATTAAATTAGTCACTCAAAGACAAAATAAGTTAGAAAGTCAATAAGACAAAATGTCACATCCAAATCATAATCATTTTACTTTTTCTCTCACAAAAATTAAAAAGCCAAAAAAATCAACTCAAACAAACTTTTTAATCCCAACTTAAAAAAGTCAACTAATTTTTTTTTGCCAAACGTATTAATTTTTAAAATTATAATGAACAATTCCTATTTTTAATAAATCTTAGAAAATATATTTGTATTTTACCTTAATTGGTTTGGCCTTGGAGAATCAACCTGGCAACAAGCTGTCACAATTATTAACCCCTCTTTTTTTCTTTTTTTTTAAGAAAATGATTTGTAAAAAAAAAAAAAAAATTCATACATAAAAGCATGGTGAAATAACCAATCATTAGTTGGAAATATTTTTTTTTTTCAGATTGATGATAAAGTTTATAAATTTTATTTATTAAAGTTATAAATTTTCTCATGAATACGTAATCATTTTTGAAAATCACACCTAATTTGTAGTTTTTTTTCTAAAATCATGAATGTCTTTTTTAAAAATCACAAATTTTAAATAGTTAGTACTGATTTTTGGAGAAAAATTAGCATCAAATTCTTGGGGGAAAAAATACCCACCTAATGCTTTGTTTGGTTGAGAGATTTGTGAAATGATTTAGAAAGAGAAAAAGAAAAAATAAGTGAAATGTGAATAAAATGTCTATATTTCACCTAGTTTCATACACTTTTTTCATGTCCCTTTTTAAATCCTTTCTCAAATATTTCAACCAAATATAACGTAAGGAGAGTGATAACCAATGGGGTAAATGCACATGTCCAAGTAAATTTGCAAATGAATAGTAGAAATACCACAATAACTACACAAAATGTAAAATCTCATTAGTTAAAGTTAAGGCAGTTTAAGAGGAAGTGCTTATTTAGCAAGATTCATTTTGTTCAATGGGTAATTGGCAACTTTTTTTTTCTTTCTTTTTTCTTCTTTTGATGACCAGGAATTGGCAACTTTTGCTCAAGCAATACCACAATAGAACTTCTGCCCAGCGATCTAGAACGGTGCATATAATATCGTAAGTCCACATCGCAAGCTATTAAAATTAAAATGCCCTCCTCATCTTTATACTTGACACAATAAGTTCCAACCTCTAGGTTTAGCCTCTTAGCCACTTCTTCTTGCAACTCGCTGAGACTCGATGACAAAGACAGATGAAACAAAATTGCATTGTCTTCTGCGTATTTTACTTTTATAGGCACAAGATTCGCATCTTGTATCATTGTATCATGTGGCTCGGTGTGAAAAATAGTAGCAGCGGATTGAGTAGAAGGCAGATGATCAGAGCTAACACACGAGGCAGATTCATTGAGTTGAGAGCAACCAGCCTTGTTTATCTTGCGAGGTGGCCACCTCTCAATACCATAACCCCTACATATACGCTTTAATGTAGATTTGCTAACTGCAAAAGGAAGATCCAAATCAAAGAACTTACATTCTACTTGTTTATGCAAAAAGCTCAATATATATTCTCTATCAGAAAAGTTTGAAATGAAATAACTACCGAGATCATAAAGCAACATTGCGTATTAATTTATGAAAGTGCAAGCATACCGTTGAGTGTTTTTGCAGCATCATCAATGCTCATTCCTGAAGTTTGTAAGATATCTTCTTCAGGAATTTTAATTTTAACTCCAGGTTTATTGCCTTTTCTTTCTGATGTCTTTACTGTGCCTTTTTCTTGTGGACTAGTCCAAGCAGTGTTGTTACCTTCTGTACCAACAACATTGACAACACTACTTCCATTATTTATGGCATTCAGTAATTGTTGATTTGATGAATCCACTTGCGTTATCTCTCCTCCACATTGTAAGGGTTCCAACAGGGGCAAAGATATAATAGTTTGGGGCATTTGAACTAAATCAAGTTTCCCACCATTTTGAAAATCAATTCTTTCAATACATAATTCTTTCCCAAGTTCTACCCCAGAAGCAGGCCTAAAAGTTCGGAAATTTATCCTCATTGTTTCCAATATTCCCCACAATGAGGGAGGGGGGTTTTCACTGGCTTTGTTGCTCACCGGCATAAAGATCTCTAGCACATAATCATCATTTCCAGTGCAACTACTTTGCAAGCATATTGCAAAGCAACCACTTAACCCAACATCTCGTGCATAGTGTGCCATGGGGTACTCAGTTATGCTAAGTTGAGTTACATCCCTGCAGAATACCAAATTAGTGGACAAAAGTGCTCTCCCTACAACCCCCATCCCTTCCTTTATGCGATGCACATTATTGACCATTCTAAATTCAGAGTAGTATTCATATTTAATGTTTGACAACTTACACCAAGGATGCCACCATCAACCAGATCCCTGCATGGCCAGCCTATCCTACACGGGATCCATATCTGAACTAAAGGTAAATCATGGTCTTCACATACTATTTTCAACACTTTCTTCATTTCATCCAAGGCAATTTTACGAGCTTCATTTTTGTCCACATCCTAGTTCGAAAATATTGTCACATCCAGGTAATTTGTTAGAACATATTCCTCGCCATATTAATTTAAGAATGAATCAAATATCAAATTTGACATTGCATTAAAGTTTGCAACTTACTAATTCCATGCACTTGTGTTCAAGTGCAACTGAACTTTTCAGACCTACCACCTGCATGGGAATGAAAAGATGCAACTAAGGAATCTCATAAGCTTTGAAATGTAGAATATATATATATATATATATTGCCAATAAAACGAAGCATATATATATATATATATAAGAAACTCTACAATGGAAACAATTGAATACCACTTAGGCTTTGTTTGGTTGAAGGACTTGATGAGAGAAATGGAAAGGGAAATAGAAAGAAAATGAGAAAGAATTGATGAGATTCAAATTACAAAATATATTATTGGTTGAGTTGAAAAATGGAGAAAAAAAATTGATTCAAAGATTTAGGGAGCAATTTGAAAAGAGAGAAGAAAAAAATAGATAAAATGTGAATAAAATATATTTATATTTCACTTAATTTCACACATTTTTTCCCTTTACAATCTCACTTTTTGTTTAGTTATAATAAAAAACACAAGAAAAAAAGGAAGAGAGAGGAAAAGCAATCTCACTTTTTGTCTTTTGGATTTACTTAGGCCGTATTTGGTTCATGAATTTAGGGAGAAATTTAAAAAGAAAAAGCAAAAAAAAAATTGAAATGTGAATAAAATATTCATACATTTCGCTTTGATCAATTAGATAAGATTGTAAACTAGATCGAGATATAAATCCTCCAATTAAGATAAGATTGCAAGAACCAAAAACCTCTGCCTTTGTTTCCTCTCCAAGACATGTTCAATTGAATTCAATCAAAACAAAACCGGTGTTAAAAAATAAAAAAAAAATAAAAAAAATTCTAGACAGATAAAAACAGAGCTCCAGAGTTTGAGAGAGAGATAGAGAGATAAAGCAAGTAATGTCACAAGATTCTCAGGAGATAAAGACGGTTGAGCTGTGGAGATGGTGTGAAATGCAAGGCCTTGAACTCATGTTACCACCACCAACAACAACAGCAGCAAGAGACGCAAAAAGAAAAGTATTTGAAGAGAGAGAATTGGGAGAAGAGAGAGGAAACATGGGAGAAGAGAGAAGAGAAATGGAGGCAGCCCCTGAGGTAAAGAAATATGGTTCTGCTCTGCCCTCAACTAGGCATGTGGTGCTATTCAGATTCGCAATGGCAGCCGTCGTCGCCCTCCTCTTCTTCTCCCTGTTCCCTCAGCTTTGAAACATTTGAAGGTTAGAGAGAAAAGAAAACAGGGGAAACGGGAGAAATTTTTTATTTTTATTTTTAATTTTAATCAACAAATCTCAGCCGTCCACGAGTTAGTGGGCAACGTGGCTTAATCTAACCCATCCCCCGCAGAAAACACCACAGAGAGATCAAGGATTGGATTCGGACTCAAGTGTTGCAAGCCATACAGTCCTGTGGTAAAATCTTTGTTTTGCCTCTCAATATGTTATTTTACATTTTAAAAATCTTTCAAGTTTATCTAAGTAAATCTAATTTGAATTTTTTTTTAAATTTTTATTTTTATTTTTTCTATTTGAGCTTGATTGTTGCAGAATATCCATATATTTCAACTTAATCTTTTTAAAGTTTATCTTCAAGTTGAATTTAATATTTTATCTTTTAAAATCATCAATTAATTATCCACATAAATTTTGAATATGATAGAATTCTTATATCTTTTGTCTAAACTTAATCTCTTCAATATAAAAACAAGTGTTTGCAAAAGGAGCCATGAACAAGAGATTGAAAAAAAGAAAAGAAAAAAAAAGGAACTTATTGATAAGTCCCGTACACAAAATTCAAAATCTATGTAGTCTCAAAATAAAACATTTGCACCAATTAGTCCTATATATTTTTAATTGTTACCAAAAAATCTTATTTAAAAAAAATAAAAATTAAAGACATTGCTACATTCCACTATCGCCGGACTTTCGTTAAACGGTCATCGGAGACTTGCTAGAATGTTCAACATCACCAGAAAGTCGCCGGAATATCACTAGGAATTTGCCAAAGTATCATCGGAATGTCTAGAATGTTTGCTGGACGTCAAGAATATCACTTGAGACTTACAGAAATGTCTAGAATATTGCCGAAAAAAAGAAGAAGAATAAACTAAGAGATTAAAGTGAAAAAACATTGCAAAATGTGCTAAATATTGATAAATTGAAATAAGAAAAAAAATTAAGAACAACAAACAGCAACAATGAAAAAAAAAATATGTTATTTTCAATTTTTGTAGGGTTTAAGCAAATCATTTTTAATATTGATCAAATTGAAAAGCAAGTTTTGAAACTATAAAATGTTACAGTTTGAAAGTATGATTCTATTAAGTATTTATCACTATTAATCAAACTGAAAAATATGTTATGAAATTGTAAAATTTTATAATTCTAAAGAATGATTCATTTAAGCACAAAAAAAAAAAAAAACAAAAAAAACAAAACAAAACAAATTGAAATTGTAAAATTTTATAGTTTTCACCGCTTGGAATTAAAACTTGAAAACAACTTGTTCATAACTTAAAAATTTTCTTCATTATAACAAGAAAATAGAATTGTGTAGTATAGAAAAAATATTAAAACTGCGAGATCAAAGGAAAGAGACAGATATATAGATGCTTGTACTCTGACAACTATTCTTTGATTTAGATCTAGCCGGATCTAAAGTAGATCTACTTATCTTCTTCGCCAGAACCTCATCTCTTTTGCCGTCGGCAAGCACGAAGCAATGAGTTAGTGCTCGGTGGTTGCCTGTGAACCCCAATCAATGGTGGTCGTCGGTTGCTGGTGACTGTAGATTAAAAAGAGAAAAGAGAATAAGGAAGGCGTGGTTGTCGTCGTCATCGTCGTCGTCGCCGTCGTCGCCGTCGCCGATATTAGAGAAATAGAGATAAAGAGAAGAAGCAAGGTGTAGGGAAAGAGGAGAAAATAAATAGGTATAGGACTTTTGAGTCTATTTAAAAGGTTTTATGATTAAATAGAATATACACTTTTCAAAAAGGACTTGTGGGTAATTTGCCCCAAAATAAAAATAAAAAAATCACAATCAACATTGAGCCCTTTTTAACTCCTTTCACTGTGCCTAAAAAATCTTGTATTAAAGTCAAGTCACAAGTGTTTTTTTGCTTTCAATTGAAACTACTTTACATTTGAAATATGTACTTACATGAGCTTTTACATGTGTGGAAAAGAGAGTTTATGTAAATAGATATTATTATTTTATTCTTCTTTAAATTCTATTTTTGTTTTTTTTTCTTACAATCTGTATTTTTCTTTATTTCTTTCTTTTTTTTTTTACTAATAATGTGTCATTTAATTGAAATTTCATTCTTTTTTTAAAGCGTTACTATTATTAATTTATGACTCTCTCACTTATTGACTATTTGTATTTAATTTTTTTGGATGCAGATTTTAGATTAAAAGTGAAGAGAGTATCAAAATTTATTTGAATATAGGTTTATGCTTTAAAGTTAATCATTAAAAAACTAATGATTAGATTAATTTTTAGAAACCTATTTCTTTTGATACCTAAACCACAAATTTCTTCTTTTTTAAAATGTCTTTTTACGTAGATTCAAAGTTTGAGCAAATGCAAGCGATCTCATATTAAAAATGTTAGGTTTTTTAAAAAAAAATTAAACAATTCTATTTTTTTGTGGTTGTTAGTTCAACTTTAATACATTTCCAAACCTATTTATGTTTAGTGAATCAATATAAAATTAAAGGGAAAAAAATACAAATAGCACGTAAAAAAATTTAACCACTAACTGAATATAATGGAAATTAAAATTAATTTTATTTTAATTTATTATGCTGTGTGGAATGACTAATGTAATATCTCCTATTATTTGAATTTTTTTTTTTAAATCCATATTAGAGAATACAACCAAATAGAAATTTTTGTTAATAATTATTGATTTTGTAAAATCCTGTGCATCGCACAGGTGATTGTTAGTATTATATAAGCAAAATGAGATTTTTAGTGAGGAGTCTTGTGAGAATTTCAATATCTCATATTAATTTTCTTGTTTCTCTTAATTTTAAACAATTAAGAAAATTTCCATTGGCTAACTTTCATTTAATCATATAAAAATAAAATTATAATTAGTCTATAACTTATTTTATAATCCCACATTGAGAGACAAAGAAAAAAGTAAGTTGTTTTACTCATATAAAGTGAATCTTATACTTTCATTTAATATTGTAGTGTTGTACCTGTTTTCATTCAAGATAGTTTAAATTTTAAAATAAAATTTAAAAGTTTTAATTAATTAATTTTTATATAAGTTGGTTGGTTTTTTGACCTAGCCGATTAGGATAAATCGTTTTTGGTTTGACTAATTCGCTAGTTTAATCACAATTTTAGCGATTTTATCAAAATTTATTGATTGAATTTGTTTGATTCGAAATAAATTATGGATTGACCTAATTAAAAATTGAACGACTAATATTTTTTGATTAGAAATAAATTTTCCACCCAAACAATTGTTAACTTTTATTTTACAATCCACATCGAAAAAAAAAGAAAAAAGTAAATTATTTTACTTATATAAAGTGAACTTTATTATCCTATTTAATATTGTACATGTTTCAGTTCAAGACAGTCTAAATTTTAAAATTAAAATAAAATTTAAAAGTTGTAATTAATTAATCTTTGTAAAAGTTGGTCAGTGAACCATTTTCGATTTGCCTGATTCGCTGATTTAACCGTGATTTTAACGTTTTATCAAAATATATTAGTTAGATTTGTTTGATTCGAAATAAACTAAAGATTGACCTAATTAAAGATTAAACTACTAATATTGTTTGATTCGAAATAAACTTCTTGCCTAAACAATTGTTAACTTTTATTTTACATAATCCCACATCGAGAAAAGAAAGAAAAAGTGAGTTGTTTCACTCATATAAAGTATACCTGTACTCCTATTTAATATTGTAATATTGTGTATGTTTAAGTTGAAAAAATTTAAATTTTAAAATAAAAAATAAAATTTAAAAGTTTTAATTAATTAATTTTAAGTAAATTGGTTGATTTTTTAATCGATTTTAACGATTTTATCAAAATATATATTATTTTAGGGTTTTTTTTTAAGGTCCCTTGTATTAAGATTTTATAGCATAAAGGACGTCTAATATTTTCATAATGTCTAAGGTCCCTCAAGTTGATCCAGAGAAAATTGGTTCAGAGAAAATTGGTCCAAAGAAATTCTGGTCCAGAAAAAATTAGTCCAGAGAAAATTGGTCCAGAGAAATTCTGGTCTAGAAAAAATTAGTCCAGAGAAAATTAGTCCAGAGAAATTCTAGTCCAGAGAAATTCTCTGAGTTGAAAATGTTGAGAATAGATTGATGACAATTCTGGGAAGGAAATGATCATTGAGGGCAAAGCTTGTGATTCAACATCAGGGGGTGGTTTGGAGATGCAACATAACATAGAGGTTGATGATGGAAATAAGATAATGACAAACTCTATGTTGAAAAATCTTAATACCAAGGACCAATCCAGAGAAATTTTCAATCCAAATCAGAGAATTTCTCTGGACCAACCCAGAGAAATTTCAGTTCAAACCAGAGAATTTCTCTGGACCAACCCAAAAAAATTTCAATTCAAAGCGGAGGCCTGATCAAAACGTTACATGTTAAACTATACAGTAGATGAACTTAGCAGAGGAACAAATACAGTTCTCAGATGCACTTTTGGAGATGAGTCACTATTGGTGAAGTTTGAACGAAAACAGCCTCTGCATAACAACCAAAGGATTAAAACCTTAAAATAGTACAAAATTTGTTAAATAAATTCATTCATTTGTAAGAAGCAAATTACCAATTGTAACTTTTCAAGTTACCTTGATTGTCATCAGGCCCAGAGAAATTTTAGTTCAAACCATAGAATTTCTCTGGACCAATCCAGAAAAAATTCAGTTTAAACCCGAGAATTTCTCTAGACCAACCCAGAGAAATTTCAGTTCAAACAAGAAAATTTCTCTTCACCAATCTAGAGAAATTTCAGTTCAAAGCAGAGAGAGAAGATCATTTCATTGAGTGAATAAGCAACAAATAGCAACCTATATATATATATATATATAAAAAATTTCTCTGAGTTTGTTTTTTTGAAATTTCACTGACTTGTCAAGATATTTCCATGGCATCAATCAAGACATCAAACCCTAACCCTACACTTGATGATCCTCTTTCATGATGTAACCCAGCCAACACTCCTATGTATCTCTCATTTATTAAGCCAATCTTAATCCCAAAATGAAAATATACTTATGAACCTCCATTTTCATTCACTTCCAAAGCCCTTAAACCCAATAACGAGAACGAGGAAAAGAAGCAAGGGAATAGTCAAAACAAGGCTTCATTGAAATCAGTGAAAGTCTTAGATTTTTCATTGAAATCAAATCTACCCTTTGATTTCAGGTACTTATACTTTGAGACTAACCCTTCAATTGAACCCATTGGGTACTGTGAACCACCGAGATTCTCTCCCTTTGGACCTGGACAGCTCGACTGGAAATGGACTGGCACTTATGCTCTAGCTGAAGAAGCAGTTGATTTGCTATAGGTAGGAGAACAACGACGCGAGGTGTTGAGGTTGGTGTTGGTCGATGCTTCGCAGTGGTGCTGGCTCGGTGCAGAGGGAGAGAGAGTTGTTTGTCCATAGCTTCTGATGGTAGCTTTCGTTTAGATCAGGCACGAAAGGAGAGACAAAGAGGGGATATGTTTAGGGACCTTAGACATCAAAAAATAATTTTGTGGATCTCTTCCATTACGAAAAGTGGAGAGAG